>JAPDNY010000011.1:51515120-51957620 GCA_029375565.1 Gekko gecko | reverse complement strand
TCTGGCAGTATCCTCATCCTGAAATTGTACCTCTGTGATTACTTGGCAGAGAAGCCCCCCCCCCTTTGTATGAAAACCCCACACCAATTTTACTTTGTGTAAAAACTGGAAGCACATCACATGGAATATTAAGCTTGATAGACCAGTCACACGTCATGCTTGCAACATTTGTGGAAATGATTTCAGGAAAGTGGCAAGTTTAACTCTGGAATCCTCCCCCGCCCCCAGCTCATTTTGCAGTGTGTTCTGCAGTCTCTTTCAACAAAGGCCTTTTTTTTTCCCTGGGCCTTTGGCTGGAAGGAGGGAGGGAAAGAAAGGAGGACATCTCCCTTTGCTCTGGAAAAAGACGCACACATAGCATTACTGTGAAATACAGCCTCCCTGGTCCCCCCTGTAGCAGGCCTCGCTCCAGCACTGGCGTACTTCAGAGACCAATTTGTTTAGCTGATCACTGTCTCTTTGACGTGGCTGCAAATGTTACCTTTCTTTTTCAATCAAAAACACAGCAGGGTGTGCCATCTGTTTGGCACAGCCTTCCGCTCCCTTCCCCAATGCCTTTTTGTGCTGATCATTTTACATGGCAATTTGTTCTTAAACCCCTTCTTACCTTGGCTTTGGTAAATTTCACTTTTAAAACATTTTTAAAGCATGCACCATCCTGCTTTTGTGTCCAGTAACATCAGAGGCTTGATAGATAGGAATCAGCAAAACATCAGAGGCAAGATCTTTTTTTTTTTTTAAGTCAGCTGACTCCTTGTCAGCATGTGGATGATTTAAAGTAGCCATGTTTACCAAGGCTGTTTTTTTTTACTGCTGTGTTCCACACCGTTCTCCTTTTTTATGCTTTAACCTAAGTGGCCTTGCTAATTAAAAGATTAATAGTAAAGATTTCCCTTCCCCTCCCTTTTTTGTTGTTATAGCAATTTAATATAAAGGCAGCGGCATTCACTCATCAGAGTGGGACAGAAAAAGGCTTAAATATTTTCTCTCACTCTGAAGCAGCTCGGAACACAATTGCTCCCTCAAAACAGGAACAGATGATAAGCACCCCAA
Organism: Gekko gecko; assembly: GCA_029375565.1. Classification (NCBI taxonomy): domain Eukaryota; kingdom Metazoa; phylum Chordata; class Lepidosauria; order Squamata; family Gekkonidae; genus Gekko; species Gekko gecko. The sequence goes on along the minus strand of JAPDNY010000011.1, from coordinate 51,956,567 downwards.
GCTGAAGCCATAGGGTTCCTAGGAGAGCTTGGGATGCTGTAGGCATACAAATGAATTATCCTTCATTCTTCTCCTATGTGCATAGACATAGGTTAGCCCTCATTAGAATTCAATATGATTCTGCTTTTTGAACATTAGTGTTCAAAGACATGTATGAAATACGGGGAGGGAGTTTGGAGAGTGATCCCAGCATAGTTATGGTCCATGTTATATCATAATCCTGAAAATATTTTTCCCTAAAGGACATCACTGCATTTGCAGCCTTCTATCTTGCAGTCCTAATGCACTGCACGTTGTCTTCCTGTAATCATGGATTAAAAGGGGTTTATGTCTAGTTGGGACTTGGTATCACCCCAATAATCACATTTATTTCTTGTTTAAAGGTGCCGCTACTAAAGATCAGATTATGTGAAGCCTTTGAGCTCATTTTGCTCTGAGGGGAAAAAATAATGCATTATGCAAATAAAGAACAGCAGTGGGTTTTTTCAAGACCCAAAAATAACTCAGAATATTAGGTATCGGTGTTCTTTTGTTTGGTCCATGATAAGAAGTCTAACAAAAAGAAAGCCACCACAACAATAAGTGTGGAAAATATAACTCTTGATGCCTTTTTATCAAAGCAAGAAAAAGTTGACTGTTTGAATTGAGAGTTGTAATATGTATTTACTAGTAGTTTTATTATCACTAGGACTTTAATCAGCCATGACATGGCTCAACAGTCCTAGAGTGGAGTGACTTCTGTTTGCTGGTGGGGTGGCCCTGCGGGTTCATTTGCATGCAGGCTGAATTTAAGAAGCTTCTTTGATTTACTTGAATAAGGAAAACAAGCCATTCCCCAAACCAGTAACTAGGAATGAAAGCTTCACATATCATTGCTTCTCTCATTTTTAACCTTTGATTGCTCATTTTATCTGTTCAATCAAACAGTTTGTTTGGGTCATGCTTCCTGTATTATTGTTTCAACATTAGGAAAAGTTGTGTTTCAGCATTATCAGCTCTTCAGCTTCCTTCTCTCCTATATTTGTTATAAGCGTTTTTATAGATACATCTTTTTACTGTCTTAGTATTAATTAATAGGTTATTATAAAAATCACAATTTAAATTACACTGGAAAATGTCTTCTAAATTGATTTAATGACATTTTGTGAATATACATCTGAGGTCTCCATTGGATGATTTAATGTTTATTTTTCAACCATCACTGTCAAAAAATTTTGGTGTAAACCCAACTGACACAGCTTTTATAATTTCAAATAAAGGCAGCCCCCTACCCTCTCCCAATAAAAGAACAGATTATGAGACTATGGAAAGCATACCTGGCAAAGGAAAAACCTCTTCAGTATATGAGCAGAATGATATTTGAGTAAAAGTTACCAGAAATCCCCTAAGATTTCACGTGATGAAAACTATGGCACAACACTACATATTGTTCAATATTAATTTTTAAAATTAGAAAAGCTCTTTAAAATTAAGACATAAGTAGGCTAGAATGATGTCTACATAAACTTCCACTGCAATTAAGTAATCAATATGGAATAATTATTATTGCTATAAACCCAAGCATGAAGATCTCTATGTCAGACCTGAGTGCTTAAACCTCATGTCTGGCCTCATATTGGTCTTATAGGAAGTTCTTTATTTTCATCCTCAGAAAAATTCATTCATTCACAGGCATTACTTTCTTAGCACACAATCCAATTTATCTTCACCCAGCCTTTAGAACTGCAAGACATTATTTTAAAAGACTCCAGTTTGCAATTTGGTTTAAGACTCCAGGATGCTGGACATGAATTTGAAATATTACAGACAGCAGTTCACAAGTCAATCAGATCTATATGTTTCTTTGCCTTGTAATTACTGTCAAATTTTGACAGGTGCGACAGTATCCCTTCACCAAACATGCACATTTTAATGTAAGGAAGTAGCTAGTCTAAGAAGTGCTTTTCAGTATATAGGTGAAAAGGAGAGAAAGAGTTCTTTAAATTACTGTCACCAAAAGAAAATATGGAGACAACTTATAAAGTTAACAGTAGATGAAGCATGGGAGAAAATAATCCAGAAATGTAGCCACTGGGAACTTGAAATCTTTTGCCTTTGGTATTTTTTTTCTCCCTGCTAAGGGGGAACCAGGAAGATCCAGAGAGATAGCTATTGACTTAATGCACATTTTGTACAGCAATCAGATACCAAGATGATAAGTACAGTGCAAATACATTACAGCAAAATGGTTGCTGTTTCAAACTGTCACTCTTCCATGAAAAATTATATTGTGAAGTACTCCTCATGGCAGTGTTAAGGAAGTTCAAGCATGTTCTGGCATCTATACAAATGTTCTTTGTAACAACCAAAGAGAAGCTGGCTTAGACCACAGAAGATTTTTTTTCCCTCTTGAGGATCATATTGCTAATTCTATATTGTTCAGAGGGCTGTACACAGGAGTACTCATGCACAAAATTATCTTGTGCTTGTCTGTACATATCTCTTTTCTTGCCATTAGCATCAGCTTGGCTAGGATGTCCATGTATACTCAAGGAAGAAGATACTATCACCAATGAAAGGAAGCATTATTATATAAGCACATCTTGTTCCTTAAATGATCACAGAAGAAACTGTAAATTTGGGTGTACTGGCTGTATTCAGTGGAATTCTGAACTGAACTGATGTTTCAACACAGTGATGGGATGCAAGAGATTTAAACTCAATTCATGTAAGTCCCTAAGATAACGATAGTGGGAAGCCCAGTAAACCCAGTATTGGTGTTAACATCTCTTCTGGAAGAGTCGTATTCTTAACCTTGGATGTCACAGTGTGGGGCGGGTGGGAAGCCCCCACTTCTGAGTCCATTTCTGCTCTTGAATTCTTAAGTGGCATCATTGGCCAGAAGAACGAGCTTTACAACTGAAGTAATGCACTAGGCAAGTTACCTTTTCTGAATCTCAAAGAGCTTTATAGATGGGGAACTATCACATATTTCTTCAATACTCATTTCAGGGATGGCAGAGGCAAATATGATAAAAGATTAGAGAAACATATAAACACAAGTCACACCAGTGCATGGATTGTGGTATCCACACTATATCTGCTTGACTCTGGCAGCATTCTGTTGTAATGCTCCTAGTTCATATTTGGACCAAGTTTATGCTGTTCAGTTTGTCTGATCTGTTGTTAAGGCTCTCTGTCTGTGACATAAGCACTACTAAGAGACTGGGAATGGTTATTCCTCTCTGTGGATTCACTCAAGTATAATTAGGGAGTTGAGTAGTCCATAGCAATTGCTACAATTGAACTTGTAAAGGAAACAGTGCATTTTGTGTACATCCAAAGGGGAAAAAACAGAGACCAAAATCCCTCTCACAGATTGTGTATTAGTGTGGAGACCCATGAGCAATTCTATTGTATGCACAATCACAAAAAGATTGGGACAGAGCAGGGCCATCCAGAATTTCCAAAAGGCAGAGCAGTCAAACATTCCTTGTGGAGACAGAGCATTGTTTTGAACTGGACGTAATGTTCAGATTTTGATTTTAACCAGAGGAAATAACTTGTGGTGACAATTTAATGCTTTAATTATTATTCTCCAACTTCACATCTATTCAATTACTATGAGGATATAACTCCTCTTCAGTCTAGCATTACTATGACTTCCATCATTGTCATGTGCGCATGGATTATCTTCTTCTACTTTGACTGCATGATTCTTATGCTTCGTTCAATCTGAAGGAGCTACCAGAAGGATATTAACCTGTATAGTTCATTGTATGTGTTCATATAAAGTGTATATCCATGTCACTCTGTTGCATAGATCTGGAAAATTTACACTTGAGTTTTGGTTCATACTTCCTTTATCTTTCTGTCTGGGCTTTATACATTCCATACGGTTTTTGTTTGATAATTCCTGCCTTTTGGATGTTCTAGATGGTTCTGGCTCTGCCTTTGACTTTTGGTTTTCTGGAGGACCTCTTCCTTTCTGTTGTTTGTATGTACAATATCACATAGGTTGGGGGTTTCCTATTGGATCTTGCAGACAGGCTACATATAATGCAACATGTAAATGAATCTCTTTCCTCTATTAAAATGAACAACAAACACATAACAGGTGGCTGAACTCTGTCCTTGTGCCCAGAACGGATCTCTGGAGTAAGGCTTCACTCTGATGGTACCCATCAATACTTATTTGACAAAACACAAACCATACACATCTTTAACCATATTAAGTCTTAGCCAACAGAAGTAACTTGACCAAGAGATAATTGGTGTCTATACTTTTAAGCAGGATACTTAAACTGAAAGAAGATGGGCCCAGTGTAACTGCAAGTACCAGCAAGCATATCTGGAATATTTACTTACATTCCGTGTTCAACAAAGGAACTACACCAGGGAAAGAGATTAGAATTCAGCCCAAACTCTCCAAACCTTGAATGTTAGAACTGGGAATTTAAATGTGCAGTATTCCATCTGGACAGGAGATGTTATCTAAGAAGAAAGAGACCTTCCTCCAGGCATCTGGAGATCAGGACAAGCAAAGTCACCCATTTCTTGTCATTCAGAAAATCCTTGATACCGTTAAAATACCAGACATGGGCAGTTTCTCACATTGAGCCAAGGTCATTATACAAGTTAGAATTCTGCACACTGTTAAGCCTTTTTCATAGCTCTGGCTGTTTGAAATGTGTTTTTGATTGAAACCCATTCTGTGAAATTCATTGGTCATTTCAAGCATAGTCTGCTTAGAGACCACAATCCCAGCCACTGAAATAAACAGAGTCATATTCACTTAGATTTGCACCTAGATCTTCTGTGCCTATAGGATGGTCCATGTTCCTTTTAGTGAAGAAACAGGAGTGGTGGGGATATGGTTTGCTTTTCAGATTTCAATTGCTGGAACATTTACGTAGGTTGCATTTGAATTTTTACTGTAAGCCACTTCGAGCAGATTGTTGTAAAAACAGGATATAAATTACTAAATGAATGCTATAGCACCAGAACTACCTAACCTAATTAACTGTAACTGCTACAGATCAGGAATTTTTATTTAATGTAAGCAGACTACATGATTTTCCAGAACATAATGATATCCTAATATTCTAAGCTTAGAGAATGAATGCTGTTGAAATATTTTAGCTGTATTTTATACTGCATTCCTACCCACTTTCTCCACCTGCCCAGACTTGCTTAAGCATAGCATACTGTTGGAAAGCATGAATATAAATCATAATGCCAACCATTTTATTGTTTGCAAATGTGCCAGAACTGCGCTTCTAGTAGGGCAAAGAATAGTCTTTAACTTCCCTAAGTTCTATAAACCTTCATTCTTTTAAATGAGCATATCTTCTTGTTTGGTATTCTCAGTGAACACAAAAATAATGACAACATTTGAACACAAAGTATTTCCATAATGAGAGAATATAAACTGAGGGAACTACCATTAATGAAATCTAAGTTCTGGTTGGCACACCTAACCAGCATTAGCACTCCATAGAATATAGATGGAATGGAAGCCTCTATATCGATTTTATCAGTTTTCTTCCTAAAATCTTGTTGCTTATCCACTTTGTTTCTTTCAGATAGAACTTTCAAGCTGTATGTATGATTTAAGGTACCATAATTTCACTTTCAAGCAAATATACAATACAAAGATGTCCACGCTAGAACAGGTTTGTTATTCAACCAGATACCGAAATACAAGTTAGCTTTATTACCTTTTGAAATTATATCTACCTTTTCTTCCTCATACACTTTTTAAAGTGTTCATACATTGTCGTTTAAACTTACAATACTTTGTTTCTATTTCCCCACACCTGATTTGTTCTTATTGAGTGGATAAAGCACTAACTTCTTAATATAAAGTAGGGTGATTGTTTGTTTTAATGGCCACTTCTACTGCTATCGTTTCGTTGAATTCAATGAAACTGCAATTGTTTGTTGTAATTGAGTCACCTCCACTTACCCTCCCAGTCCAAGAAGGCATTCTGGAAAGCACTTGTATTATTTTGAAGTTAATGGAATTGAAGGAGCTGATTAAAGCTCAGTAAAAGTTGTTATGATCAGCTTGCTTTACATACTAGGAAAAATGAATATCTTCAGGATGTGTTCAAACTGTTCCATGTATCACCATATCCTCTAATGTATATCAGTACAAGAAGATTAATCTTTTGACAATTTCCCTCCATCTTAATGCTCTATCAGCTGTCCATTTATTCCTGAACACTTTCTTTGATTTGACTGGGGGAAAGCTATTACTGTAAAAATGGGAGGGAGATTAAAGTCTTGTATCAGATGGGAAAAGGTTATTCCTTTAGGACACATTATGGGCATATTCTTCACACTCACATACTTCAAAGGCTTTGGGTTTGTTTTGGATCTTTACATTATCTAACAAACAGTGAATGTGTCATTTTTTTTGCAACTGTCCATGTTTTAATACATTTGTATATGATATTTTGTTTCCAGCTGCTATCAGAGAAGTGGGTTATAAATGGCAACAATAAATCTGTTTTTAAAAGTGATCTCAACTGCGTCTACAACTGCAGGAGTGTGGGGCCAGTGCATTAAGTTTTAGCTACTGATTTTTTGGCCGCAGGTGAATATAGAGTAGCAGATTTTTAACTCTGCACCCTCACGAAACAGTCTGCATTGCACATCCACTGTGGAAACCTGCTGGTTTTGCAAAGGATTCTTGGTCATGTTCTCAAAGGGACATTCAGTTCATGAAAAGCCTCTTTGGTCTCAACCACATGAGATGACTAACAGCATACCCTAGAACACAGCCAACATCCCATCTGCAAATGCAGATTACAGTTAAATTAATAGGAAGGAAACTTGTCCTCTGTTACTGTTCTTCGTCACTCATCAATGATTTCCTGAGATCAGTGATTCTAGAGAAATCTAGAATTTCAAAGTTGGGGGAAGCTTCTCTTCAAGTGTTTTTCTTCCCATAGATTTTTTTAATGAAAATTTGTGGGGAGGAATTGAATATGCAAAGCATCATTATTATACATAAACTTGCTAGGTAAAAATTTCCCTTGCTCGAAAGCTAATTGAATCCGACTCTAGGGGCCAGTGCTCAGATCTTTTTCTAAGCCGAGAAGCCAGCACTTTCTGAAGATGTTTCCATGGTCATGTGGCTAAATGCCAAAGTGCATGGAATGCTGTTACCTTCCCACCAAGGTAGTACCTATTTATCTATTTGCAGTTTCTTGCTTTCAAACTGCTAGGTTGGCAGGCGCTGGGGCCAAAGACAGGAGCTCACTCCATCACGTGGCACTAGGGTCTCGAACTGCCAAACAACAGACCCTCCGGTCTGCAACTCCGCGTCTTAACCTCTGCACCACCGTGGCCCCTATAAACTTGCTATACTACCTTAATATCATAAAATGCATTGACTTGGGACCTGAAGAATCAAGGATAGAAAACAATGGAGCTCTCTCCACTGCAGCCCCTAACTCCTCTGGTGCACTGCTCCTGGAAAAGTGTGAAATGTGACACAAACTCCTGCTGCTGCTGGAGGAGGTTTAGTGCCCCTCCCACCATGATTATGAAAGGGGCTCTTTAAAACTTTTAGTATTTAAGTATACCAAGTCCTACAAAATGTAGAGATTTAAGCAGAATGTTTATTCATGCAATACACAACTAAACTATATACAGTTTTGGAAATGCAGCTGCCTGCTGCTGCATCTTAAATGTACATAAGCATATGGAGCAGAGGTCTGTCAGTGGCTATTAGCCACAAGATATAGATGGAACAGCAGTGATGCTCTGTATTCTTGGTGCTTGGTGGGGCAACAGTGGGAGGGCTTCTGGAGTTGTGGCCCTGTTGGTGGACTTCCTGATGGCATCTGTGCGTTGGACTGGATGGGCCATTGGCCTGATCCATATGGCTTCTCTTATGTTCTGATGTTCTTATTTGCCAGCTTGGAAAATAAGGAAACCTGTTCAACAGAGAAGCCATCAAAACTGTCTGAAACAGGAGTATTTTATTGCCTCTGTCATGGTATGAAAACCCACTTATACAAAATCCTCAACTCTTGAAGCAGTTCACATACATTATTCCAATAATCTTTACAATAAACCTGTAATGCAGTTTACAGCAATTACAGTTGCTGAGGCTGAGAGGGTAGAGGCTTGCTTAAGGCCACTGAGTTCATGAACAGAGTTGAACCAGAAGCTTCCATGCTCTGATCTCGGCACCAAGAAGTTTCAAAGCTCTGAAGGCAACAGCTGCCTTGATATTTGAGGTGAAAGAAAACCGAAGAAGCCAGGGTGGGGGGTGGGCCAAGGAGTCCAATGGACCTCAAGACTGTTTTGTTTTTTTACAAATCTATTGCAATGAATATGCTATGTTTTGTTTCTGTATAAATCTGTCTCAGTAACAACCTGATCCTATTCATGTTTACTGAGGAGGCCCACTGAGTTCAATGGGACATATACCTCTCAAGTATTCATCTATAGTAGGCATACCCATATATGTGCATTGCTCTGAGCGTACTTTTCTCCACACTTCCCCTGATGTTCAAAGAGACCTTTTCAGCCTGCCTTTCCCTTCACCAAGGCACTACAAATAGTCCCCGTTCATCCTATCAGCAGTATGCTCCTTTAACGGCTGATCATCTTTTATTGGGAGAGTGGCTAGAAGCTGCAGGAAGGGCTGAGTCCAGGCAACAGGTATTTGTGTTTTCAGTGTTCCTTGAATTAATAACTAAAAAAAGATATATCCACATATGTTTTGTTGTGCTGTATAAGACAGTGGTGAGATCAGCATGCATACCTTCATTTCTGGTGTGGGAGATGCGGATGCCATTAGACACAAAGAAAGCCTTGGAAGATAGCCATTTTGGAGCATGAAGCCACATACATAAGCCCGTGAATTACTATATGCAGATGTAAATGAAATAAATGGTACAAGGCGGTAGGGATACATCTTGGTGCCACTGCAAAGGAAGGCATTTGTATTGCCCTTACTTCTCCGAATAAATTCAGATGACAGCTCCATTTCATTTCTTCATTCAGTTTGGAGGCCAGATGGCATTAGAATCATTTACTTCACCTTGTTGTGTTTAATTACTACAATCAACACACTATTTTCCAAATTAATCATAACAAAGTAATTTCATTAGTAACACAGCAGGCTGTTGAATTATTAGCATCATAACAGTTTGCAAACAATTAAACTTTATTTGAACCTTAAAAATTTGCAGTGTGGAACATTATTGTAAGATCTAATGGCAAGTCTAGTACAAATCCAGTGCAGAACAAATAATCAAGCAAAACGTTGCATAAAATATGACTTACAAAAGAGCTCTCTTAGTATTCAGAGGAATGCAAAGGAAATATAAGTAAACAATGAGAACAAAGCAATTAGCATGTTTTGCAACATTCTGTTCTTGTGGAGTTACATTAATGGGGAATTCTCTCATTCTAACCCCCCCCACCCCCCCGGTTATGGTATTTGTCAAGATATCAATGCAAACATTTCACCTGTTTTATTTCACTGGTTTATTCCAAGGCATGTCTGGTGAAAAGGTGGGAATATATCACCTTTGTAATATCTTCATTTTGTGTGTGTGTTTGCTAACATATCACTTTGCAGTATGTGAGAAAAAGGTTATGAAAATAATAAAACTGCTGCTGTCTATATCGGCCTTCCAATGGGAAAAATGGTTTGAAGAGTCTGTCATTCATCAGTTGGCTAAGGACTCCCTCTCCTGGATTTACATGAAAAGGGGAAAGGAGTGCTCCAAATATTTTAAGTTGCAAAAGATTCATTTGAGCATGACAAACATTGGTGGGGGATGGGTATCTCAAGAGTCCAACATGCTGTGAAAGTCTACTGCCATCTACTGGCAATCCTGTGTAATACAAAATGCCTATTTTCCTCTTCCTATATAAACTGGCACAGGTGCTAGCCAGCAGTGATGCAAGTTCTGGATTTGTTAGAAAGCAATCATTGCATCTCAGAAATTCAAGCCAAACCCATAACCTTACAGAGGGCTTTTATCCTTGTCTACAGAAACTCTCTCTTGAAATAAAGGTCCGTCAATGATCTTAAACAACACTCAGGGTCTATTTCCTTTCTTTTTTTAAAAAAAAAAAACCCGCAAGGACTACTTGAAGTAGCAATTGGAATAGGCCATACTGTTATGCAAATCCAATCTGGCAAAGAGCACATCACACTAAAATTCCCACCACTCCAGACTGCAAATGAGGATTCACATATTTGAATTCTTTCCCATGGTGGCAACCTTGTATATGGACTACTTTTTTCCATAACAAACTGATTTTCCTTGGGGGATATTCATATGCGATATAGATAAATCTTCCACAGGAAGTCAGGTTTTCTGGAGGTCCTTTTCTCAATTAAAGATGTGTGTATGTGTATACACAAAAGTTTGCAATGAAGTATGCATCAACAAATCTGCACACTGGGACCAAAAAAGGAAGCTTAAAAAAGCAAAATAGAGAAGCAATGAGTATTCCTGCACACATCACAGATTCTTGCAAGATTATGGTTGGCATTATTTGGGGACCCTAATAACACAACCAAACAACTAAAAAAATAGTAAGGAGAGGCTGAAGGGAGGAGAAAGTGGGTGAAGGAGCAAGAGGCTGTGCTGTGGTGACAGAGTGAAGAGAGAAGGATGGGAGCAGGCAGATAGTGAGAAGAGACAACAAGAGGAGGGGAAGCAGGGACTAGCAGGGTTGGTGGAATGGGAACCTGCAAATACCCTGATTGTGTGTGTGTGTGTAACAAAGATTATTTGGTCATGCTACTGTCCCACCTGCATTTGAAGTTGTCAGAACTATTTTACTAAATGGCAACCCGCTTGCTAAACTGGGCCTCAGTTTATACTTGCAGTGTGGCAATTGTAGAAAGCAAAACACAACCATCTTTAAAAAGCTGTTTCAACATCTTTGTTTCAGCATATGAATGTTCCACATTACCATATTAATTGAGTGCAGTCCTGGTTAACCATAATCTAATTGGCACCAGTATCCAAAACTGCAGAATTGGGGGCCGTACTGAATGACTTTGATAGTACTGGTCTTCTGATTCTCTTGCAAAAAAATCAAACAGTTTAAACAGTGTGTCAGGATCATTTCAGTTGATCATTTGTGACAAAAGTCAGAATTAACAGTTAATTGATACTAACCTGCTGGGTGCCTGGAGCCATACTGTGCCTGCACAAAAATCAGTAATCAGACATGTCCAGCAACATAATAAGCTTCCAAAAAAAATAGTTCGAACCAAGGGAATAGGTTCTGATAAACTAATACAGGGATTCCTCCACCCGCCCAATCCAGCAGATTAATGTCCGGATCCAGACTTTGGGGGTTACTCACTTTTAATTGGCTCCACTGCCATCAGTGACAATATCATGTAGCCAATCTGATTGGCTGCATAATATTGTGATATCATCCTTTCACTAAGAGATCCCCAGTTGGCTAAGCATCAGCCATGTGCTTAGCCTAGAAAGACAAAATGTGGCAAAATGGCAAAGAAGCAGCTGTACCAGAGAGAGAGAAAACAATGCCAGAAACAAGAAAAGTGAATATTCACAGTACTGGAGAGAGTTTTTGTGAGGACTATTTTGTCTCCTGTTCCTGAAAGTATTTGTTTTGGCTTGAAAAATAAAATGGGAGAACTTTCAATGCAGCTTTATGTGATATACTTTTTTTTTTAAAGAATATTAATGAAATCAACAATTTATGGGCTATCACCCCAAGAAAGTACTCATATTTTGGACAATCAGGTTTTGCACCTCACCAGTCATTTCAAAGTGTTCCATATATTTATGAATTCCCTGTCCTGCCACTGATCAAACACTGACAGATGTGCTCTCTTTTTTAGAGGAAAAGTTTTTAAAGGTATTTTTGAGCCAATGTACAGGGCATTTTCAATTTTTGCAAAACTGAATATCCTTTAACAGCTGTGTGACCAGCAGAACAGAATATCATTCAATGCATTTTTGTGAGCATCTGTTCAAAATTTTATCTACACTTTGTATTTAGGATCATGCTTGCTGTAAAGTTGTTGTCTCTCCCCTCCTTTGACAAACATAATTTTTAAAAAGCTCTACAGTTCAAGATTTTACCTGCTATTACTTGCAGACCAATTCAACTATGCCAAATGCTATTTATTTACCTTGTTTAGTGGATGATTAAGTTTTAGGAATACCTTCCTTATTCAACACATTTGAAACATCAATGTATAAATAATACCCTCATTAGCTAGCTGATCTGATCTTACCATCTGAGGACAGATGTAGTACAGTATTGTTTTTGCTAAGACATCTATATTATGGAAGAACTGATTTTGTAAAAGGAAATGTGTTACATAAACACCAATACCTTTGTTATATAAAAATTATAATGGGCAAACGGTGCTTCTCCAATTATATTTAAAACAACTATTCTATTATAATTCATATAAAAATGATCTTCTACAACAATTTCAATTATTTCTTTAAAAATATTTATCAGACTCTAGTTATAACACAAAGAGGGTAAATAATATAAAAAAGTACGATCACAAAGGGACTGGGGGAAAATCAACCAAGAAATATTTGTTGTGTATCACATGTAGAAAACAGAAGTGCAATCCACTGGGATTCTCAAAATACAAATGCAGTCCACTGGGAACATCTGATAACTAAGGTTGCCAAAGGAATAGGGAAAATGTTCTGTCCCTTTAATAGATATTTAATGAGTGGCAATATGCATTTGAAGCCGTTCATGGCATGACATTAAGTAACATCTCCCTATTAATTGCTTGAAGATCAAACTGATATTGAAACAGGACAGCAAGAGGGGCCAGTTTAAAAACTGGCAGGCCTGCCAATAACTCATGCTGAAATGATTGCAGGATGTTCCAGAATTCTTGTACATCTTTCTTCCATTCATTACAGCTTGACTTGTGCAGGTTATGTTCCCACTGCACTATGCCTGGGTTACGAAAGTATAAACAAATGCCTGATTGTGTGGCTCCATCATCAAAGTGACCAAACTTACATAGTACACAGAGAAAGCTTGATGCCTAGCATACCGGGGGCTGTACTCTTCATAAAACCTATGTACCTGCAAGCTAGCACTGGAAAGACTTTGCACTGGCATCTGTTTGGAAGCTCTGTGTTAGTCTTTGTCTTATTCGTAGAATGTGCCTGAAGGGAGGAAAATGCAGTTATGGATAAGAAAACAAGTCACACTACCTCGCACCAAAGCAGCAAAAGACACCCATAGAATCTCTATGTACACACACCAATCAAGTGTATAACTAGGCAATTATTTCTATGATCAATGATCACAAAAAAGGATTCCATTTTTTTAAACAATAAAAAGATTTAATACAGAATGTTGTCCTTTTCTAGACCATTTGTACATTCCAGAAAAGAAACCCCCTTAGTCTTCTGTGTTGTGTCCCTAATTATTGATGGCATTCAATGACTGCCTACAAAATCACAAAATGGTGGATCATCTTCCATCGTTTGAGAATGACCTTTTTACACTGCTTCATCTGACTGGTTTTATTTTTACGATCATGGGGGGTAAAACGCATGGCTAAATTAAATTTCTGAATGATCATTTGAACAAATGCTGTGATCTGATCCACCAAGGGATAGTGTGCGAGTACAAACATTCAGAGACAGCTGAATTTATGATTCAAAGGCAGCAAGACCCCAAACCAACTTGAACACTCCTGATTATGTAAACAAGTCCTAGTAAGTAGCATAAGCACCTCCTGAGTGGCCTGGAAGCCATTTATTCATGTCATAAGAATTTGGGATACATAGGAATGTGGCTATAGAATGGGGGAACATACTGAACTTGTGCAATGGGCTGTGCAGTTATGGATATTCTATTGCCAAAAAAAAATGTTACCATAAACTAGCTACTAAATGTCATGAGTACAGAGAAAGTTAAGTGGAAGCATAGGTAAATACCCTTCCCCCCCATATATATAGGAAACCAAGGACACAATGCGATTTTTGTAGTGCCTATTGATTCCCATAGGAAGGTTCAGTACTGATTAAATCTCTCTCATCAAAATAAACGAGTTCTTCAGGGTGCACAATATTTACTGGATCATGCCCAGAATGCATATAAATATAGATTCAGGGTGCATTGAAAGGTAACATTATTTGATTGGTATGGCTGGCGTATAAACACACTGGGTGCTTTCACACATGCTAAATAATGCAGTTTCAATCAACTCCAGCATCTGTTTGCAAGTGGATTTTGCAAATCCATGCAGTAAAATCAAGTTGCAAAGTGGATTGAACGTGTGTTATTTAGTATGTATGAAAGTGCTCACACTCACAGCATTTGTTCAAGTGAATGATCATGCCTCCAGACCTCCCGAAAACAGTTCTGTGACTTTGAAATAGAAACCACCAATGACATCACAAACCCAATCTCTCTCCCATGCCTCATCCTTAGAGAAATCTGGAAGCCCCCACCCCCACCTCAAGACTAAAGTTTAAAGGAATAAAATACTATAGACTATATTTTAAACTCAGCTTACTGTTGTGTCTTTTCTATTATGAATTGTTAGCTGCCTTCAGTGCACCTCGGGTGAAAGGGGACACATTTATCTATCTCCATACATATCTCAAAACAAGTTTCTGTGCCTGGTGACTTACATTATAATGACCACCGGGAGCCTGGCTCAGGAGAGAAAAATCTGTACCAAAAATTTTAATGTTACATCTATATGCACCTGCAAATATTTGAGATTGACACACAGTGGTTTGCAGGTGTAAGAGCATCACTAATAAATTAATTTGATATAAGACTAGAGATCTGACTGCTCTTAACTTTTTTTTTTGGCTGCAGTCTTTGTTAACAAAACTTCTGCTAAGGTTCCAGGAAAAGAAATCTGTATGAAACAGAGAACAAGAGAACATATAAGCCATTACAGAAGATTGAATTAAAATGTACTTACCCGGGCCTCTCAAATATCATACATCTCCATTATGTAGGCTTTAGGCACCAAGCCAATGGTTCCTTTCATTTCTCCTACCCACCAGCCAAATCTATTGTACTCCTAATTGAAAACAATATGCAATATTAACCTTTAGTCTGATATAAATGCAATAGAGTTTTGCATGCGACTCCTTAAGTTTCCTCCTTACATACAGTTACAAGAGCATGAATGGAAAATTAAAACATTAAGGAATTGCGTGTTTATGTGTTTCTGAAGCACCTGAAATGTAGTTAGGCGAAGAAGCAAATTACATTTTAAAAAGACTAGCTATCTGTTACTCTGCTGGGGAGGGGGGGGGTTACTAACTACCAATAGTTTCCTACAACAGGCTGAAGGTTCACCCAATGAGCAAAAAGAATGGAAAATAAATATTAACATGTAGTTGTGCAATATAAGGTCAAACAATTAAACAAAACAAAAACAAAACATAGCAATAGTATGAACAGTATTAATAGAAACAAGGCCGGGGTCTCCACAATGGATCATGGATAGGAAAAATTTGGAACCCCCCCCACACACACACAGGATTCTACCCCCTGGAACATATGCAGTTCTCTTTTTGAGCACCCCCTTTAGAGATTAATTTACAAGCCCCCCCTTGCATATCTGGGGAGTCATGCCAGTGTATGTAAAGACCCCTGCCCGGTCAGTGGGTGGCCCAGTTTTACAACTTTTGTTATCCGCACAGTCATCAGCCATTTTAATAGAAATCCTGTTCTATATTTGGGTTTAGGAATTTTTGTAGTATATATGATTAAAATCCGATGTTTAATCTTCTTTTGCAACTCAAATAATTATATAATCACATATCTTGCTACTTATTAGGTGAATTTCTAAGCCAGTAGTTTCTGAACCACTTACTTTCCTCCCTCATAGTATTTCATATTCCCTACAACATATTTCAACTCTCCTTCTTTAATATTCTTTCAAACAAAACCATATGAACAGCTGCTGTTTGAAAACTAATACTTTATAATGAGGTATGGAGATCAGCTGGGATCCATTCAGTGATATAGCCGTAAGCTGTAAAGCACCTGGATTAGTGAATGTAACATTTAAGTCCCAATACTAGAATAATGCTCTCCACGCAACCTTCTCAAACGTTCCTTCTCAAAATCCACTGCTGCATTATGCCAAAATTTATATCACAGTTTTCATCTGCTTGACAGTTGACTAATGTATTTTGGTCTGAAATTTGTTTAGGCTTAGAGAGATAAATCTGAAGCAAAACGAATATATAATAGTTTAAGGAAATAGTATTTTCCAGAAGCAATACCACGTAAGAGCAGTGCAGGACCCAAATTTAATTTTTTTTGTCCCTCTGAGGGAAATATTATTAAGATCAATCCTAATAGCAGCTCAATAACTTTCAGTGGCTAAATTGCACCCTTCTATACTGCTTGGCCACTGAAATCAGTATTGAAATGGAGGCCTTTGTCAGAAACCAGACAATGACCATAGAAGAGTCTAGGAAAACAGAACACACATGTGGAATACAAGACAATCACCATTCTGCTACAACATGTAGTTAGTGTTACCAGTCTTTTTCTGATACATTTAGTGGGGTGGATGTTCCAAAGCTCAAAATTACTTATATTCCTGCAATAACTTCCTTTAAGGGTCTGATTCTAATGTACTATTTCT
Source organism: Gekko gecko (assembly GCA_029375565.1). NCBI lineage: Eukaryota > Metazoa > Chordata > Lepidosauria > Squamata > Gekkonidae > Gekko > Gekko gecko. Next base: position 51,939,946 of record JAPDNY010000011.1, on the reverse strand, counting down.
TTTCCCCACATACACCTCCCACAGTTCTAGTCTTCAGCCCACACACCCACACTGCCTGCGTTGCTCCATTAACCCAGGCCATGCTGTTCACACAAGCCAGAAGATGTCTACTTTTTTATAGCGCACTGCATCCTTCGTGAAGGAGTTCACCTGATGTCCAGTGTGGCCCTGAAATGCTAGAAGTTCATACCCAGATACACAAGATGGCTGATTTCTAAGCTTCTAATCGAAGCATTACTTCTCCCTGCAGAAGTTTCCCAGTGATGCATGTAACACTATTTTGTTTTTTAAAAAATACAATGATGATTGAATTCTTCTGTGCTGCTTACAATATTAAAAACATAAGACAGGCAAAAAAGTCAAATGTTGCACTGAATACCCTCATTAGCGAAGCATCTACAACACAAAGCATGCCCAGGCTCTGTTTTCAAAATTGTATGCCTTCAGAGGAATGAAAGGAGCTCCAACGAAGAAGTTCCCCCTTTCCCCACTGCAGTGAATGATGCCGGTTCATCCAAGCATACCGCAATTGGGCCACTCTGCCAGGATGAGAATTACTCCTGCTGTAGTATTGGGAGCGATTGTTCCGGGGCCAAAACCCTTAAAGGCAAGAGGAGCTTGTTGTCTCACTAGGGGTTCAGATGTTCCAGCTGTGTGTGTTTGTTTAATAAACACATGTTTTATTCCACATTAGCCGACTTAAATACACAAATCTATGTCTCGGAAGACTTAAAGACCAAATAATCACTCATGATGTCAGCCTTCACCTGTGCTTGAGGAATCTAGCCAAGAAATCATTCCATGATATGGGGAGGGAAACCCACCATTTGGGGTATGAGTATTTACATAGATGGGACAGAAAGGAAACAACATGAGGTTGGTGAGAGAGCTTTCACTAAGTGATCATTAAGGCTTTTTATGACAAATTGCAAAGAATGAAAGTCCTGTGCTCAATTATATCATAGCCATTTTCAGGAACTTGGAAAACAATATTTGGAAAACCAACTTCAGAAGCCTACAATCAATTTCAAACGAAAGCATGTTGCTTTCTGAAAACTCTCCATTGCTTGCCGGATAGGAATATACTACTCCATGCTCTGGTGCGAAGCTAAATGTTAAAGATGAAGTGGCCAGTGATGTAACAGTCTAGTAAGCTAATTTATGGATACGCTGCAGACGTTAGACTAGCAAAGATGAAGAAGACCGCAACGCAGATGCTTTTACTTTATCATTACGATTCGTGGAATGAGCCTCGAGAGCAACATGAATCCCAATTAGGGCATCTGAAGTATGAGTGAACACACAGTCCTGCGTTACTGGAAATGCAATGCTTTAACCTTAAGGTTGCAGTCGTCATGGCAGAGAGACCCCTTTTTAACTGGTTAATGTATTTACAGCACTTTCTTCAAATGCTTGTAACTTATGTATGCACACCCCAAATCCAATTTGATGCTGTTGTTCCACTGTGATACATTACTTACGGTGACAATAAAAGGCAATTGATTCAGGCTACTTTGAAAGTTATATACTAGTTATTGCATTAAAAAGTATGTACAGAAGAAGAAAAATTCTAAACATTCACCTTTATGGGAAATATATACATTACAGCACTTCATAGATTCTAGTTCCTTGGGGTCTATATTAGTTGCCACACTAAACTTTTATTGAAAACAGCCATTAAAATATGTTGCCATAAGATATTTATGGTTTGGGAAAACCACCTTAAATGTTTCAAGTCACTCAAGATAACGCTAACATACTTGTATCAGAATTTTCAGTGGGGATCTGGAGTGTAAAAGTAATTTTTTGTTTTTCTCTTTTAAAACAAATGAATGGACAGCACCAATCAAATCATGTTTTGGCCAAAATTCAAAAGATTGCGTAGAAAACTAACGCTGTGGATGCCTCATGTGTAAGTAGATCATTTATACCTTATTTTTGGTATGACTAAGCCTACAGTCTGGTTGTGTATTCAGGTATACTGTGTATTCTTCCCATCGGCTTTGGCTCTGGCAATTGACTCCACTTCAGAGAGACTGATAAAATAATGAAGAGTCCTTTAATCTGCAGGAAACCATTCCAGTCAATTTATAAGAAATATTGCATTCCTTTGTAGGATGTGTAATTATTTTCTATTAATCATGCGCTATAAAGCTACATTATGTGGTTATTCTGTTATCACTAGGAAGAGGCCTGCAGTCAGCTCCCGACAATGTTAGGTAATTACCAACACAAAGCTTCTTTCTCCTTCTGTAGCAATGCTATCAAGATCCAGGAGAACGGTAATGCTTTATTGTATGAAAATAACACTCCAAAGAAATTAAAGAAGAACATAATGAATTGCTTAAAGGTAAGCGTGTGTGTGTTTGGTAGAAGTGGAGGGAAAGAAGAAAAATACTTTCTGATTTGGGAAGGGAGGGGGAGTAAAACTAGGAAATAGCCAAGAGTGGCATTTGTAAAGGCATCTGTGTGACAGGCACCTAAATTAGCTAGACACGTTTGTTTCTTCTTCCTAAAATACCTCACTAACCTGGCAGGATATTTCTTTGTGCAGATTCCTGACTGTGTAACAGTGCAATCCACTGAGTTTAGACTGGAGTAACCCTGCATAGGATTGCACTGTAACAGCAATCACACAGCAGTTTTAGTTGCAGTTTAACTGTTTACATGAGATGAACTTCAAATGATTTAAGCTCCTTAACTGTGTGCAGGATGGCAGCCTTTGCCAACAATTTCAGTCCAATTCAAATCGCATTTAAAGAAGAGTAGTTATGGATTTTAAGGAGGTATTTGCTTCTTTAGAGTAACAGAAATTGTGGATTTGTGACCCTTTCTTACATGCTCAGGGTAATGCTGATCACCAGTTTGGGGTCAGGAAAGAATTTTCCTCCAGGTTAAGATTGGCCAGGGATCCTGGAGGTTTTTTTGCCTTTCTCTGGACATAGAGCAGGGGGTCACTGGGTGTGTAGGGGGGAAGGTAGTTGTGAATTTCCTGTGTTGTCCAGGGGGTTGGTCTAGATGACCCTTGAGATCCCTTCCAGCTCTATGTTTCTAATGGTCCATTGAATCCAGCATCCTATTTCAAACATCAGCCAGACCGATAGTGCTGGAAGCCCACAAGCAGGGTCCCACTGGCAACAGTCCTTACCTGCTTACTGCTCTGCAGCATCTGAAATTTATCATGGCTGACAGTCACCAATAGACCTGCCCTCCATAAATCTATCCAATCCCATTTTAAATCCATCACCCCATCTGGAGGCAGTGAGTTTCATGAGTCAACTACACATAATGTGAAGTAGCACTTTCTTTGGCCTGTCTTAAATCTATTACCTACTGATTTCACAGGATCACCCCTAGTATGATGGGAAAGTTTCTAGAATTCCACTTTCCCTGCGCCATGCATAATCTTGTAGACCTCTCCCATTTCACCACCCAGTCACCTTTTTTCTAAACTAAAAAGTCCCAGGTGCTTTATCATCACCAATGGCTCATGAACAATATTACTTGTTATCAACATGTTTATTCATTCTGACTATATAATAAAGATCCTGATCTTTCAAAGGGTTCCACAAAAGGTAAAATGAATTAAGGTTCTTCAGAAGGTTCAGCTCTGAGATACCAAACACAATAAATATGCATACATATCGCTTTTTCTGAGGGGCGATACATTCATTGCTGGCAATCCCTTTAAAATATTATAGAGGAGGTAAATTATGTTGGCACACAGTTAACCCCATATATGGGAAATGGATTAAAATACAAAACAGAAAGGATGCTCTTCAAGAACTTTGCTGAAATGAAATCTTCCAAGTCATACTAAAATTGGGTTGCCTTTACTTAAAGTGGTACTGTGCCAGATTTTTACTGGTTCCCCACCCCTCCACTGCCACTGTAAAGCCATTTTACCATTTACGATGGTATATACAGCCCTCCTATGGCACATTAATTACATCAGCAAATAACCACTGAGGGTTTTCAGGGATTTTTAAAGATAACTGAACAGCAAAATGCCAGACACTATGTTACCGAGACATCACAATCATGTTACAAGTATTTAAATCAGTGGTAAGCGTAACCTGTGCTTCTAGCTATACTAAGGTCCAGTTTACACAAACTGATCTGCATGTGGCTGCATCCTGTTGCCTTTTGGTTAAGGAGTTAAGACTAGATTGCATTTGCAATAGCTCAAGGGTTCTATGCTTCTTAAAGCTGGTCACATATCCTCTGGTTTGGAATACCTCATAGGACTGTAACCTCTGAGATAGCATGCTAGAGGCTGCCAAATCAAAGTGCACACACCAGGCAAAAGGCTCCCAGTCTATTCTCCCTTATGAGTAAGCTTTCCAAATGCATGGCGATCTAAGGCACTTTCAAATAACAAGTTTTCATCTCAAATAAACCAGTCCTGACAAGAAAGTCAGTTTGTTCATTTCAAACCTGTTACTCATAATCAAACCTCGTTTTCAACTAGTACAAACCAAAATTTAGATTCCACACAATATGAATACTATTCTCTTTTCTCTCAGAAGGAACTCACTATATACAGAAGTTACAGATATACCTCTGGGAAACCCTGTATTCTGTGTGGAAAATATCAATTTTTGATATAAAAGAACTTGAAGGGAAAGGTCTAGTATATCTTACTTTAAGTTTTTAGAACTGAGAAAGGCTCCTCTGCCCACAAAGCTGCTCAGACTCTTATTAAATGTTTGTAATAGCAGACCTAATCAAGCCATATTGAGTATATTACATATAGCAGAAGCTGCACAGGTACGCAAACGAAAACGTATGTATATACCTCATTTCCAAACATTTGCTTTGCTTTGCACTGGCACATACTGAATGAGAAACTGGAAATCTGCATACGTTCAGCCATCCTCTCTGAGGTATGCCACACAGCACCCCAGCAACTGTTATTTATTGCTCTCAAAATACCAGCCTCAAAGTCTGGTTGGTAGAATGTCTGGCTATAAGGGAAGTGCCTGAATCCAGATTTCTCTTATAAGATAATAGGCAGCAAGAAGGATGAAGACGCCTACGAAGCCTGCTAATATACTCAACACGATGCTGTAATCATTTCCATCTGGCACACAAAATTATGCAATTTGACAATCTAAAATCACCTTATGACAAGACTACTTCTTATTGTATAATGTGGGTCAAAACATGCTCCCCAAAAAGGCTCTGACCACATTGAAAACATACAGACATGTTTAAAGAACATGCACTGCTCAACCTCCACACTCCAGTTAGCGAAGCAAACTGGCTGTTTGTCGTGTTTGGTTTCTAAAACCGTACCAACACACTAACAATTCCTGCTGTATGAAATTGTGCTGGAAGACTAGAGTTTCAACTATATTGTTTGAATTGTGGTTTATGTACCCATTTTAAATGTATGCCTTGAGAACCTTGTCAGAAGTGGTGAAAGGTTCCTTTAAAAACCCAAATTTAAAAAGTCAATAATTTTTTTTGCACAGTAAGCCAAGAGTGTTAATTTAGATACCCTTTGTGTATTCCCCAAGTACTATTTCAGATATAGGGAACCACCTGAAGTGTTTTTTCCCCCTTTCACATAAACTTGGATAAAGCAAACAAGAAAACACCTGACTAATAAGAAAAGAAGGTATTCAAGATGACATTTTTGTAGTGCACAAATCCAGAAATATATATGTGGTTAACACCATTTCAAAAAGTCTAGGAAAATGCTCTTGTGAACTTTCTGTTTATAGGGAATAAGGCTAAACAAGAAAGGGTAATCTCGTCACTTTACTCTTCACATACTTGTTCCGTAGATCTGGACTACAAAAGGCAAATTTACACTGATGTGACTGAATGTTCCCAGTTTGGTGCCATCAAAATCTTTTATGTTTAGGGGCAAACAGAATATGAAGTTTGTGATACAGAAAACTACCCAACACATTTTCTCATGTCAAGTTAACATGCATAATTGCCCCTGTTTTCAATGGGTTGGAACTTGTGTAACTGCTTGAGTATGCAGAAATCTTGTGTTTGTGTGAAATTTTGGCTGATCCTCCCACACACACAGCATACCCCTCTGGGCCCCCACACTGTTCCCAAGGGTACACTAACCCACAAAAGTGGGATATAGCAGCAAAGAGGAGGTACAAAAGTTCCATTACATGAATCCACATGCACTTACAGTGAATACAATCCAGATCAGAGCTACATGAATAATCCACATGCACTTGCAGTGAATACAATCCAGATCAGAGCTACATGAATAATCCACATGCACTTGCAGTGAATACAATCCAGATCAGATCTACATGCATAATCCACATGCACTTGCAGTGAATACAATCCAGATCAGATCTACATGAATAATCCACGTGCACTTGCAGTGAATACAATCCAGATCAGATCTACATGAATAATCCACATGCACTTGCAGTGAATACAATCCGATCAGATCAGCCCAATCAATGCAAATGCAATGAAAAATTCCAAATGACATACATAATCATTTTAAAAAGTATCCCAAGTCCCACCGTTTTTGTAGTCAATTTGCAACTATTTCTGGTACTAATACTGAGAAGTGTATGAAGACATGGTGAGAAAAATCAATGGCATTTTTGACAAAACTCCCACAGAGAAGTTATTGGCAAGAGCCCCAAGGAAATATTTTGGCTTTCATTATAAACTTGCTCTATTGGTATTTAAATGTTCTTTGTTGAAATAATGCTTTGTGCATGCTCAAGCACTTTATCTTTTGACTCGTATTGCATTCATCCTACAACATATAATACTTACATTTAATTCCTTATCAGTCAAATGAGATTTCCTCAGGATTAATGTCAACAGGGAGCTGATATATGGTCAGAAAGTAATAAGCAATAGCTAAAATCAAGCTGAAGTTGAATTTATGACACCATTTTGGACCTGAGCACATTACTGTCTCACCACACCTGCACTGCTCATTTTCAGCCACTAGATGGTGTAAAAAATGTTTTTGAAACAGCATCCAAGAATCACCCAAATGCCACAGAGCTGAAACATTCATTGAGAGGGTTAAGAAATATTTGTTTGGGCCCTTAAACTAGGAAGGCTCATGATTCTATTTTACCTTGATTATATTCTTAACAAACTCTTTGTCTTGTTGGCAATGCTCAGTCAGACCTTGAACAGGAGTTTCGTGGAAACCAGATAGATTATTCTTTGGCACTTCACTGTCCGATCTCCCTAAATTCAGTGCTGACAGGAAATCTCATTTTGCTGAAAAAAACCTGCATCAGGCTAAGTAAAAGCAGCTACATTCTGCTTTGGAAAAGAAATTACTTCAGAGAAGAAAACTCTGACCTATCAGGATCTGCTACAGTAGAATGAATATGTATTAATCAGAGTACAATAAAATGAGGGGAAAGGCCATGGTTACATTACTGTAAGTTCACTCCCACCCATGCTTCCTTTTTAAGATGGAATGTTTTCAATAATGTACACAGGGAAACTACAATACAATTGGTAGCATATAGGAGTGGCTAAAGAATGTTTGTTCTCAGTTTGCTTAGTCAAGTTAGTACAGTAATACATTGCTAAAACATACAGTTTTCAGTACACCACCAAGATTCTTCTTAATATAGTTAGTTTAGCTTTACTGGCATTATAAAAGGGAACATTAAACAAATATGCTTAATATAGTGTATAATATATGCTGGCCCTGGATTCAAATTCTGTTCTGCCAGGGACTCACTAAATAGGCTCATATCTAATTCTTAGTCTTTAAAAATGTAACTGTGGATGACTTACCTCAGGAGGATACTGCAAAGCCAAGGCAAAATACAGATTTTGAAACACAAGAATGCATGGGTTGGATCCAGCCAGTTTTTTCACTCCATCTCACCTAATTCCATGCATACTGCAGCCAAAGTCCCACATGACTGATGTACATGCAGGTGCCATAATTCTCCCCATATGGCCTTTTTGGGTGGCCAAAGAGGACCCACCTTCCTTTGTCGCCAGAAGAAAAGATGGCTGGATTCAACTTCATTAAATACTATAATCATGACTATGAAATTATTTGCTAAATGTATACTGAAGACAAAGTTGGATTCAACTAGCTTTTGAGCAAGGGAAACCTTTTTATATTGGGGGGCCATGGTGGCTCAGAGGTTAAGACGTTGAGCTGCAGACCAGAAGGTCTGTAGTTTGGCAGTTCAAGACCCGAGTGCCACATGACGGAGTGAGCTCCTGTCTCTGGCCCCAGCTCCTGCCAACCTAGCAGTTTGAAAGCAAGAAATTGTAAGTAGATAAATAGATACCCCTTTGGTGGGAAGGTAACAGCGTTCTGTGTGCCTCAGCATTTAGTCATGCTGGCCAAATGACCACAGAGAAGTCTTCGGACAGCGCTGGCTCTTTGGCTTGGAAACAGAGATGAGCACCGCCCCCTAGAGTTGGATTCAACTAGCTTTCGAGGAAGGGAAACCTTTTCATATTGAAGATCAAGCACAAGATCAAGTTCCAATTAGCAAAATGGCTTGTTGCATGATTAGTTCTGGCCACAGTCACATGACTGCTTTGCCTTACTATGGAATGGATTCAGTGTGACACCATGGTTCGAGTGTCAGACTGGGATCTAGGAGACCCTGGTCTAAATCCCCCTCTGCCACAGAAGCTGGCTGGGTGACCTTTGGCCAGTCACACTCTCTCCGCCTAATCTTCCTCACAGGATTGTTGTGAGGATGAAATGAAGGAGGGGAGGATGCTGTAAACCACTTTGGGTCTGCATTGTGAAGAAAAGGGGTATATAAATGAAGTAAAACAATCAATCAATCATGGTGTAGGCATGATAACAGCACAGTTCTGCCAACTCTGCACATAGCCAAGAGCAGATCCGAGAAGAAATTACTTAAGACTGCCCTCTGGCTTCAGGCAAACCTTGAAAAGGGTCAAGGAAGGCTCTGCACAATTGTGGCTGAAAAACATCATCTTGCAGAAATACTTTAAGCAAGACTAAAGAAGTGTCTTTATAACTTAAAGGTAAAGGTAAAGGTTCCCTTGCTCGACAGCCAGTCGAATCCGACTCTAGGGTTGCGGTGCTCATCTCCGTTTCAAAGCCGAAGAGCCAGCGCTGTCCGAAGACGTTTCCGTGGTCATGTGGCCAGCATGACTAAACACCAAGGTGCACGGAACGCTGTTACCTTCCCACCGAAGTGGTACCTATTTATCTACTTGCAATTTCTTGCTTTCGAACTGCTAGGTTGGCAGGAGCTGGAACTAGAGACAGGAGCTCACCCTGTCATGCGGCACCCGGGTCTCGAACTGCTGCTGACCTTCCACAGCTGTAGTTCAGCGTCTTAACCACTTGAGCCACCGCAGCTCCACTGTAAAACTTACTCCACTGTAAAATATTTAAATATAGAAAACAGGCCAGGGCATATTTTGTGAAAATCTTAAATCGGATACTTATGTAACTCGCTGAGGGTGGAAATTCTGCACTGTTCGGGAAATATACAAAAGAAAATTAGCCTATGGCACTAAAAAAAAAAAAAAATTGTGTTTGAAGATTCATTGAATCTGAGAGCTTAGTTTACACACACATTGGCCCTGATGGTTCTTGAGCTGTGATGTGGAAGATACTGAGAAACATTAGACTAATGACAAAGAGGAAATTAAAAAACAAACAAGCAACCACATGGACACACATCACAGCCTAGTTGACAAGGGAAACTTTTGCATGTAATAAGGGCATTGTCTTGGAGGGAAGTTCCTTGGTGGCTGGAAGCCAAGCTTCCCAGCAGAGATAAACATGGCTTTAAAAGCAATTCCTGTTGCACAATTACACTTCAAAATGTGATTACATTCCATTGACAAAATAATGAATGTGCAAGGAACTCCTTAACTGAATTCAAAGGATGTAAAGGAAGTGCCGGTTTCCCCACACCCTTGATGGATACAAGGCTGCATGTTTTTATTCCAGCTATCTTCTCCCACCTATCTATTCCCAGTAGCACACTGTACCTTGCTGAGAATGTAGATAACGTCACCACGTTTGAATGTCAGTTCATCGGGAACATCTCCAGTGCAGTCCCACATACCTTGGTAGAAATTAGCATAATCTGTGTTTTTATTGCCTGGGGAAGGAAAAGGTGCATACATTTGTCAGTATATGTAGCTGAGGCTTTGATTGTCAAGGTTATAAATACACTGCCACTCAGAGTCATGCTACAGAACATTTTTCAGCTCTGGGAGAGAGAGTCCACCCTACCCTGTTGGTCCCAATAGAAGTGCTACGAAAAAGGTGAAAAACAAGTTCCACTTCTTGTATTCTTCAAAAACATGTTGATCCCAAAAGCATGCAGGTACAAGTTCTCACAGGGTAACACAGAACTGAACACCAGAGCTTATTTCAAGCAAGAAGCATGTCTTTTCATATTAAGGATAAAATTGCTAACAAGGTTAAGCAAACTTGAAAAAAGAAAGCAAAGCAAGCATTTTGTATGTTTCAGTCTGGGGGGAGGAAGATGGACTCCTTTGCTGAATTTTTGGAACGGGGGAAGCAGTATTTGAAATGTGGCACTATCTGCAAAGCCAACCTTGCTGAAGCTGCATTTTGAAAATATTTGTGTCAGCACCAGCTTAGGACATTAAATTCTGGCTAAATATGCAACACACACTGTGGCCATAAGCTCATCCTTCTAAGAACATAAGCACAATGAATGTGCTACGCTCAAACTGCCATACAGACCATTAACTGATTGATTATTTTTGCACTGTCTGCTCTGTAGCAGAGTAATAAATGCATTGTCATATGGTTGCCATATAGAGAGAGGCATTTACTGAAACACAGAACTCGACACAGTGAGGAGACACAGGAAGCCCCTGCGCACTCGGCAAGCGATTTCCTGTTTTCAGTTCCATAAGAGCTCAACCGGCTGAACTAGCTCGGAAAAGGATGCAAGTCTGTCTAGTGAGACTAGCAGCCACACTGTGTAAATAGTTTCAGAGGGTCGCCGTGCTGGTCTGCAGTGTAGAGCAACTCGATTCAGGGGCACCTTGCATACCAACAAGACTTTCAGGGTGGAAGTTTTTGAGAGTCCAAACTCCCTCCATTAGACAGGTATGTAACAAAGGGAGCTCTGACTCTAAAAAGGCAACTTATACCCTGGAGATCTTGTTGACCATATGTGAGTACTAATCTGGCTGAAGTCAAATATCATAATAATTTAAAACCTAAATTGAAGAAAAGTATTCCAGAACTGACTGGTTTGAGAGATTACCTGTAAAATCCATTGTGAGTTACTCCAGTGTAAACTCACACAAATCAGTAGGCTTATAACTGAAATAACTCTACTTTGGACAGCACTGTACATCTTTGTTTTGCTACTTAAAAAATGGCTACTTTGGTAATCTTCAAAACATGCCAACGTTTGTATGTTATTATAATGTCATTATTATTTACAGTGTTAGGTAAACATGGCATAGGTAACACCGATCTGTAAAATCCTCAGTGATAAAGCATTTTGGAAAGTAATATTTCCTTGTCCTTCCCATTCCTTCGACCAATTTTTCCTTCCAGTTTAATTTAACTACTTCCTGAAGCAGTAAGTTTAAAAAAGGCACAAGCATTCTAACACAATATCCACTTTGGTTTATGGGAAGTCATAGGCAGATTTTTCCCTGACCTGTGTTCAACTTGCGGCAATATTTGCATTTCAGAGCATGTCTTGAATGTTTCACTCTTTCCAATAAGGAATGCTCAACTTCTCTTGTATAACACTAGAGGGCGCTCAGGATGGCAATATGCACAATATGTAGGATTGTTTATGCCTGGTTTGTTCGGGTAATTTCATTTGCTCACGCTATGATACAACGCTGTAGAGCAACCAGGAGTCCATTTTTCACTAGGATATATTAAAAATGTACAAAATGTAAGGAAAATATGGTCCCAAGTACAAGAGGAGGATAAGGAGGAGGAGATTGGATTTATACCTTGCCCTTCACTACCTGAAGGAGTCTCAGAGCAGCTTACAATCTCCCTTCCCCTCCCCACAACAGAAACCCTGTGAGGCAGGTGGGGCTGACAGAGCTCTTTCAAGCACTGCCCTTGAGAGAACAGCTCTGAAAGAACTTATGACTGACCCAAGGTCATACCAGCAGCTGCATTTGAAGGAGTGGGGAATCAAACCCAGTTCTCCTAGATTAGAGTCTGTGATCTGAACCAAAACAAAGTCTTAGAAATAAGGTGGGTGGTTTGAGAATATCCATATTTATTATTTTACATATGAGAGGGTTCTGCATGAGAGGGTTCTACACTCCCTACAATAAGCAGAAGCAGGTCCCTCTTCTATTGCTTAAAGAACAAAGGTAAGGGGAAAGAGAAATGGTCATAACTATGTATTCAAAACTGGGAGGGTAAACTGAGGAAAGTCAGGCCAAAAACCACTATGTTGGCTTAAATCATTCCAACACAGAATTGCATCAGATTCTTTATTACATTAGCCCCCACAGCAAGCCTTTATCACTATTATTCCCATTTTGCAAATGGGACATTGAGTTGGGGGGAGGGGAGGGGAGAGGAGAGGAGAGAGACTGATTCTCCAAACCCTATGCAGTGCATCCAGAGCAGCAGGGGACGGGCTAGAACACAGGCCTCCTAGATCCAAATTCCAGCACCTAAGTGACTGGACAATGTTTACTCTTAAACAGAGCAGCAGAAAACATTGCTCCCCTGAGGCAAAAATCACCCAGAGAAACCAAGAGAGGCAGACAGCAAGAAAGCTTGTAGGGATGGGAAATCAAGGAAACCATGCATCTGAGACAGAAAACTGCAAAGGTAATGGGACCAAGAGACAAACTATTAAAGGGACAGCACATCTGTACAGAAGTTTAGAGGGGCATGTGCACTGCATGAACATGCTTCATCACCACAAAGACAAAAATGAGTTAATGTAGCCAGGACATTTCTAATTAATAAAACAATGGCACTGACAGGCCTCACAAAGGTTTCTGAATCCTTCCTCTCCCCCAACCCAGAGTCAGTCCCCCATATATACTGAATAACCAGAGAGGGTGCCTAAAGCAGAGAGTGGGCCTTTCCAAACACTGATCGGATCTTGAACATGAAACAAAAGCTATCTAGCATTTCTGTTACTGAATATGCTACAGAATAATAGTATCAATTTCAACAACTTAAAGTGAGAAACATTTTTTACCCACATTGCATGCATACCTTTCTGATCGCCTCTGTGAATCTTTTCCAAGGTGCCTTCCTTGGTTAAAGCAAGACTGGTAGCTATAAACAGCAGGACCTTATTAGTGGTAGCACCTTGCTTGATGCTCACCTGAGACATGACCTGTTAGCTTCTTTCTGGCTTTCGCAAAGACATCTCCTTGAATGCACCAGGCCTTGAGGAATTAGGTGCTGCACTGTGTGTGTTGGCTTTAAAGCAATTTCTTTCCATTAGCTGAATCTGATTTTGTACAGAGCTTACTGGTTAGCCACTGTGCAGACCCAGAATTGGATAGGCAGGCAAGAAATATGTGTCTTAAATACATAAATAAATGTGTCTGGAATAACTCCCATCACTGTTAATAGACATAATGCGGTCTACATCAACAGGAGAAGCAATCCCATAGCAAATGAGATGCATCGCTCCCTAGATGTACTTCATGAACATTTCATTAAGCCTCCAAGTCCAACTGCACTAGAGATAATGAATTAGTGGAGAAGACGCCTTTTATGAATACACACACTGCTTTCCTGAGTAATGTTGCTCTGAGTGATGCTGGCCTCTTACAATACATGAAATCTATACAGCATCCTCAGCATTTCCAGTTAAAAGGATCAGGTAGGAGGTGATGTGAAAGACCTCAGCTTGAGACTCCAGAGAGCCACTGCCAGTCTGAGTAGACAAGACTGCTGCCGATGGACCAAGGGTCTGATTCAGTATAAGAGCAGCTTCCTGTGTTCACAGACCTCAGTATAAATGCATTGCTCCCTGATTATACGTTAGTGCACAGACAAGTGCTATAACAGCACATACATATGACAAGGATTACTCACTCGACTTTTTCTTTTTTTATTATTATTATTTAATGCTATTTCTATCCCACCCTCCCCACGAACGGGCTCAGGGCAAGTTACAAGGTCACACAAAAATTGTGACAATAGCATGCAAGTTAAATAATTAAAAACAACATTGTAAAACAACGATAATTACTTCCAGCCATCAATCAAAATGGTAATATTCTACAGAGTGGACATAGTAAGGACCCACCAAAGGATATTACAACATACTTTATGAACTTGGCTGATTTGTGGTGGATCCTTACTTCCTCCAGGCATTCAGTCCACTGAGATTTTTGCAGAAGAATTAGCCCAAGCAGTGATGCAGTGAAGGTTCACCCCTTTCATCTTTGGGCAATTGCTTGTTTCTCTATGAGATGCTGGAAGGCATCCCATTCTGGGATAAGCACTCTGCATGTTTATCTGTATGGTTGTCCAGTGGGGCAAAAAGCAGGCCTGTGGAGCTGTGAGAAGGGCACAGGGAAAAGGCTGAGAAACTTCCCTCTCCCTTCAGCACAGTCCAAGTCCGTTAAGGTCCGGGGCACCTGCAATTTAAATTAAAACAAAAACAAGCAAGTGCTTTGGAGCTCTGGACACAGTTGGAAAAAGACAGATGTGCTCTGGCCCTTAGAAGAGAAAGAATCCAGCTCTTTAAAAAAGCCTAAGTCAAGATGACTGGTTTGTAATTAATTTGAAACACTATTGAGATACACGTGACTGCTCAGGAGCGGTTATGCGTTGGGACTGCAGCCTAAATATTACTTTGGCTGATTATGAGACCATCAGTTGTCTTCCTAATCAAGGCTAAAATGTAAAAGCTAAAGGGAGGGAGGCTTTTGTTTTCACCGTACAACTAAGAAAAACAAGGATCCCTTAACCGCTGGCCTGCATTTTTTTTTTAAGCTTTCATATAATTGAGGTGATGCAGAACTACGTGCTGTGAAGCAGCAAAAGCTGGGGCAGGGGGACAGGGCAGCCTGCCTCATCTCACCCTAGTGTGCTCTGCAGCAGAACAAAGTTTGAGTCCAGTGGCACCTTTAAGACCAACAAAGTTTTATCCTGGCCATAAGGTTTCATGTGCACACACACTTCTTCAGCAGTTTCTCACCCAGAGAAGGCAGGCAGGCAGAATACGTGAGAAAGATCAATCCAGTTGGGCATAAGCCAATGGACAGTTATCTCTTCCCTGCACCTTCCCCAATTTTTATGATGTGCAAGTTACAAGCACAATGCAACTGTGGTAAAAGTGTCCATACTAAATATGCTTGGCTTATAGACTTTGAAACCAATTTGCATAATATGCAAATTAAGCTGCTCAGATTTAGGGAACTGGGAAACAGCAACCAAAATGAATTGCACAAAAGTTAACATCAGGAAGTCATAGCAAAGGATGTGGCAGGTAATTCTGCCCTGTTTTAACATTCCATCATAAAAACAGGAGATCCAATAAAGTGACAGACTTCAGCAACCTCAACTTTAAAAAGTATTACATGGTTAATTCAGAAATTAAAGGGGGGGTCAAAGATGGTTACACTTGCTTGTGAAGTCTGAATATGCAGAACCAAGAAACATGCATCACAGCAAGTATGAATCATATATATTTATATATTACAATAAGTGGTATTTAATAATTTTAAAATATATGGCCTGATATTCAGACTGGCATTTATGTAAAATCTAATTGCTGTAAACAGCTTTAATGTCATTTTTAAATGATGTGCTGAAAGCTTGAAGTGAACTAAAAACGCTGCATTCATCTCTCTCCGGTTTATTCCATGACCATCCATACAGCTGTAAAGATTGTAAGCATTCCACCCATTAAGGTTTGAAAGCTGCTCTTGACAGTCTTAATTTTAAGTAGTAGGTTTCCAAAAGGGATGAGGAAAATGTGACAGCCCCACTGAGTTGTGTGTGTGTGATGAGGCAGCTGCCCTCTCTGCTAAGCTGTTAATTGTCACAAGACACAGATGCTTAGATATCAAAGTAAAGCAGCAGTCCCATGCGGGGAGAGTCAGCCGTTTAAAGAAGATGGAACTTATTTCTGAGTAAACATGCATAGGATTGTGCTGTAAAGCACATCAGAAGCAGAATGACTCTTTCCACCATACATATGCAAGCCTGAGATGAAAAAGTGTGTTAAGGAATAACCTGTGTTAAAATGTGTCAGTTACAAGCAGTGTTCCCTCTAAGCTGAGTTAGTGTGAGCTAGCTCACAGTTTTTTAGCCTCTGGCTCACCCATTTTTATCTTAGCTCAGGAAGGATGGCTCCAGAGCAAACTAATTTATGCAATAGCCAAATCGCTCGCCCACAACTTTAATGCCAGTAGCTCACAAAGAATTTTTGCTCACAGGACTCCACAGTTTAGAGGGGGCACTGGTTACAAGTGCAACCTTACAGAGTTACTCCAGTCTGAATCAAAGATATCAGTGGGCTTAGAATGCAGTAACTCTGCATGGGACCACACTGTTAATGGCTTAAGATGCATGGGAATACAGATAGAAAATCCTGTGCATATTTTTTGCTTGGAGGGTGGAGGGGACTTCTAATGTGAAAAACATCTTACATCCGAAAGTAAGGTTAGAAGAAGTTTATGTCATGTGATCTCTGGTAAGGCAGAAATTCTCTTTGTCTACTCGCCACCCTACATAATTAACCAAAAACTTCTAGCATTACATGCTTAGCTGTCCAGGGAAGATCAGAGGTCACTGCCATAATGAAGTGTTAAAACCACTGCTTGAACTGAATTTCATGTTGGGGAGATCACTATTATGGTGCCTTATTTCAAGGATATTGTATGAAGCCAGTGTAAATGTATAGGTCAGCCCATAAAAATTTAAGACCAAGAAAAACATCAATATTTTTACAACAGGTCAGATCACTTTTTCAGTGTTGGATTAGAAACAAGAGCTCAGTTGTACATTATTTACATGCAGCAACCACACTTTGCACAGGATTTGCATGAATGCCAGCCCAGAGCTGGAGAACAAAATTATGTGGAATATTTGTGCAATAGCTGATGTGACAGTAAAAAATGGTAAGGATGTTTGAATCCTCTCACTGCAGAGAGACTAAAGTTTCAGTTTTTAAGGCTCAGTAATGAAAACCTCTCTGCTCCCAAATGTATGAACACAGAAGGTAATATAGTCACATGCTACAATGAATAAACAAATATTAGACCAACAGGTTACACCCCTCCTTGCTGCTGTTCTTCCTATTAGCAATATCAAGGCTCCTGGTGACACCCATCAAATCCATATACAGATTTATTTACTTCATTTACATCCCACCTTTCTCCCCCATTGACCTAAAGCAACAAACATCATTCTCATCTCCTCCATTTTATCCTCACAACAACCTGGGAGGTAGGTTAGACTGAGCTCTGGTGGCAGAATGGGGATTTGAACCTGGATTTCCAGATCCTAGTCTGGCACTCTTAACCGCTATGGCCAGGCTGGCAGGGGGAAAAAATCACACAACCAACTGAAGAGAATCTGATTTGCAAGAAACTGATTACACTGTAGTGTGACTCTCCAGGTCATATCGGCACCACATTTCAGATTGTATACCTCGATGAATTCTGGAAATACACTTTAAATGTTAGAATTCTGAGATTTATTGAGATTCATTTTAAACAATATGTTCAGGCTTCATAAAGAGCTCAGGGGCTGCAGGCTGCGTGTGAGTTATTGCTTAGGAGACCATTTATTCGAAAGGAATGATGTTTGGTAACAGTAATATATTCCCTTTAATAGTAAACTTTGTTGCCCTGTTCCAAACCTCCCAAGCATCACAAGGGGATATACCAACTAAGAAAACGGAGATTTCTGCAGGTCTTTGTAACACTCAACTGTGCAGGAAAACTTTAAGATTCATGAAAACTAAAAGACTCAAGAAAATTCAAATACTCATTTTAAGCCAGTCAGTTTTTCTATGTCCTGGCTGGCTTCTTAAGACTGGATTTTAACAAATTGTGTATTTTGTATATTGTATTTTGTAAGATGCCTCGGGCATGTTGCCTGGAGATGTGGCAGAGAAATTTTCTACATAAAAAAAAAAAATACGACCTTCACCCTTCACTCCAAAGTGGGAGGGGCATCAAAATAAGAACTGCACACACATCTTGAGCCAGTGTGGTATAGTGATTAAGAGTGTTAAACTAGGACCTGGGAGACACAGGTTCAAATCCCCACTCATGCCTGTCATAATCAGCCTAACCTACCTCATAGGGAGGTTGTGAGGATAAAATGGAAGAGAGGCAAATGATGTAAGCTGCTTTGGGTCCCCATCAGAGATAAAGGTGGGGTATAAATGGAACAAACAAATAAATGAATCTTTCCCTCATGTCATTATGCAACCTGTGGCAGCACGCAAGTTAAATTTATTTATATATTTACATAGTTTGTAAGTCTGTTGTGGCATTCTGTGTTTGGTTGGTTGGTATGGGTCTTGTTATCTCTCTGTTCCTATTCTAGGTGTGGTGTGTATGAGCTGAGCCCTCAGGTCTTTTCTATTTTGGAAGGAAGAGCCCATACTTAATAAAGCATTATTGTCCTCTAACTGGCAGTATGTCAGACTGAATATTGGAGGACTAACCCACTCTGCCCTATCACCAGTCAAACTTAAGTAACCCAGAGTGGCTGAAGACTTGATTATGAACTGGTCTGGTAACATTTGCTAATTTACTGGATGATAGCCACATGGGAGGTAAATAGCTGATTACACCTGCCTGTGTTATGCTTTGGAGAACTCTGCCCTGATATTTAACCTGTTATAACCTTATCCACTTGTAAATACTGAGGAACAGTACGAGGGAGAGGGAACCCATAATTTTATTTCCATGAGGGGGAGAAGAAAGCTTTGGTGTTCAGTAATAAAGTATATACAATTGTAGCTGTAGGGTAGACTTAACTTGGAGAAACAGTGTCACAAATGGAAAAACTCTGGTGGGTAGCCATGTTGGTCTGAAGCAGCAGAACAAAGCACCTTTAAGACCAACAAAGTTTTATTCATGGCATAAGCTTTTGAGTTCATGCATACTTCTTCAGATACAGTGTAACTGAGATTTTTTTAAAAAAGTCTTCCAGAAACTGCCAGATTACTATATGAGAGTTAAACCGACATGTTTCTCTCAAGTCTTCCAACCAAGTTTAAGATTTCTCAAGCTTTTATCACAGAGTTTCTTCTGCCTCTTAAATTCCCTCTAACCAGAAATACTACATTTGAGGGCTTACAAATAAGTATGCGCCCTTCCAGGCCACTGTACTACTCCAGAAGACTGATTATAAGATAACTGCCTGTCAGAAGATCTAGAATAAATTTTCCCAAGCTCTGGGTCCTAATCCAAATGGGTATCAAAGCCTGTGAAAATGGGTTGAAGACTTTTTGCAGTTTTGTTGATTTTTACATGCTGCATTTTTTAAAGGAGGTCACCAAATGGTTGGAAACCTCTGGTGAATATTTTATCTGAGGAGAATGACAGTTAAATTATCCTTTTCTTCCACTAACTCTCCCTCCTTTCTCCCTCTGAAGGCCAGCACAAAAAGGGAACTGGCTGACAATCTTTTCTCTCTGAGACCCAAGGTGGATTACAAAACCAATTAAATCGTCCTGCAACCTAGTGGGGGGCAGGGAAAAAACCCTATTGGACTGAGGGAAGGGTGTCACTGTGAAAGAGGCTCTTTCTCTAACCCCTAGTCCAGAGCTATGGGGCAAATCACTATGTGGCTGATTTCCCCAGCTTTGGTACTCTTTCCTAGTCTCAAAAATGGCAACCTGCTTATTTCAACTCCCTAACTGTGAGATTCAGCCCTATGTAAGGTAACTGTTCCATAGGATTGGGACTAGAGGCAGGTAA
This sequence comes from Gekko gecko, assembly GCA_029375565.1. Taxonomy (NCBI): domain Eukaryota; kingdom Metazoa; phylum Chordata; class Lepidosauria; order Squamata; family Gekkonidae; genus Gekko; species Gekko gecko. The sequence goes on along the minus strand of JAPDNY010000011.1, from coordinate 51,920,068 downwards.
AAAATCAAGTTTAGTACATTCTGCAATATTTTATTTTAGGTTTCCAGAACACTTGCGTCCTACTCATCCCCCATCCTGTGCAGTACAGCAGTTTTCCCGTACATCTGCCCAACTGAGGTTCAGGGCCTGGAAAACATGTGGATTCTTCCTCCCTCCCAATGATGATAGTCACTGTTTAAATTTAAGGCTGCAAAATTATGCATCTTACTTAGGAGTGAGCCACACCGAATTCAGCAGAACTTACTTCTGCATGGAGTTAGACTACTTACTTTTTTTGTTACAGTTTTGTTTAAGAGGTGGAGGGTGGCCACTTTATAATATCCTTGAAATGGGGCTGACCTACATTGTATAGAAATGTAGGCACACCTCTTAGTTACCTAAGGGCCTCAGCGATTCAGTTACCATGGCTACACAGAGACATGTAATTTAATGCTTGTTTTGTAGTGGTCCATTCTGCTGGCAACATCCGATGACTCAAATCTTTGTTTCCTTTGCAGCGAACACAAATCCAAACTGTCTACCAACAACCTGTTCAGATAGTTTCCTGTGAGAGTCCGGAAATCAGGCCTGCTTCCTTTCCACAAGCTAGGAGAGGAAGAGTACAGCAAAGAGACTTCCTGAACACACTCCTCGTCCACCCTTTCTCTGACAGCAGTGGAAGAATGATGTGGAAGAAATATGACGGGAAAGATAACCCAAGGTTCACTTCTTCAGGGGGCCTCATTGCTGCAGGGCACATCTTGCACAGGAGGAGCCTGCACTGCAAAGAGGAGTCCTGATAAGAGACAAGTGCTGGTTTGCCAAGCCAAAACTTTAGCCAAAAGGGTAGACAGAACAAAGCTTCTGAAGTACAAGTTTGTCTTCGTTTCATGCTCCGTGAGAAGACTCATCCCTGCCATGGGGCTTCGTAAGTTGTGTTTGTGTCACACACACACACACCCCGCCCCAAACTCACTGTTAATTCGCACTGGCAAGTTGCCAAAGCAAGGCAGGAGGAGACATTTCTTGGGCATGGCTGTCCCACTCTGATTTTTATGCTGCTGTCACTTTTCCATTCTGCTATCACCAGACGCTGGCATTTCTCAACCTAGTTCATTTGCTTTCTGTGGTATAATCATATGCAATGAAGATATGCATGGCCAACATTTAAACAGGCTGCAGATCAATTAGTGGTCTTAAGTTTATCTGATTTTTATCAAAGAAGACAGAGCTGTGGGTCGATTGTCAGAGCCTGTGTCAAGATGACCTTTTCAGAGACGTCTACATTGCTGGTCCCCTGGGCAACTTGTTGTCCCCTGTTAGGCTCTGAATGACAGAAGTCTGTTCTGCTCAAGCACAAAGTATACACAGATGTCTATATTACATTCTTATGGGTTTGACAGCAACTGCATGTTGTATCTATAAACTGTCCTTTAGCAGTGACACTTCCTCAATGATGATAAGCTAATTTATGCAGCTAAATCTCCTTTGTGAAGAAATGAAAGCTAATTGAGTCATTACAAAGTAATTCAGGAAGGAATACCTTGTATAAATTGGCTTACTTTATAAATCCTTCTCAAGTGGTTTTCATGCATCCTAAATGGCGCTAAACAGCCCCCCCCTCTTTTTTGCTACCATAAGAAATCAGTTGAAATACATATTAGATGCATGCAAACTTTCTGGAACTTGAAACCTTTTGTTTGTGCTTCGGGAGGTGGAAAACATGGAGGCAAAATAAAAGGCAAAAAAACGGCAGGTACCTGAAACATTGGCAATATTCTCCGGGCTCAATTTCTTCCGTTCTTCAGTCTTCGCTGGCACCTTGGCTTCTTCTTCTTCTTCTGCAGACACAAGCAATATGTTGTGGAAAGCATGTTAGTCAACAAGACTTATAACCCAGAACACTTTAGAAAACACAGAGGGCAATTTACAGCGTAAATTGTGTCTGTCAGACAGACCAAGTATTTCACACACACACAGCCATAGAGGGGGCAGGAAATTTCCTCCTCTAAAAAATTTCCTTGGTTTTGATCTTCTAATGAGCCCACCTCAGTTCTTCAAAGGGATTCTTGAGTCATTATAATGTCTTGGAATTGACTGCATCCATTCTTGTGCTAGTTTCTTAATATACTAAGATTCTCATAACATTAATTTTCTGCAGCATTTTCACATGTTTATTTTTTTAATGCATATGCTGCTCCCTCAGCCAGAAACTGATTCCCGAGGTAGTTAACAAATCATTTGAAGACCCCAATTAAAATACCATAATACCCACAGTTAAAATCCCACTCCCCATCTACAAAACAAATAGAATCAGTGATAAACAGCAACAATTTAAAATAGATGTATCCATTAAAATAGGAAATCAGCAGAGCTAAAAAAAATTCAGCAGAGAACAAATAAACAAAACAGGGCTTCAAAGTGGTGATGGGGGAAAGCAATAACAACACAAACCCGGGAGGGAAAGTAAGTCTTTACTAGATGCTGGGGGGGATGGGACATACCACAAATCTAGTGCCAGGTGCACATGAAGGGGGCCACTACTCCAGAGTTGGGCTGCCATGAATGAAAAGGCCGTATTCCTAGTTAATGACTACCTCACCTAATGTGAAGCAGGGCAGTGGAGCAGGGTCCCAAAGAGTAGGCAGAAAAATAAGGATGTTGCCATACTTTTTAAAAAAGGGATGTTGCCATATCAGCACCACTTAATTTAAATTCATTCTTACATGGTTAGACACATGGCACATTGTGGAAACCACCCATCATATGCATTGCTTGGGCCCAATCCATGCATTATTCAAGCAATTTTGTAACTGTGACTGCACCCCACTCCATTCCAAATGCAGTTGACACCATGAAATCACATGGGAAGTCCAGAATGCATGGAAAACTCCTAGAACAGTGATGTACCTCCCTGGCATTCAGCATTCTTGGTATGACAGCTTCCAACAACTGCTAACCCCAGTCACAACTACTCCTTCAGGACAACCCATCTAGGGACTGTTGCAATATCAATCCTTGAAGGCATTACGGAATAGACAGTAATTACTAGGTTACCTACTTTCCAGTTACAGTCTATGTAAAAGGCATAACTGGATATCTCTTCACTCAGAAATACCTAATCTACTTCAAATCTCAAGGAGACCTTAAACGAACAGTTAGGAAGGCCACGGCATACATAAGAACAGTGTTCTCCAACACACAAGGTTCTCCATCCAAAGTAAACCTGGCACCACCTTTTTCTTGCCTGAACACCAAACATCTTCAGAGAGAGACCTTGTGCCTTTTTGGCAATGAGACTAAAAAAGGTTGCCCACACTGACCTAATCACCACAATCATTGTGGCCCTTACTCAGTTTCTTCAGTATTTCCCCCATTGAATCACAGCTACTAGGCACTGATTCAGGGTAGAGGCTGATACTGTTATCAGGGTAGAGGCTAATGCTGTCACCTCTATTAGAGACTAGCTGGAATTTAACTGACACAGAGTAAATGTCCCACTGGCAACAAGAAGAAAGATGACAGGGATAAAATCAGTTGAGGCAACAGTAGTTAGACCCCATGATACATGGCTGCATGCTGCTTTTGAAATGAATGCAATGGTGGGGCCCATGTGTAGAATTTGGATGAAGCTCACAGAGTACATTCAGAGAAGGCCATCATCACGCAGCTTAGCCAACAAGACAGGGGTTCCAGACAGGTAAAATGGGATCATTCATACATGGGAAAGAAATATGTGCATGCATGTGTGTGTTGGAGCCTCCAGAAACAGTCTCAGCATTACATTCTCATTATATTACACTGAGAAATTATTTCTAAGCATGCAGCTTTGCCACTAAACATTTTTAAACAATTGCATCAACACGGTCAATGTAATACCACCACTGGTTCTCATCAGCTGCCTGCTCCCCAGGACTGGAAAGAATAAACAATATTTTGAGTTTTGCTTTAAATAACTGAGAAGACTAACCAACCCAAATACCCATGTCTTCTTTGCTCAAGGCCTCTCACCAACAATCTTTCAAAAAGTCCGTCCTTTTGTAATCTTCATAGCTGAGAATACAGCAGAGCAGCATGCACGGTGCTTTACAAAGTAACAGAAGCAGCATGCATGCATAACACAGAAAGAGACAAGCTGATGTCTCAAGGACTTTTATAATCTAGATTTTCACAGTGGTTAGATAAGGATAACGTAACATAAAAAGGGAAAAGTGTCTTGTGTCACCTTAAAAGGCAAACAGATTTATTGTGGAATAAATTTGCATGGAGTGGAACCCACTTCAGATGCACGGAGTGTACCCTCATATGCAAACAGATACACACACTGAGATACGGAGAAGGGATTAAAAAACCCTGTAAACAGTGAAGCCTGATGGTTATTAAATGCAAGTAGATTGAAAGTCTGTGACATTTCTATGCAAAGGTCTAATGTATCTATTCAAAGTGAGGTGTAGTGGTTAGAGTTTGGTCTAGGATCTGTATGACCCAGGTTCGGATCCCCATTCTGCCATGAAAGCCTATTGTATGGCTTTGGGCCAGTAACACAGTCTCAGCCTAACGTACCTCATATAGTTGTTTGTGAAGATAAAATGAGGACAACAGTGTAAGCTGCTTTGGGTCTCCACTGGGGAGAAAGACTGGACACAAATGAAGTAGATAGGCATGAAGTAAGCACAGCGACTTGTATCCCCTTCCATAGCTTTATTGCTCCACATTAAATTTTCCCTTCCTAAATTCATTCTCCCCCCAAATAGATCCCCCAAATCCACTGTTCCCTTCTGCTGCCTTTCAAGCAAAGGAAAGCTGTCCCCGTTTCTCTAATTTATGACTGACAGCTGGGTCTCTCTCTTAAGTTTTTCACCCATAGCAGCCTGATCCTTCGCACAGAGCATCCAAACACAAGTAATATGCACAAACTCCAGTTCATTTCTTCCCCATAAACCAGGATTCTAAATCACAGCGTAGTCCTAGTTTAGAATCCTACTTTGTGGGGAGGAAAATGATTTACACAGGGAGCCAGAGCTGGTGTTCAACTGAAGGCTTCCCAGACCCTGACGTTCTGAAGTGCAAACACAAACATACATTCATACAGCCATAGTGACTTGTCCAAGGCTCTCCAGTGATCATCATAGTCAAGTGGGAATTTCAAACCAAATTTACCACATCCAACTCACTAACCATGTACTGTCTCCTGAAATCAATGTTCCATTATGATGATTTATTTTTAAAAATATGCTGTTTATTTCTTATTGCTTTGGTTGTCCTGAAGGGATACGGGCTAGATTAATATAAAAATGTGCAGGAGACAGGCTTGCCATAAGTGCTTCTGCCACAAAATGGGTAATCCCAAAGATAACATACGTAAAGCCAGCAATTCCACCTCACCCCGCCTTCCAACGTTCTAGCATTCATTACTAAGACGTCTCCATTAGCCCTTACTAATAGCACCGTTAGTATCTAGCACTCCATTGTACTGGATTAGTTAAGAGACACGATGTCATTGTACAATATTAATTAATATCTCAGATAACAACAGTTTGTGGGTTAATATATTCTACTCAATACTTTAATAACAGTAAACAAAAACAGCTGAGCTATGCAGTAAAATCCATCAAACCCCACAGATGGTTATAAGGTTTTCATTATGTGGTTTCCATAGCAATCATATTGCAAATCTGGAAGCTACTTGCAAATAAGCAGCTTGTATTTACATGCCTTTCAAGCTGCACCATGGAACTCTTCGACAAGTGATGTTATTATTCTAATCACATCAGGTCCAAAGGAGCTGCTGGGATACGTTTTGATCAGTCAAGATTGCCAGAGTTTTTAAAAAAACTGTTTTGCCACCCAATGTTGAAAAGAATATGAGCAGGATAGCTCTCTAAAGTGTGAGGCATGAAAGTGGAGAGGAGGTGTGTTTAACCACTTATACTATGATGATCTGGCTTGTCATGGGAAAACGCTGCTGATCCCTTGTGCCTTAATTCTGCACCATAATGCCATGCCTTTTTATGCCACCCCAATCCTCTACTTCAGTGGCTTGGTGGGAGAAACAGCCCTTGCTCCCAAGCTGAGCAGTGACTGAAAATGCTTCTCTAAGTTGCATTTGTGACACTTCCAAGAACCCATCCTTGGGTAACTCAGGCTCATACTGGCCAAAGATTAAGGGAGTGAGAATAAATACTGGTTACAGCTTCTCCCAACTGGCCTAATAACACCAAAATGGGCAAGGCTGAAGCTTCATAAAGAAGTGTAGAAGTTTTCAAGAAACATTATTTTCAAAAAATGTTACTGCCTTTCAAGGACAACAGCTATTGTTCAGTGATCGTCTTGGTGAACTCTTAAAACAATTCTCTGAACTTAGAAAGCCAAAGTTGTCTTCTTATTTTTAAATTCTATCCAGATATCCTTCAGAAACCCGTGCAATAATCTCTGTCACAATGTTAATGAATTTCCCGTATTCATTTACAAAATTTATATCCCGCCTTTCTGTCCGCATCAGGATCACCAAGGCAGCTAACTGCTTAAAGCAATCATAAATAAAAATGTATCTTAAAAGTCATTAAAACAAAAAAATGTAATTAAAACAATTAAACCAACTGCAATACACATACAAAAACAGGGCAGGAAGGAGGAATCACTGAGAGGACACCAGAAGAAATAAAAAGAGTCTTCACTTGCTGGCAGAAGGCCAGCAGTAGAAAGCAACAGGTGATTCTCTGCAGTCAGAATTCCAGAGTTTTGGTGCCACAACCAAGAAGGTCCTCTCCCAGGTTGCCACCTGCATAATCTCAGAAGGAAAGCAGAACCTCACAAGGTGACTACAGTGGTTCAGGTAGCTCTCTAAACAACTGCTAGGATTAGCTTTCATTGCTAATCATTTCACTGAAGAGAAACAGACCCTCAAACATCACATTTAAGTTTTAGCTAAAACAAATGTAGAGTCTTCCCTTGCTCATCTCCACCTCTCTTCCTGTTTTTCTCGATTCAAAGTCCCATTAAGAAGAGTTGTTAGACGTTGAATTGTAAGAATGAGTTTTATTGTAAAAATATTTTTGAAATATTTTTGATATGTTTTTGTGCATTGCCAAATAATAATAGTATTATGTACACTATGAATTGTTTATAAGGTTTCACTCTACTCAGAAGAAGACGTTCATCGAAACGGCTCCACATTCTGGAGACCGCCGTCAGACTTCACAGACTTCACTCTTTATATTTCTGTTATATACTGCATATAATATTCATAAATTTTGTTTAATTTTTCAATATCACAGTTCCTTTTTGCTTCGATTCAAAATCTGAAAAGGTATGCTCCTCAGGACAGGTTCTTGTCCTCTGTAAAGCACTATGCACAGTGCCAAATAAGTTAAAAGCATTTAAACTATAATTTAACCCTGGAGTTCTTTCTAGGTTTGCACACTAATCATTCAGAAGTTGTTTACTGGGGCACCCAAGCAACAAAATATACTTAAGAATGGCCACAGGGCTTAGAAGAACTAAGTCAGCCTTAAATGGCCTTACACAGTTGCTTCTGGAGCAAGTGTTATAATGTATCAAAGGGGGACTAAGACTGCAATCAGCAGGCTAACAGGTTCAGCTACAGGCTGCTAGACCTGTCCATCACATAATTCCTAACTTATTTTTGTTTTACTCTGTTTTTCTTCCCAATCTGCACCCAAAGTAACTTACAAAATACAAAAATATATGTTAATTAAACAAACAGAAAAAATAGTCCAATATGCCATGACGTGGGCTAGCCCCAGATCCACCAGCTTAGGGTCTCAAGATGGAAGCCCTGGGCTAAGAGCCCTAACTTTAGTATCTTTTCATATGCTTACAATATTTTTTAACCCAAAAAGAGCTCTAGTGGGGCAATCAAGATGACAACATGTGAAAAGGGAACACTTTTTACCACTTTTTAGTTCTGTGACCATTCATTATTATAAATTATGGAAGATTGTTTGGAATATGTTCCTTCCTCTGCTTTCTTTTGGAAATTTGTATGTTTTTCCATCCTTCAAGTTCCTACTGGCTATATTATCTGGATTGTGTTGCCTCCACATACCTCAATAGACACTTCTCAGTTAAAGTGACATAACCCTCAACACCAAGAATGACATCTTGATTATTGTTTCTATTGGCCATGCAAGTAATCCTGTAGGATCCTGTAGGAACAGGTCTAAACCTTCCTCCTTCTACAGCTTTATTAATGCTTGGGGATAACCAATGGTCATATTTCAGGCACAAATTTAACAGATACCTTAAAAGTTATCATCCCGTATTACCTGCCCTGAACGTAGGGATACAGAAATATATAAATCTGCATGCTTGTGGTCCTCTCTCTGACTTCTGAAGACTCATGGGAAGTCATAGGAGACATACACCGAATAAAGGCAGCTCAGGAAATACTAAACTTCAGAGTGAATGCCACTGTTCTCTGTGGGTGGTCAGAGATCTGCAAAATTTCCAGGGATGTCTTAGGCCATCAGCAGGCATGGTTAGTCTCAACTCTCACTAGCTCTGCAGGGTAGCACATCTCTTGAAAGAGCAAACAGCAGGGCTTAGAATAAAACATTTCCTGACACTTCTCAAAGAATTTCCACAGGTATCATTAAGACAATAATTTGGTCCAACAGGCAAAGCTAAGTTAATTGAACAAAGCCAAGAATAAGGTGACTGCTGAGATAGGTCAGAGGAGGTGGAAATAATTATTTTTTAAGATGGGGAAACATACCATGTATTAATTATTTACCCATAAAACAACTTTACGTAATGCCTTTGTTCAGTTCTGCTGCTGTGCATGTTTAAAGCAAGTCCCATAAAACTAAGAGGACACCACCTGTTCCTTAAAGCCACAGCATGCTTGTTTTTAAAGATTAAAGCCAGTGGTGATGTAGAGAACAAATTCTAGAGAAATGCAGCTATGCTAAACTTGACATCAGTTTAAGTGCTTCCAGAAGGTTGCTCAGAGTTTACAGCAGTTGTGTAAGCCAATGTTATTGAATGCCACAGTAGTAAACACATTTATATATATAATTACACACAAACATATATGCAGATTTTTTTCTTAGAATAACAATATGAGAAACACACAGTAGTAAACACATTTATATATCTCTCCCTTTAGGGAGAAAATACATGTGAAAAATGAGCAAAAATTTTATAGGGCTGGTGAAAGTTGAGCACTTTTAAGTCCCACTGATTTCAATGAGAGAGACTTCTGCACATGTTCAACTTTCTCACTCTATGGGTGCTTTAGGATTCACTTATGTTGGGATCATGCTTACGGCTTTAAGTGAGTTTGCGCCAGACAAACAAAATATTACTGTGCCATCTGTACCTTGGTATTCATTACTAACAATCTATTAGAACTTTGCATTATTATTTAACTATCAGGGATGAATCCCACTATCTTCTGGCTCTAACATGTAAAAAACTATCTTTAGAAAGAACTAAACTCAGTGTGATAGGGCAATCATACATTTAAGGGTTTCCAACAGGTTGCTCTGAATTGATTCACATATCAGTTTGGTGTTATGGTTAGGAGCGCGGACTCTAATCTGGGAGAACCAGGTTTGATTCCCCATTCCTCTACATTCATCTGCTGGTGTGACCTTGGGTCAGTCACAGTTCTCTCAGAGCTGTTCTGGAAAGAGCAGTTCTTGAAAGAGCTCTCTCAGCCCCACCTAGCTCACAAAGTGTCTGTTGTGGGGAGGGGAGGGGAAAGGAGATCGTAAGACACTCTGAGACTCCTTCGGGTAGTGAAGGGCGGGTATAAATCTAATCTCTACTTCTTCTTCTTCTTCTTCTACCATGGCAGAGGATGATGCAGGATATTCTGGTTTTGATATGAGAATGAACTTTTGTTTCATTTTACTAGAAATATATTAACTATATTCTCCAAACATGCCTCTGTCTTTAGAAAACCTTTAATACCTTAAAATATAGAAATAAAACTCCAGAGAAGTCCAAACAGACTCAGTAAAATCATCATTAAAAGACTGGTGCTTGCTCCTACGCAAGCAGAAGCTTTTGCCCACCCCCCACATCCTTGAAGGAATCATGTGGGAGCGTGAGCCTATTGGGAGACAGCGCAGGAGTGCTGACCTATCACAGAAGGCTGGCTAGCCAGATCTAGTAGTGGCAGCCATTGCCCTGGCCATTCCAGCTGAAGATGGGCTCCCCACCCACCCACCCACCCACCCTCAGCTGGCAACCATGTGGGAGTAGCCAGTTGCCAGTTCCAGGGCTGAGTAGGAATTTTTGGGTCACTCTCAAATGGGCTTCGAGGGGGGCCTTTTTTTGTCTGCTTCACATTGTCCTTGAGGGTTGTGGCATAAATACACCTGGTAATCTGGTTAGGCCCCTCTGGGATGGGAAAGCTTGGAGATGGAAAGCACCCTGAGATATTAGCGATGGGGTGGGGGAGCACATGACAAGCCTTAAGGCTTAGCAGTCATGGTGAGGATGTGCTCCTCTGTCCCTTCTATGCATTTGGAGTGCAGGCCATGATGGGTAGGGTCCAGAAGGATTCCGGACCTGGCTCTGAGCCAGGGTGGGTTTGCCCTGTTAAGAAGCCTGCTTTGCAGGCACAATCCAACCCGTGCTTAAATTGGATAATGATGCAGATCAGCTTGTATGGAAATAAAGTCCTGGTTTAACCCATAAAGTGTGTTGTGTTTCATGTGAGGGGTGGGTGGGCAAGCAATAACAGCGTCAAAGATAAAACAGTGGCACAAGAGGCATGGTTTAAAAACAGGAAAGGGCAAGCAATAAATTTCATTTCACCTTAAACAAGCAAAACCCAGCACAGTTAAATAAAAGTCCAGGCAACCAAAATTCCTGGTACCTAAAGTTAAGAAGATAGGATCCAGGTGAACTGCCGCATAAAGGGCATTCTAAAAGCCAAGGTGTCAATAAGAAGAAGGCCCTGTCAGTTGTTATTATGCACCATATATTTGATGGCGGGGGCATGCAGAGCAAAGCCTCTGAACACAGATCTCAGCTGCTTAACATGTTTGCATAGGAGTAGGCAGTCTTTGGATACCTTAGTGCCAGGCTGTTAAGAGCTTTCAAGATAAGGGCCAGCATTTTGAATGGTGTCTGGCAACGAACTGGAAGCTAACATAGTTATTTTAAAATGAGCAAGATATCATCTCTGTATGCTGGACCAAATGACATTTCCAAACAGTCTTCAAAGGCAGTCCTATATTGAAAACAATAATCTAGCCTGTATGAGAGCAGAGCACTGAGAAGTGTGGCTAGATCTCACTTTACAAGGAAAGGCTGCAGCTAGTGCATTAGCAAAAACTGGGCCCAAGGACTCTGAGCCACCAGCCTGCTAGTCAGCCTGAACACGTAGCAGGAGCGCCCTGAGCTACCTGCTGGCCGGCCAGCCTGGGCAGACATACCCCAAGCCACCCACCAGCCGGTGTGAATGCACCCAACGCCGGAGCTCAAGACAGGTGTGCCCCAAGACATCCACCACCCTGGGTGTGATCCAAGCAATTGCTAAAGCCCGCCTACTGCTAAAAGGCACAGATTTTTTTTTAAAAAAAATAGTTACATCAAATGTACAGATTTGGGAGCAAGCTGCTGTGGTGAAGTTATATGTGCTATCATTATAAGGCTATTTCCTGACACTATTAGTCTAAAACAGAGTGCAAAAAGGAATAAAAATGTTCCAGAAACAATCTCTCTACCACTGAAGAACAGAACAATATACATTAAGGTAAACAGTGAAGTCAGCATGGGGGGGGGGGGATACACTTATAAGAAGAGGAGCTCCTCTGGATCATAAGAAAGGCATCCTTAGCCCGACATCTTGTTCTCTGTAGGAGCCCATCAGATACCCCAAGGAAACTGGCAATAGTCTTCATCTGTTGTTTCTTCTCCCACCTCCAACTGGTATTTAGTAGCACACTAGCTGTGAACACAGAAATTTCCTTTAGCTACCTGTCTAACAGCCACTAACAGACCTTGTGCTTCATGAATTTATGTAAGCATCTTTTAAAGCCATCTAACCTAGTGGCCATTATCATATCTTCTGGCAGCAAAATCCATAATTTTATTGTGTGAAACAGTACTTTCTTTTCTGTGCGCTGAATCTACAGCTGATCAATTCCTTTCCATGACCCTGAGCTCTTGTATTATGAGGACTGGGAAAAGTTCTCTGTTGAGCTTTCTACACATTGTGTATAAATCTCTATCATGTCCTCCCGTCGTCATCTTATGTTCTAATCTTTCAAGCCTAAATGGTTTTTAGCCTTCCTCAGAGGGAAGGTGTTCCAACCCTTTCATCATTTTCATTGCCCTTTTCTGTACTTTTTCCAGATCTGCAGTATATTTTATGAGCAGGGATGTACAAACATATTGACAACTAGGAAGACTTTGGTCAACTGTCCATCCAATACATTTTATCCTTATTGTTGTTTTGTGTTGGAGACAGATGATCAGAACTCTAAAGAATTATTCCAATCTGAACTCTACAAAGGCTATGAATAAAAATAGACACCACACAGAAAAAGAAAAGATATAACCAGGTGCTTGTAATTATCCTGAAAATGAACTTTTGAGCTAATGCAGAGATCAGTAGGGGCCATAGCACTGACTTCAGTGGACCCTGGATTTGTCTGACTGGGGCAGATGCGGGGGGGATCACCCTTGAAGAATTTGCTTAGAAACTTCAGCTGGTGCAAAGTATGTTTGAAAAAATCCTTGCTAGCACACGCAGTGAACTCAATTGTGCTGGCTTCCAGTTTGTTTCCAGATTCAGTTCAAGGTGCCATTTTTTACTTTTAAAATCCTAAATGGTTCAGGTTGAGAGTATCTGAAGGGCTGCCACCACCTATATCAGCCTGCCCAAACTCCATGCACAGTGCTTGCCCGCAGGAACTAGCTGTAACTGACGTTAAGTTGGCACTAACCCATGGGAAGCTTTTACCACCACCTCCCCCCCCACCATAAAACTCCAAAGTTCCTAAAGTTTGAACTAATGACTACCTTTGATGGAAGGTCTTTGTTGGCTTGAAATTGGGACAGTGCTCATTAAATTGCTTATTCATTTGTGCTTTTGAAGAGAGATTGCATGAATTTTGTATTGATTTTACAATGAAACTGTTTAACCTGTTATAAACTGCCTGAGACCTTTGGGTGGAGAGAAATGCCCAAGTAAACTTTTGACAATTTAAGTTAATAATATTTTTATAGTACTAAGGATCCTTTCTAAACGAAAAAAGTAAACTACTGGTTGGGTTTTGTCTTGACCTTTATAATGCCCTCTTGAGAGGGGTTCCCTAACATCAGTTTTCTGAGCAAAGCTTACGGTCCCAAACATGAGCATGGACATATGCACATAATTATTTTGTGAAACTTGATGAATACAATTATAATGTTGAATATCACGTAACAGCTTGTAAAACACTTTATAAGAAACAATCCAGTCTGCTTCATATCTCATTACAAAGATGTAATGTGATTATAACCAACGTACACATTGTAACCATTTTTTCATCAATTTATATGTATTAGCACCAACCTTTTTTGTGATCCTGAGCAGGTCACTGGGTCTCTACCCAAGTATAGAAGTAAGTTGCAATCATTCTCCTTGCTCCCATAGCTAGAATGTAACCAGAGTATATTCCATACCATCAGTTCTCTGTGCTGATAAGCAGCATGTACAGGACCATTCCAGCATTGCCCAAGTGATAATCACAGCATGGACTTTAGAAAGGAGAAGTGCGGAGAGTATGGAGCTGAAAAGCCCATGTCTATTATTTGGAAGAATTTCTGATACAGGATCTGTTTATTTCTTACACAAGCAGATAGTTACAAACAGTGTTCCCTCTAAGCTGAGTTAGTGTGAGCTAGCTCATAGTTTTTTAGCCTCCAGCTCACTCTTAGCTCAGGAACGATAGCTCCAGAGCAAACTAACTTATGCAGTAGCAAAATCACTTGGTCATGACTTTAATGCCATCAGCTCACGAAGTACAATTTTTGCTCACAGGACTCCATAGCTTAGAGGGAGCATTGGTTACAAACCTTTATATATCCTGAGTAAATAAGCCAAACCATGAATAATGCAGGACATACACAATAATACTTTACGTTAGGCCCAATTAATTAATTACCTTGATTAATAAACAATTAATACTTTTTTTAACTTTGAAATTCATAGTCTAACATGCTACTGGCGCTCCTGCATATACAGGTCTCTCTATGTACTTCAGTGGAAGAAGTAACACAGGAGTATTCACACTGCCACTGCTCCCTGTGTCAAAATCAGTGAGGAAGTCCTATGGGTACAGAAGCTCCATATGGGCACTGTAGCCCTTAACTGGATCAGCAGAAGCTTCTTCAGCACAAAAGGCTCTCCATGAAGGAGGCAGAAACCATAAGGAAAGCATGAAGAAAATGGACTTTATGAATTTAACTGTTCTCACAAACAGCTGCTCACTAAGATTTATGATCAACTTTTTTCAAATCTTGGGTATCAATTGGTCAAGCCTACTTTATTTTCAAAGAGTCTGAGGTACTGAGATAAGATGGGAGTTTTAGCTTGAACCTGAAGGCAGCAGTGACAATGGAAATCAACATGTTTTAATCAAAATGCATTTTGCAGGGTAAAATGCAATACCATGTTCCATAAATTCAAATGGATCAGCAAGAATGCCTAAATGTGGTTCAAATATATATTGGAGGGTAACAAATCAGGGATCTGCAACCAATTACATGTACGCCGAAGGGAAATATACACAATTAGGAAGTCTAAAGATGCTATAAGCTCTTAGGAATTGACGCAAGCCAATTTTTCCCTCTCCTTTGACTAGCTCTTAACTGCTCTCAACATAAAAGCAAAACGAGCACACGCAATCTTTATGGAGCATTGTTTTGGGAGGGGGAGGAAAAGGTGTAAGTCTTTTTTCTCTCTGCATACCCATGCTGAAACCCTCAGCCTTGACTGCAAGCGGCTCTGTGCATTTCTGAAAGGTCTTCCACTATGAAGTTTGCTATTAGAACAACGGCATTCACTCCACATATCGTGAAGAGCCATATTCACAATTCCCCCAAGAGCCACATGACTACTGTGTGCCCTGTGAGAATGAGTTTTGAACTGATGGCTTACTGAATTTGTGAATTATCCATGCTTGAATGTATGGTTTTTTAAAAAAGGACATGTAATGATAGCTTGTACTCAGAGTAACTGGTCTTCATTTTATGGAATGCTAGGCTGAAGGCATAGACATGTGGGTGAGTGTCACTGAGTGCATGCCCACAAAGGGCACGCAAAGAAGAGTCTGTTCCATCTTTTGCAGTGGACACAAGCTACAAAAGCATAAGACATTTTTCCAGTTTGTAGGTAGGTCAAAGGGAACTCGTGTGCATGGCTGTCTCTTCCACCTCAGGAATTTTACAGCTGTCTCTCCTTACTACTGTTAAACACAGAACCGCTACATCTCCACAGTCTTGATAAAATCATGATGGTAAGGCTGTGTTGTATGTTAAAAATCAGATCTGTTAGTTTTATCCTGGGCTAATAACAATTGCCCAACTTCCTGAAACATGGGGTAGGTGCCATGGGGAAAGATGCTTACAGAAGAGCCACAGGTGGCATGTCAAAGAGCCACATGTGGCTCCCCAGCCATTGAGCATGACTGTATTAGAAGGAAAAAGCTGAAGGCCTATGTGGAATCACTAGTGGGAGGGGAAATAAAGTATTCAGAAAATATTTGCACCCCCTTTCCCCTCCAAGATCCTATAAGCTTTTAGGGGCTTGACCAGGTTAATTTTGTCACCCTCCCACCCCATTTTAACTGACTCTCAGCTGTTTTCAACATTTCATGCTCCTGCAGCATATTTAATCCTCATCGTGCCACTGTGGGGAAAGGCACCTCCCTCTCTTTTGGATAGTTATATTTTTCTGCATATCTGACTACGTAGAGGCCTCTGCATTGCCTTTGGGTGGCCTGTTTAAAAAACGTTGATGACTGGATGGGGGGCATCCCTTTACTATCAGTGAAGATACCTTGAATGCTGCTTGCCCATTTACACACCACACATTTGAAAAGGAAAGACATACTGTTCTCCATTACTTAACACAGGTTCAAACAAGTTACATTGGCTCATATATTCTTTCCACATTAGAACTTACAAATCTGTAGGGATTTAGATATCTTTGCTTAACAGTTGGTTAAAATTTACATTATACTCTGTAAATCTTATGCTATGCAATGTATTACAATGAATGGCAGAACAAATAGTTTTTCATATATAAATGCCCTAACTCATACAGGCATGATTAAAAATGACAATAAAGGTACCCTACCTTCAGATCTATTTGTCAAATGCAGTATTCTGTGAGTTAATACGAAGCAGAAAAATCTTCACATGTCATGTGATATTCCCTATGCAGATTTATCGGGGGGTGGGGGGTGTTGATTCCTTTAAATATCTCTAATTGTGACAAATGTGACCTGGCATAATGTTTATATAGATAGTACCACATGAAAACAATGGATCTGAGCCTCTGTATCATCTACTTTGTGGATAATTTATGGGCTTAGAAAATTCAAATTTGTTTCCTCTTTGTCTGGATAGATGCCTGTCTGAATTCAAGGAGGGGGAAGGGTGTTTCAGCACTGCTCACTATAGTAGAAGGAAACAGAATGACGTTTTTGGCATGCTTCCACAGGAAAGGTCTGGTTTCCAGATGCTTCTCATAGTTGCTTTAACCATTTTAAGCGACTGATGTTTCTGCATCTTTATGCTGACAGCACATTGACTAGAGATAGCGCCAGAGAGATTTGCCACATTTTCATTCAGTGTCAATATTATTAGGCACTGCAACTTGAGATTCAACTGTTTAAAGTTAACATTATGAGGCCCTACAAATTTGTCTATATTCAGTTCTACATATACCAAAATAATCTCCTAGTTAAAAGTTTGTCTAGTTAATTTATACTACAAAAAATAAGCAAATTGAACAGCACAGTCTTTCAGCTTGCATTCTTCTCCAGTTCAATCTTGTGAATCCCCAACCCCAACATCCCAAAAAACATGCTGTTGTCAGCTCACATTACGCCATCTGAAGTTGTGCAAGGCACATATATCCACAGAAAATGTGCATCTTCTGCACCTCTCAATTTGACAGCATTATTCTCCTGCTCATGCTCTTGACAACTGTCAAGGTAGCAGCCATTGAACACCACTGACAAAACTTTCCAATGGGACAAAAACTGCACTGTGGTGTTCTTATATAGCAGCTAAGCCTTTTGCGTTATTTTCAGCACTTGAAAAACTATTCGCTTAATCTAATTTTCTTTTGCATGTGTTTAGCAGGTTACTATATTCCAAGTGAAACCTTGATGTGATATTCAAGGTGGCAAAATGCTTGTGTGAAAAAGCCTTCTAAACTATTGGCTGGACATTATTTGATTTCTTTTTTTGACAAACTACCCTGATGATGTTCAAAGCCTAATAAAGCAGCAGCAAGATTTCAACCATCTATGATCTGATCTTGGAAGGAGGGGTTGACCCGGCTTCCTTGACCCAAACCTGGCTGGAGGAATCTGATATTTTTTCCCTAATTTACTTAGATCAACCTATAACAGGCAGATAATGCAATGAAGTGGCTATAGTCCCTCTTCTTCTGCAGGTTCCCAGTATGCACAGGAGCTAGCATTGACAGTATGTACCTTGTGATTTACCAGGAAGAGGGTGGGGATCCTGCTGGTTTAATGTCTACGTAGCTTACCAGTAGGTGCTCTGGTTGAGCTGGTGGAGATAGTCTTAATCTGGATACAGGCCTGGTTTTGGAATAGATGGTACTGATGGCTCTAGTAGACTGCATCATAAATTGATAGAGGGCAATGCTGCACTGCTAGTTTTCTTAGACCTGTTGGTGTCATTTGATACTGTAGATCATGCATTCTTCTGTGTCATATGGGGCACTAGGTGGACTGTGGAAGAGTAACCCTGAAATCTTTCCTCTGTAATACAATGCAGAAAGTGCTGAGCAGAGACGTGGAATCTGCCCCCTAGGATAAAACATATGGGGGTACTCTAGGGCTCCATCTGTCCTCTCCCCTATGTTGTTTAATAGCCATGTGAAACTATTCAACAGAACTATCCAGAGTTTGGGACTGGGTGTCATCAGTGTGCAGATGCCACTGAAATGTATTCTCCTCTGACTAAGAGAACAAGCTAAAACTGAATCCAGCCCAGATGGAGGTGATGCTGGCCGGCAATGGCAGTGTTCTGATGAGGGAAGATTTACCACCACTGGATGGTGTAGTTATGGCTTGGGTAGATTTTTTTAATTTTTTATTTATTTATAAAAACCTTTACAGCTGCCTTTTCTTGTGATTCAAGCTGGCTTACAATAATAGTTTAAAACATCTTCTGTTAAAACCAAAAATAAAATAGCAAACCCCAAATTCTCAGCTCCTTCTCCATTAAAAAGATGCCTGTCATTCAAACCCCCAGAAAAGCCCAGCAAACAGGCACATCTTGCAGCGCCTCTTGAAGATCTCCAAGGAGGACCCCCCTCACCTATTCAGTCAGCCCATTCCACAAAGTCACAACATCATCACCTATGCACATGAATCCCACTCATGAGAGATTCAAAAAGCATCTTTACTCACAAATGAAACAGGACTCAATGTGGGTATCTAGTTTTGCTATTTGCAAGACACTAAAGACTGTCTCTGTTCTACAACCCTTGCTCCATCATTTAATGTTCCTTAGTAGCATTAATATATGGATTGTATGATTCTTCTGCCTAGTTTTCTTCCACTGAAGGGACACACAGCAGAGTATCATTGGATCCAGATCCATATACACAAATTGAAAGGAGTAACTTAATATTCTATCAGTTCAGTAAAGGTTTTACCAGAGCAATATTTGTACTGTAGTTTGGACATTTACATTTTTTAAAAACATCAGTACTTCCCCATTTGACATATTAAGTAAATAATTTCCTTGTGGTTTATGATTAATAAAATGACTTGTATTCTGGAACACTACTGTTTAATGCTCCATTTAATAATGTTCCAGTATGTTTTGTTTTCAACTGGAGCATGGTGCCATGCAGGAAGATAACTTTGTTTTCATATGAAGAATTGTCCTTTTTTGGGTACCTAATGTGCTGAAGATATTCATGAATAAACAAAGCGTTAATGTGTAACATGAAGGCAGCTGTCAGAAATGTAGTCAACAGTAAAGCGGGGGGAGCTCAGATACAAGTAAAATTACTTTTGTCTCTCTGGAATGACAAGCTTCTCCAGTGCAGGATTCTCTCTCATAAACAGCACCAACTTCTGTCACATAATGTTTGCATCCTATTGGTTTAACAAATCAATATTGTCAAAAATGCCTTTGTGTTGGTCCACTGAATGATGCATGATGAACAGTATCAGTTATTAAACTATCTTATTTTAATACAAGGTAAATTTGTGGGAGCCTGGATCTCCTGTTTTCGAACAGTTCCCTGAACAGCAGAACTGCATGATCTGAAGGACTCATGTTTTTATTTGCAAGGATCAGTTCCAGATGTTACATGAAAAGTCTCAGAGCCTCTTAAAATTTAAAGTACTGCTTTAGGCAACTGCTGTTAACAACCCCATCACACAGTACCAGCTTTGTCTTCCCCCTGCAAAGGGTCCCTTCAGACAGCACCATGGAAGCTGCTACAGTTAACAATCTGGGCACGTGAAAGAAGCCTCAATGGTAGCTCCTCCTCATGTCAGAGCTTCCATAATGCCACTAAGGAAGAACAACAGGCCTCTGGCAATGGCAGACAGACCTTGAGAGATAGAGAGGGGATGCTGGAACATCTATCTAGATCTTGAGTGGTTGGCAGATTTTTAATGGATTCTGTGAGACAGCTTCAGATCCATACATAGTGTAAGGGGGATTTTTAGAAGTTTTTAACGTACATACATATTTACCCCTGCTATGAACCAATGTAGAGAGTGGGAAATGACAGGCATTCTTATTTTTAATAAATAAATAAGCTCTCCACATTTTCCTCAGTTATGAATGGATAGACTTCTGTCAAGTTACTAACAAAAAGATATTGTTCATTTTATTCCAGGAAGGATGACATCATTGTGGGGAAAAGTTTCAGGCTCTACCTCTCCAAGAGCATTTTTGCTTTGGTTAACCCCACTCCCATCACTTCCTCTGAATGCCCAAGAAATTAATTCAACATCAGTGAGAACACCCAGCTCCCTCAACATTTTCCACAAAAGGGATTACTACTCTCCCCTTCACCATCTCCCCTCTTTGTGGAATACAGTGATATCAACTATCTGCCATGTTTCTATCAGGGCAGTGTACACAGTTCTCTCTCCCTCATTTCAACCTCACAACAACCCTCTGAGATTGGTTAGCAAGAGAAGGAGGGAGGGAGGGAAAGAGAGAGAAACCCCGAGATCAAGACCCAAGGTCTTCCAGCACGCAGAATGAGGATATGACCCTTGGTCTCTCCAGTTCATAGTCCAACACTCTAACCATAACGCCATATTGGCTAAATAGCACAATGTAGACAAAGTTGGTAAAAAAATATTAGTAACTGGTATGTTACCTCTAACTGTGTGTCATCCATTCCTTTTTAAAGGCCATTGATAAATTATGTTTGCATTGTTCTTTAAAATAAAATATATACAACTTGACACAATAGTTACTCCCAAGGCTCAGAACATTCACTACATTCCTTCTCATACCCCGCAGTTCTGGATGCAGATCAAGAAGTTGTATACACTCAGTGAGAAAGCTTTGAAGAGCATAAAAAACACTTGTCCCAACAACTTGCATTGTTCTGTAACAAAACAATCAAGTCCTTTTGAAGACTTAATATAAGCAAGGCCAAGTTTGGGATGGGGGGAAATTAGAATCCATTTTAAGACACAGCAGAAAAAGGACTAAAAAAGAAAACTAACAACAGTGTATCAAAGTGCCCACATTTAGCTTCCAAAAGGGCAAAATATAAGCTCTCCTCCATGTTTTCAAAGATCAGCAATGGTAAACTGATATGACCCTTGTTCTGGATGTTACTGAAAAAGTTCAAGCTAGAAAACTGTTGTGAATACTATAAAAAGCACCAAAAATGTGGTTTTTTTCTAGGTTGCATAAAACTTCTTGTTCTCTGGGATGAGGATGCCATTGCATCTGTTGGTACTGAGATGCTTTGGAGCCAAACAGGTTCATAGACTGAAGCTGAAAATGTCACAGGTTTTATTACATTCGTGACTGATACCAAAGTCCAATTATTGTTGACATTTGGGGTTTGGGGCTGAAATCTTGCAAAGGTCAGTATGAACAGTGAAGTAATACTCCCTGGGAATGTTTCTTAAAAAGAAAGCTGAAAGGGGACTCCTCCAGGCATAAAGCAGATGATGGCGGCTGAGCTGTTGTTACTTAGCACAAACCAAGGCAAAAGTGATCTGGTATATTCTGTGACAAATGGCGCGATTATTGTATTATCTGAGCAAGTGATGTGACAGATGCATGTTGGGAAAACGAGTGGCCCTTGGAAAGGAGCAACGTGAGGTGAGAAACTACCTTTTGTGACATGCTGTATTTCACAATTGATTTTAATGCTTTGTATTCAACATTTGCCCTGACCTCGATAGCCCAGGCTAGCCCAATCTCGTCAGATCTTGAAGGCTAAGAAGGGTCAAGCCCTGTAGTATTTGGATGGGAGACCACCAAGGAATACCAGAGTCATGATGCAGAGGCGGACAGTGGCAAACCACCTGTGAACGTCTCTTGCCTTGAAAACCCTGCAGGGTCGCCATAAGTCAGCTGTCACTTGACAGCACTTTCCACCACCAATATTTAAATAGTGATATTATAGAATGCTAAAATGTGACCCAAAGAACTACTTTTAAAAGAAAGAGCCCTGTGGAATTTCTCATGTGTCATATCAAACAGTTTCTGAAAGTCCCTCCAGTTTTTTTGTGTTTTTTTAAAGCCATTTGGCAATTGGAGCTGAAGGATTGTTCAAAGGGAGAAAAAGTCCATGGGTTATGCCCAAAGCTTCTTTGAGATCATGGAGTCATTTTAAAATTTCCAAAGCTTTTCAAAATAGTACACCAACATGACAATACTGAGCCAATCAAAATTTTGAGAAAGGTCCTTTTAGAAGCAGCATAATGAATTAGCAGGCCACCTTCTCACTAAGAGACATTTAAATACCAAACTCCAGTAGAAGCTGAGCCTTCAACAAGGTAACAAACGGGTACCACTCATCAATCTGAAATGGATAAAAAAGTACATTTCTGTGCCACGCTGTTATAAGGAAGAAACATGATACCTACAAAATAGGCACCACTCTGGGCTAATCCCTATAGCAGTTTTCTCCAGTATCAAGTTTCAAAACTGGATTAAAATATTCCCATATTTTCTTTTTGGATATGAAATCAGCTCTCTGGATGTATTTTCTACTCTGAGTAGGATTAAAAAAAAAAAATAAGGCAGGCTCTCACTCAGGGCTGGGGCAGACACACCTCTGGAACTATAGTTTAAAGGAGAGAGGGATGCTCTTCACAAAAGAGCAGGATGCTTCATTAAGAGGGGGCCAGTGCAGTCTCTCTCTCTCTCTCTCTCTCTCTCTCTCTCTCTCTCTCTCTCTCTCGTACTAGGCAGAAGGTAATATTATAAATTCTAATATATCCCAGGGTAGAAAAAGCCACACAAGACTGTTTTTGTTTGTGGAGGCACAAATCATTGTGTTTCACACTACTAAAATATCCTGAAAGCACATGAGACAGAATGTTTCTTTTGCTTAGATTTAGCCCTACACTTTTGCATATTGAATAACTCACTTTACAAAGCTATATTTTTAAAAAATGGAACAATAAAACCTATTATTTGAACCTAAGGCCTTAGACACCTAATGAACTTTCATGAACGTTAAGGCACAAGGTGTAAAAAATCTAAAATTAAAATTCCTAATGTTTTTGATACTTGAGGTATTTTTCTACCCCATGAATATCTCTCTGTGGTGAGATAAATATTCTCCAGGTTGTCAAGAAGGACTGCATCTCTCCAGAGCACTTAAAATGATTCACTGGAACACAGTTTTCTTCATGTTCTCCCGAGGTTTGTATGTGTATTTCAACACCCCAATACATTAAGTGATTTGGGGGAAGAAAAACTAACCTTTTAAGAAAATGCATAGATTTCTGAGTGTTTTTTTCTCCTGAGGTGCTTTTTTGTTTACAGAAAGCAGACTATATGTGGTAACTGGTTATACTTTGGAAACATTGTTCCCTTTTATACAGGTGACAAAGTCCTAAGGGGAAAGTTCTAAAGCCACCTTTCTCTGCATTCTGCCAGAAGAAGTACAGTCAAGATAGGAAATGCACCCCAAGCACTGTTCCAGCACTAGAAAAATTTGAATAAAACAACAGCATGATCAATTACAGTATGTAGGCAAGAATAAAGAACAACCAGGAAGATGCTGTTAAGTTAGTAACAACAGGCAATGGATTCTAGACTCAAATTATCACCAAGAATGAGATGCAGAATATCATCCACTGACAATCAGTGGCAAGGACAGATGTGGAAACCAGGGATGAACACTGGGTGTGTTATGGGTATTAAAAATGATAAAGGCCAAAACGGTAAGACATCCTAACCCCCAGGAATTCCAGTTTCCAAATGAGAGGTACCAGAGTGCAAGATAAAAACCTTCCAAGCAGGACAGAAGCAGATGTGGAAATCCTTAGTTGCAATCTCAGAGGAATAAGGGCAGGTTCTGATCACTCGCTGTTAAAAGGGAAAACACTGCACATCAGAGGCACTTGCTTCTTTCCTATACATCTTCCAGGGATTGATTGTACAGCACGTGACTCCAGAAGTTCATGAAAAAACAAGATGATCTTTCAGAATTAATCATAGTTAAGTGAGCATCAAGAGTTTCCTAAACTATAAAATATGATATTTTTTCAGTGCCCTTCTTCAAACTCCCAAGCAGTTTTATATGCAGGTCTTCAGTAGAGCCTTTCTATGGAACACCACATTGCATTTTTGCAGGAATTACAAAAACCACATATTTAGAAACAGCTGAGAATACAGAGGATGTGGAGAATCTCTGGTTAATACAAATGACACTGTGAATGATGAACAAAAGATGAGTGAGTTGGTGGGACAAAGCTGTAAGGCACGTCAATTTTTTAATTAAAAAATTATGTAGCAGAGAGGATACTAATGAGCCAATAATCCCAAGAGACCATTTTCACAATTTCTGTCTGATTGCAGTGCCCTTATTAGTCAAAACTAAATTACTCTTACTTAGACCTGGTTTAAAAAGAGAATCTTCTTTCAAAAAAAACAAAACAAAAAGAACACATCAGCATGCCATTACCATTGATCATGATATGGAAATAAGGCTGATATTCCAGGACTCATTCAAGGCCATGTGGCTGAACTGGGGTTTGAATCTGGGTCTTCTTCATTCATCAAGACGTGCTAGACACTTATCATCAACTTCTCATAATCTTCCAGACCTATATTCACTGTAAACACATATTACTAACTTTTCCTACTCTTTCAGACCTATGTATATTGTACACACTTATATAAATATATATGTATATCTCAAAAGTACCTGGAAGTACTTCGTAAATGTCATCCTCTATTGGCTGCATGCTCACTTGTGGTGAACTTATGTCACTTTTCCCAACGTCATCATAATCTTCGTCCTCCTCTGGAATAACTTCAGATTCCATGTCTGTTAGCAAGAACACAACACACTGTACAACAGATATCTTCCCAACAAATTTACTGTATCATATCAAGAACTCTACAGAAAAAAAATTACATTCAGCTCTTTAATTTGAAAGCCAAGGAAATGCAACACCCAAATCACAACTGCATTATTTAGAAATTCTACTGGAATCCAGGTGCGACTGTTATCTTGTATTCAGCTGGCACTTAATGTAGGAGGCACTCGGCTTTACAGCATGATCCTATCCTTGCTTACTTCCAGGCAAGTACTGGTAAGTCCAACGGGTTTACTTTTTAACTAAGCGTGAACAGGACTGCAATTTCATATATCCAGAAACATGTCGGAAAGCACTCTGCAGAACAGGAAATGCCAAGTAAGAAGCGTGGTTGCAAAACAGTTCCTATTCGGATAGCTAACAGGAACTCTGCTAGAAGGCTTTTATTGGTAGACTACATTATAAACAACAAATCTTTGCACCAATTGACTTACCTTGCAATACAAACTTGAGGCTTTGCACCCATTCCTCAGCTTCTTTGGGAGTGGCAGCTGTAAACTGTTCAGAAACTTGGTTTTAACAAGTAGCAAATAAATATAACAACTACAGCTAGCACCATATTAGCCACGAAAAGAAAGTAGCATTCTTGTCACTTCCTCAAGCCACCATTAGTAATTCTTCTCATGTCTTCTGGTACCTTTCTTGCAAGGATGCTTCTTATAATGTACAGTTAATTTTGACAAATTTACGTAATTGAAGCAGAGGATGATGGATTTGGAACTCTGATCAGCAGCTGGCAGCTGTGTAAGAAAAAAAGCTGCTTCTCTTCATCAATGTCACAAGCAGGACTGATGAACGAAATTCGCCCTTGACAATTAGAAGACACCCATGAATTTCTTTAGACTGCTGGGTACAGTTTTCTTAAAAATGTTCTTGTCAGATTCCAACACAGTACCTGACAACTTAATTAACTGGCTTTCAACTGCAATCTCAGATATTTAAAACTTATTAAACTTACATTCCACATTGATGCCTAGCTGATAGGTCTTGAATTGCACAGCTGACATATGCTTTTACTCAGATTTCCCTCCCAGACCTCTAAGCAATACAATACATATTTAACACTTTGGGGCTTTTTAATATATATAATTCAATTCTCTTACAATATAATTCATCCTAGGAAAAAATCATGCAAACCTATTAGATAATAGATATTAAAATATAAGCAGTGAAATGGACCAATAGATAAAAGTGACATATTGGTTGTTCTTATCCCCCAAAAAAGATAGTATTAGAACTTAATCTGGATTTTAACATTATTATATGACTGTATGGGGTAAGCAAATCAAAGAGGATCCTCCCCCCCACCTTTTCTAACATGTCAGGAGTTGTTTTATTGAAATGTTAATGTCTCCATAACTGGAACAGTAACAGTTTTATCAATTTAATTTGAAGACGACATAAAAAGTCCAACCTGATAAATGCGTTTATCAGGTGCAGCGATTTCAAAACAGCAATCTTTCTTCCCATCCTTCCGAAGGGTATTATTCATTCTGACGGTGTAGCCATCTATAGCAAATTCACCTTTCTGTTGTTTGTCTGTCGGAGATAAAAAGCAAAGATAGAACTTCATTTGCAACGCTGAATGCGAATGGCCCAGCAGGTTATCATTTATTCAGATTTTTGTTTTCCATTTCATGAATATGCGAGAGAACTGGGTTGCACATTATTAGCTGAATGGTTCAGGTGATGCTTTGGGAGATAAAATTCTCCTTTTAAAAAAACAGAAAGTGCAAACAAAGTACATTTTTATGAACGCTGCCTACGGAATCCCACAGGGTGATGCTTACAGATGGTCTTATTTAGTGAGAAGTGCAAAGAATGACACCTGTACCTGGGGAGAGCCAAGAACTGGAACCTGGAACTTGTGAGACAAGTGTACCATAAATCAGTGTCTCTTTCTGGTTCAGTAACCACTGGGAAAACCTGTCCAGTGTAGAAGAACTGGCTGATCTCCCTGCTATATCTCCCCCCACCCCCAACATCTCAAATACTAAACTTCCCACTTGCTAGAACAGCAGTTGTAAAAGCCTCCCTTCATCCACTAACCAACACTGCAGAAAAATATATGGCTCCTGAAGACCTACTGCAAATATTTATAATGACATTTCATTTAAGCAAACAGAAACCCAAGTTTCAACATATAGGCAGCTTTGAAGTTAAGGTCCCATGATGAAAAGCCAAACAATTAATTTGTTTGGAGGCACAGTTTTAACCTACTCCATTCTAAGAAGTCTCAAAACTGCAGGAAACTGTTACCCAAAGCAAGATATGAAAAGTTCTAAACACAACGATCAGTGCAGCTAAATGCAAGGAGATGCACTGCACTGCAAAAACAAGGTAGAATAATCATTCTGAGTTCTAGAAAAACTCTATGCAGCCTATGCATGACTACAGCCTTAAGAACCCTTTCTTGGAAACAAGTCCAATTAAATAAAGTGGAGCTTGTTTCTCAGCAGATCTGCTTAGGACTGCTTCATAAAGCACTAAAAGAAAGTATTAATGGGCATCAGGAAAGGGACGCAGTAAAACCTGTTTCCATCCATGGTGCGCCCATGCCATGAGTGCTGTATATACTTTTAGCTGACCTCTCTCAAGCCAATATAACAACTGAGGACTGTTCCTCTGCTGTGACTTCCATGGAAGTTTAAACAGACAAGAGAAAACTCCTCTGGATCTGTACTTCTATTTATTAAAACCAACAAGTTTCTAGTACTTAGGGGTCTCTGCTCTGAAAATGCGTAATATCTGATAAAGGCTCCAACGACACCATGGTGCTTGTTGCAAATCCTGCAGGTTCTGGTGTTATTGATTTCCTAGAAAATTCTAAGCTGATGTTTCCCTACGCACGCTCTATATTTATTAGTATCTGCTTCAGCATGTTTGATTTACAGTTAGTAAACAAAATTTAAAATATATACCGTTATAATTTTATATGCTGTATCTCAGGAGATCTTCCAATAACTAAAACTACTTCAACTGAAGTATATGATAGGGAGAGGGATCAATAAAGTAGAGAAACTGTGATTTAGATATTACAATCAAAGAAGTTTAGTTTTACTTGTGATTGGATTATGTGTAAATATTTTAAAATATGACAAGTCCAGAGTGTGTACTTCTGATAGGGCTTTAATTTTAACAAAACATAAGCAGCCTCGGCCCAAGAGCTATCTAGAGCCAGGGCATTTTCTGCTGGAGGAGTCTGGGAGTGCTCCTGCATGCCTCTCTAACAATGGAGGCCCAGGTAGCAGCCACTGCCAACTCAGCCTTTTACCACCTCTAGCTGATTAGACAGTTGGTTTCCTTCCTCGAACGCAATGATTTGGCAACAGTGATCCACGCAATGGTCACCTTAAGATTAGACTACTGTAATGCTCTCTACATGGGGCTATCCTTGTCCCAAATCCGGAAGCTGCAGCTGGTGCAAAATGCTGTGGCCAGGCTGTCGATGGGCCTCTCTATGTGGAAGCACATCCAGCCTGTGCTGAAAGCATTGCACTGGCTGCCAATAGCATACCGGATTCACTTCAAGGTGCTGTTTTTGACCTTTAAAGCCCTTTATGGTCAGGGTCCGGCATACCTGAGGGACCACCTTTCCCCATATGTTCCCCAGAGAGCACTGCATTCAAGGGCTGAAAACCGGTTGGCCCGCACAAGCCCCAAGGATGTCAGGTTGGCGATAACCAGGGCCAGGGCCTTCTCGGTGGCAGCTCCATATTGGTGGAATGAGCTCCCAGAGGAGATCAGGGCCCTGTGGGACCTTTCACAGTTCCTCAGGGCCTGTAAGATGGAGGTCTTCCACCAGGACTTTGATTAGGAGCCACCTTAAACACCGAGGAGAGACCCTATGCACTGGCTTTACCACCTTCAGCCTGGCTCGCAGCATAAATTAGTCAATCAAACTGAGCTGTTGTGAGAATGCCATCAGACTAACACCGAAGTAGTAGTATGGTCTAATTTAGGAATTTGCTCTTGCTCTTTAATTGATCTAGCACTTTAGGAAAATGAATAATTGATTGTTTATGTATCTTTTATGTATGTTTTAACTGTATTTTTATATATGCATTTTATGTAAGCCGCCCTGAGCATGCCTCGGCAGAGATGGCAGGGTATAAATTGAATGAATAAATAAATAAATAAAAATATTGGTTTTAACTGTTTTTAATAATGTTTATATGATATTATATTGTACACTGCCCTGAGCCTGAGCATTCTAAAATCAAATTTAATAAATAAATTATATATATTGCCCTACATATATATATATATATTGCCCTACATATTGGCACTTTCCAGCTCTCCCGTTGGCTGTGCACTCCATCAGCCATTGGCCAGTCAACCACCACTCAAGAGTACTCGCATGCCATTGGCTGGGTGCTGGGCCCAATCCTCTCCCCTGCCCACTGCCAGCCTGGACACTCTTGCCTGACAGAATAAACTGCCAAAATGGCTGACTCTCCTGACAAAGACACTTCTACTTCTGCTTGGCTCTTCTGCTGCAGGCTAGCTACTGAGATGGGTCACCAGCTGTCAAACCATTCTCTTCTCCTCCTGCTGTGGGGCTAACTTTTCCCTCAGTGGCTGCTGCTAGGCAACCAAGCTTCATTTTGTCAGTAAAAAGGGAAAGGCAGGAGGTCCTTCCCAGGCCTCCTTTGGCCTTTGTGGGAAACTCACTGGGGCCAGTCCTGACTAGGGTTACCAGCTCCATTTTAAGAAATTTCTAGAGATTTTGTGGTGGAGTCTATGGAAGGCAGAGTTTGGGGAGGGGAGGGGAGAGGCCTCAGCTGAATAGTCCAAAGCAGTTATTTTGTTCAAGGGGGGGCAGAGTTCAGTTGTGATACCCAGTGATCTTCAGGCTCCACCTAGAGATTGACTATCCTAGGCGTAGCAGTTGGCACTTCAGAGCAGGGTCTGCCAAACCCAGGTTCTTGCTGTGGAAACTGAGTGGGCGGTTTCGGACCAGTCAGAGACTTACTGCCTAACCTATCTCACAGGGTTGTTGTGCAGATCAAAAGGGGGAGAGGAGAATGATGTGAGCTGCTTTGGTCCCCACTGTGGATAAAGACTGTACTTTTCCTAGGTAGAGGCTGCAGGGAGCAGGGAGGAGATGAGAACCTGGGCAGATAATGGTTTGTTGATGGCAGGCTAGGAAGGAGATAGGGTTGCCACCTCCAGATTGGGAAATCCCTAGGGATCTGAGGAGTGGAGACTGGAGAGGGTGGGGTTTGAGGAGGGGTGGGTCCTCAGACAGGTACAATGCCATAGACTCCAAACCAGCTTTCCTCCTGGGGAACTATTGTTGCCAATCTCCAGTGGAGGGCTGGAGATGACTTGGAATTACCACTGCCCTTCAGGTGGCAGAGATAAGTTCCCCTGGAGAATTGGTAAGCTCTGTGTCATTATACCCTGCTGAGGTCACCACAGCAAATTGGTGCTCAGTGCCCAGGGCTAGGGCACCCACCCAAAGCCTCTTTCTGAGCTCACTGTATTTATTTCCACAACAAGCCTTATTCCTAGTAAATAAAATAAAGCTCTAAATGCTGCTTACATAGTAATTTTAGCATAGCCAAAGTACGGTGCATTATATTCTATAGCTGGCCACTGATCTACTTCAACAGGGAGTCAAACCACATGATAGAGGTGAAAAATCATGAACAGATTTCCAGCGTGCTTTTTATTACTAGATAGTAACTGAAGTAGAAGCAATGCAGATTGGAGACCAAGTTTGTTAGGGTTTCCCATATTTCCCTGAAACAGCTGTGTCTGTACCTGCCCTAGTCCTCCTGGATTCTGAAGATAACACTTTAGGTAGCTTGCTTGCCACCACCTAGGGTTAGTTTGTTAAATTAGATGGCCCTAAGACAGTGATTAATTCTCCTCTTGAACCTAAGTGCATGCAGGTGAAAGATAAGAAAGGGCTCTGCAGCTCCCCTCTCTAGGTCTATCCAATAACTTGATGTAGCTAGTTCATAGGGGAAAATAACCCAAAGCCAAAAGAACTGGTTCCAGGGCCTTACAATGTGGAGACCATGGAGCCTTGTGTTTAGACTTTGATTTGGCTTTTTTGGGAGGCAATTCAGACGCACTCCTCTGTGAAGACAACAGAATCAGCAACTGGGACCCCAGCCAAGGCAGGTCCAAGGATGGAGCTGACTGAACTGAGGAAACAGATTCAGGTTGAGACGACTACTCCTGTGCAGCAGATTGCTTTGCTGCCAGGGTATCGGAGGCCGTCAAAACCTTTTCCCAAAGGGCTGCTTTGAGCTTCAAAGCTCTCTCAGTCTGAGCCTTAGGAGTGAAGTGTTGGCAATGACAACAAGACCCGACGTTGTGAGACTCTCTGAGGCATAAGAGAAAAAGAGAATTTGTTGGTTTTGGGTCTTCTTGCTGCCACACTGGGCACATTTTTAAAATAGGGATTGTTGGGCCATCAAAGTGAAGAGGAAAAAGCTGCTATCAAACACTGGAGCACAAGTTGAAGAAGACCACTAGATTAAACATCTTCTCCAGATGGCAGCGAAGAAGGAACTGAGGGAAAATGGCACCTCTGCCCTCAGCACGCTGATTTCAGCAGGAAACACCATGTCGCATAGCAGAGGGGGGAAGGCGACATTTTCAGCATGCTGAAGTTAGAAACTTCTTCCTCCACAGCCAGTCTGTGTACATGCAATCCCAATGTGGGATTGCTGGAAAAACTAAGACAAACCAATTAATAACAGTTTTATTCTATGCACAAACAAATAAGCTGATATGGAAATCAAAAAGGACCATCTCTTTCCATACTACCCAGCCTACCAGTTAAGATCTGCCTCACAAGCAGATCTCTCTGTGCCCCTTCCTTGAGAGGTGAGGTGGGTGGCAACTAAAGACAGGGCATTTTCTATGGTAGCACCTTTGTATTTGGATGGGAGATCACCAAGGAATACTAAGGTTGTGATGTGGAGGCAGGCAATGGCAAACCTACTCTGAAAGTCTCTTGCCTTGAAAACCCCATGGGGGTTGCCATATGCAGGGGTCTTTTGGGGGTGGAGCGCACCAGAGCACTGCTCTGGCAGCCCAGGAGTAGGCACAAATGGTGGCGGCGGCAAGCCCCGCCCCCAACTCCCCACACCAAAGCGCTGGGGCCGGGGGGAGAAGAAGAGGAAGAAGAGGAGAGAAGAAGAGATTGGATTTATACCCTGCCCTTCACTTGGAGTCTCAGAGCAACTTACAAATTCCTTTCCCTTCCCCTCCCCACAACAGACACCCTGTGAGGTAGGTGGGGCTGAGAGAACTCTAACACAAACTGCTCTTTCAGGAACAGCTGTGCCAGAGCTTGTGACTGACCCAAAATCATATCAACAGGTGCAAGTGGAGGAGTGGGGGAATCAAACTCAGGTCTCCCAGATTAGAGTCCGCACACTTAACCACTACACCAAACTGGCTCCTGGAGGCCTGGAGAGCCCTGCCACCGGGTATCCCGGGCCGCGCCGAAGCGTTGGGGCCAAGGAAGGCCCAGAGAGCACCGCCGCTGGGTCCCCCGAACCCGCGCATAAGTGCTGCAGCTCGGGGGAGGCCCAGAAAGCCCCGCAGCCAGGTCCCCCAGGCCCACGCAGAAGTGCTGCGGCTCAGGGGAGGCCTGGAAAGCCCCACCACCGGCTTCCCCAGCCCATACCAAAGGAGTAAGTAAGGGATCGGTGGGGGTAGTGAGGGCTTGGTGGGGATGGGTGGGAGAGCTTCCCTCCCTCCATCTCTTTGCCATCTTTCCCTCCTTTCCTTTTCTTTTCCTTCTTTCCTTCTCTCTCTCTTTCATTCCCCCTTTCCTTCTCTCCCTTTTCCTCTTTCCCACCTTCTTCCCTTCTCTTTCTTTCCCACCTTCTCTTCTCTTTCTTCCCCTCTTTCCTTCTCTCTTTTTATCCCCTTTCCTTCCTTCTTTCCTTCTCTCTACTCTCTCTCTTTCCTTCCCTCTTTCCTCCTTCTGTGGTCCAACTCTAGTGAGAAGGGGTTTAAACTTTAAACCCCTTCTCTCTCTTCGCTCCCCCCCCACAGGCCAGCTGGGGGAGGGAAGGGGAGGCTTTTGAAGATGCCCCCCTTTGCTTCCCCTTCTGACATCACTTCTGGTGATGTCAGGGGGTGTGGCATATGCTAATAGCCTAGTAGCTCATTAGCATACTGTATGCTAATGAGCTTCTGCAGCTCTTTTTCTATGAAATGACCCCTGGCCATAAGTCAGTTGTGACTTGACAGCACTTTCCACCACCACTGCTGCTCCTCTTGTCCTCCACCAGCTATACTTTCCCTCCTTTGACTTTTCCTTCTGTCTCCCTTTCTGTGCGGGCTTATGCGATGCTCCCTTCCATACTGCAAGTTATCTTTTTTTGGGTAAAGACATGATGTGGAAGGAGGAAGACATACACATGGGAACACTGTGTGCAACAGAAAAACCACGTTGACATCCTCCCTCTTCCATAGTGCAAATTATCTTTTTTCTTCCTATTTCTAGAAGTAGGGATTGACTACTGTCATTAAAAAATTATGATACTTTAAGTATCTTAGAAAAAAACTGGGAATTGCTATGTATCTCCTTTTGTAATACAAGAAATAAGAAGGCTAAGCAAAATACATATTTTAAAAACTTGTTTTTCACATATTGTAGGACAGAACTGTAGTGTATTGTCATGGGATGTCAGAGAGGTCAGACATTTAAGTAGGTTCAAACATGATTAGATAAAGTCATGAATGATACAGCCATCAACAGCTACGGCTAAGGGATATAAACATGCTGTGAGTGACCCAAACTGCAAGAAGCTGAAAGTGATAAGAGAGCAATTGATCTAGAAGTTGCCCTTTGGCTTCTCTTACATTTCCTCTGGAGTAACTGGTGCTGTTTACTATCAAAGACAGGATGCTGGTTTGGGTTCTTTTGTTCTTAAGATACATGTGTCAACAGTAGATGAACTTAAATAGGGCACCAAGGTTTGGCTGCAACTTTAACCCAAGGCCTAATTCAACTGCACATTGCTAGAAATATAGAAAATCAATTTAATCACTTCTGTAGTAGTAAGATGCATGTATAAAGATTATTTTCCAACTCAAGGATGGCTTTTCATTAGTAAGGTGGCATAATAATGAATCAAATTTTATCTGCTACTTCTTAAAGTGGCTCCATTTTAACAGGCAGTTGTGAAGGTAAAGTCTATCAAAGGCACCCACCAATAGAGTAGCATCTTTCCTGAGGACCCACCATTATTTTAAACTACAATTACTGTAATCATTCAGCCATATATGCTTCATGAGCTACAAGTATCCATTGGTGGTACTCTCCTGTAATCCAGGTGGTTAACCCATAGTTTCATTGTTGTAAGTGGCTGGGAACATACTTCTGGAGTCTCTGAATGCACTGTTTGATCTCAGAATATATCTTCAAGCTATACCCTACAATAATAGTTTTTAGAACTCTACTTATTAGAATAGCTTTCCAAAAATCATTCAAGGATGCCTATTTTCCATTCCAGCACAGAGGTTTGTTTATCAAAACACTTCTACTCTACCTTTCTCTACTCCAAGCAGGCTGATATGGCTGGTTGTTCCGCCTCTGCCCTTCCTACCATGCCACTGCTCTGACTAGTTATCATTCCCCACTAGAACTGTTGAGGATAATGTTATACCTTTCATTGTGACATGGCTCGCCCGCTTGAGCCATCTGAATTCTTTTAATACACCACCCCTTTTTGTCAGGCATTGCTTATCTTTAGTCTCATCCACTCTCCAACTGTGGCCCAGAACAACTAGAATGAGGAGACTATTCTGTGGGTCAGGCTCGTACTACATAACTTCCCATCAGAGGGCCACCCAGCCTTTTCAAAACCGATTTCCTGATCTTCACCTGCTGGCTATTGTTTTCCCAACAATGTGTTCAGATAGCATTTTTACAATTAGTGCCAAGCAGCCCTAAAAAAACATCCTCCAACTAGAGGATGTTTTCTAAACCCCAGATTAGGTATTTCCTGTTTCTATGCAAGATACACAGTTAGTGTAACTAACAACCCACTGAATAAGTTTCTCCAATTTTAATGCTTTTTAACCCAAATTAGTATTTAAACTAATATAACTAGCAAGTATGTAAATAAATACATGAGCAGACACAGAGCAGTCCCCATTCCCCCAATTCAAGCCAGAAAGAACATGCATAGTTCAACATTTTCCTGTATATATGATCCCATATAAGGTTATGTTTTGGTGGCTACAAGTAATGGATTCTTTATGCATCAGTACTTGGGTGAAGTGCTAAAATATCCCATTTTTATACTTTCATAGTGATCTACAAGTAGTGTGTCAGACCACTAGTGTACCAGATTTAGATGCTGGGGTACCAGCCCAGGCATGTTTCCTGCCAAACATTTCCCAGAAAGGGAGTTAGAAAAGTCTCACTTGCTGACTTTTCTAGTAATCAGCATGATTGGGCTATGTGTCTGCCAAATTTCAGCTTTCTGAGAGGCATTAAACTATCTTAACTATTTGGGGCTACTGTTCCATCCACACAAATACCAACAAATTTCAGGACTCTGGCTTGCTAGAAAGTGCCCTAACAATTTCAACACTTGTGACAGTGAATCCCTGAGGCTTTGATGTACTGTTCCATAATCAAAAACTTTTTCAGTTTCTAACCAATTCACTCATTAAGCATGGTTTCCACCTTAACTTGTATACTGCATAAACAGTAGACCTGTATAAGGTTCCCTTGCTCGAAAGCCAGTCGAATCCGACTCTAGGGTTGCGGTGCTCATCTCCGTTTCAAAGCCGAAGAGCCAGCGTTGTCCAAAGACGTTTCCGTGGTCATGTGGCCAGCATGACTAAACACCAAGGTGCACGGAACGCTATTACCTTCCCACCGAAGTGGTACCTATTTATATACAGTGTGACATATTGTGCTCGCATGTAATTCGGTCAAGTTGCAATGATCAACAGAAAAATGCCATGTGGGCCAGGAGCAAAACAGAGGGGCAAAAAAACCCCATCCCTTCTCTTGATCTTCTTCCAAACGTCTCTTTTACAGGCTAGCCTCAGGTTAAGCAACCAACCTGTACCACTTACTGCCAGCCACCTAGGAACAGGACAAGAGAGCCAGAAAAGAAGCTGCTGCTGCTGTACTTCCAACTGCCTGCACTCTAGAGTCTCTACTGGGTTCACTGCTGCTACATTGAGCATCCTGGCAGCTGTGAGAAAGCCTATGAGCACTGGCTATTGTTCGCATGTTGAAATATAGGGAAGCCTGCCCTCCCGCGAACCTTACAGGGTTAGCAGCAAGCAATATGGTGGAGGCAGGCAACTCCTAGCTGCCTTTATTAAACTACTGAAAATCAAATATTAAGGTGCAGGAGGATTTCTTGTGCAGAGCCAGAGAAAGCTAGATAGAGTGGCCCTCACTGTATCGCCAAAATGGCAGCTGCCATTGTGCACCCATGACACAAATGCCATCTGACTCGAGTTTCTGAACAGCTTAAGTCAACTCATCCTTTTATTATATGTACCTGAACACTGAAGAATGTGTTATCTCTCACCCAAGGGATCCTCTCTCACCCAAGTACCATAGTGATAGTACAGAAACTTTAATTTTATTAGGATTTTATTTATTATCATCTTGAAAAGTGATCAGAGTTCAGGGGGAAGAAAGGACCTATCTGAAATTACAAAGCAAGTCACAACAAATAAAGATAAGACAGTATAGCAGAGATGGAATTCTTACACTGCCTGGAAGCAGAGAGAGCAGTACATACCAGGTCAGAAAAGAAAACAGTCGCAGACCAAGAACATCACTCGTAAATCCAGAATGCATCAAGACAACAGAGTGACCCTTGAGTTGGCAAAAAGTCAACTACTAAATGCATTTACTAAAGTAAATCATGAACATTACAATACCTTTGTCACTTCCGTAATAGTAGAAGACTGTCCGACTCAGAGCACACCACCGTTTTTGCCACTCAAAGCCAAGAAAGCTGTGGTCTGCAATTAAGACAATGTAAGTTAGGTTGCTCTTCCTAAATTGGATCAGGCTTGCCCTATTTATTTCTACTGTGGAAAGTTTTACAAGTATGGAACTGAATTATATAATTGATTAAAATGTGGAAGTGCAATGTAAAAAAATCACTTTATAATAACCCACTACAAATAAGCTGTCTTGAACCATGAAGAATGGGGGGAGGGTATAAATGTCTTAATAAATAAACACAGAGAGATCAGCAACCTATGACTCCAAATCCAAATTTGGCTAAGCCCAGAACAAAATACGACTCTTTGAAAAAGACAATTAAAGCTTTTAAGTGAAGGTATATTGGAGGGACTGGCTAAAATAGCCTACACATGAAAGGAATGGCAGGGGAAAACTTAT
Source organism: Gekko gecko (assembly GCA_029375565.1). Classification (NCBI taxonomy): domain Eukaryota; kingdom Metazoa; phylum Chordata; class Lepidosauria; order Squamata; family Gekkonidae; genus Gekko; species Gekko gecko. The sequence goes on along the minus strand of JAPDNY010000011.1, from coordinate 51,882,931 downwards.
GAGTCTAAAGGGCTTCTTAGAGATGCTTTCCAGAAACGGAAATGATAGAGGTGAACAGTAGCCATTAAACCAAGTGCAAACCATGCACAGATTTATGCCAGTGTTCTAAAAGAATGGTGCCAAATCCTCCCGTGTATATTTATTACTTACTGCAAGACTGCATGTGTACCACTTGCTAACAAAGGACTCCACCACCAGTGTTTGGGCTGCAGACACTGAATTATTAACCCACATGTCAATTACTAGTAATGTGTGTTTCCTGTTAGGCAAATAGGCTCTCTTATACTGGCCCTTTGTTAATCTCTTGCTGGGAATTTTGACATTCTTTGGCTCTTTAATTATAAAAGGGTGTTGGCCCCAGTTGGAAAGATTAAAGTCACTTCTGGATATATACTTGCTAAGTGTACATACATTGTTTTAACTGTTTCCAAAGTGGGTGATGATGACATATAATGTCTGCTATAACACAGCTATCACACAATTTTAAAAACCCAATAAAATCTTATTTTAAAAACTTAATCAGAAGCAGGGTAGAAGTTAAAAGCAGAATCTTAATCTTCATTGAAATGACATGAACAAACACCAGTTTATTCATGACACACTGAACTTGGTTTACTGTTTGGAGGATCTAGAAGTGTGGATGACCCCATTCATACTTCAGCAATTGACTGTTAATGCAGACTTTCATAGCTCCCCTGAATCTGAAAGGTCAGGGCTGATGCAACTGTAGAAGAAACGTGATGTATAAGCATGTTTTCTCACATGAATGAGCGTAATTTTGATCGATGCCCTTCCTTTTATTTGTTTTGGATTCACATGCTACTTTAGAAGAAAACTTGAATGGCACTATATATAAACACCAACCATGATTATTTATGTAAGTACTACAAGAGCTGAAGCAGGGAACCATATTACTTTCCTTGCAGACAAAAGGGAATGGCAAAAAGCCATTTCCTGTACCCATAGTAGGATGCTCCAGTAACCAGGACATAAAGTATACTGACAAAGGAACTCTGCAGCAATCATTATAAGATAGCAGCACACTACACAGCCCATACCAGTCCCTGTTAGTCATATCATTGGGAGTGGAGAAAGAGGGAAGAGAATAGACCCAAATGACCCAACATGGCGAGACCGCGGGGGATCAACCGGCTGAAAAAGCACATTCGACCACTTATGTTACAACGATGGGGAGTGCTGGAAATCATTATACTGGTAATCAAATTCCATCTATTTATAGATACATTTGAATGGTCTTTCTATATTCAGTTTTTGGGGAAGATTTTGTTTTTTCAGTATTCTCAAAAACAAGAAGTTATTGAACTCTTAGCTTTTGCATTTAATGCACACCTGTTAACCATGCTATTCACTAGGAATTTCTCTCATTCATTCAATAAATGTCCAAAATTGTGACAAAAAAATAAGTCAGCAAACATTTTCTAGCTAAAGTTGACTAGATGTAATCTGATTGTCCAACTCAGTTTACCTTTTCTGCGTTTTTCCAAGTATCCAGATTTTAAGACAAACTGAAGGTCCTGTGCTGCCACAAGAGTCCCTGAAAGATGAGTAAATATCCAGTGAGCCTCTGTTTTTCTAAAACACTGGTAAATTAACACAACAAAAAGCAAACCCATAGTTAACAATGTTTACCACATTTGATTATACAAATGAATGAATTTTAGTACAAAATTATTTATTTAACTTAATTTTATGTTCATGTCAAAAGTTCAGTATTTACATAAGCATGTGAACAGGGGTGTTTTTAATTTTTTTATTAAATAATACAGAAGAACGTTCTCTATGGCAAATACAAGATAACCAAATTATCTCTTACTCTGTGATTACATAAAGAAAAGAACTCTCTTTTTTCTATTGTCTTAATAATCAAATCCACAAGTCACCAATTCATTTTTTTCTGTTTTGTGCAAGAAATCTATGAGGGGCTTCCAGTCAGCAATAAATGCAGATGTTGTCTTTTCTCTGATCAAAGAAGTTTAGCCATCTCTGCCAATTCCATCATCTTTATCAACCATTCAAGCCATTCATCAACTATTTAGGGGTGTTTTTTAATGTGAATGAGCATCCTAGTGAATGCATTCCCTGTCACCTCTCTCCAAGTGTAATTCAAAAATTAAACACTCCTGCAGCAAATGGTATGTGTGACACCCCCCCACACCCCAACCAATAATGGCTTGTTCTTGTTTTTCCACACAAGGATTCGAAATATGGTTTTCATCCTCTTTTGGAATCCCAGTCTAGAGAGAATTATAGTTTCATAGGAATCAGCCTTACATCCTTTATTAAGTCTAGTTAAAACTGTTCAAAGAGTATATTAATTACAAACTGAACCAAAGGGGAAGCAAAGGCATTTCACAGTCAACCCTTTTTATTCCAAAGTCACTTTAAGCACAAGAATTTAAATTCTTCTGCTCCATGGTATACAAACACACATATAAGCAAGAAAAATGCATGTAAAACACGCCCAGCAGCAACAGGGGGAGAGAGAGAGAGAGAGAGAGAGAGAGAGAGAGAGAGAGAGAGAGAGAGAGAGAGAGAGAGAGAGAGAGAGAGAGATGAGAGAGAGAGAGAGAGAGAGAGAGAGAGAGAGAGAGAGGTTCTATGTAGTATCACAAAAGCCGGAAGGCATAGCTTTCTTTTCCTCTTTGGTTTCCACCAACCTTATCCAGTGCACCTTCTCCAAAAAGTAGTCTATTGAAAACTTTTCTGCAGACAGGTTAGACTTGGACAAAGGATCTGCTTTAACCATAGACTCCTTCTGACAACTATGTTGGCTGCTTGTGCTCTAGCAAAGAACTGCATTGCATTTTGTGATGCATTGGCTGCAAATTCCACAGCTCTCTTAATTTTCAGTAAGGGCCTCTTAAGGATCAGTGGGTTGGTGTCCAAGTCCTGCAGCAAATTGTCAGCCCAAACCACAATGGCCCTAATGAAGTTGGAGAGAACTGCTGAAGCTCTGATAGCCAGGGAAGAAGCTTCATGAGATTTTTTTTAGAGCTGTTTCATTTTTCCTATCTATTGAGTTCTTAAGAGCATTGTCCCCATTTTTTGACAAAACTGCTCTTGAATGAAGGGCAACTACAGGCATGTCTACCCAGAGAACCTTCAGATTCTCCATGGTGTCATCTGGAAGAATATAAAATTTTTTTGCTATGACCATTAACAAATGGCCCGTTCAGCTTTTACAACATAGTCAAAAAAATCTGGAAAGGGAAAAAACTGAAGAACCCCTGGAGTTTTCCTGTAAAGCAGCATCTTCTCCTAACCGCTCTTCTTCCTCCTTGTTAGAAACTGTAGGGTTGTAGAGGGAAGTTCCTCCAGCTCCGAGCCTGAGCCAGGAAAACCTCTAGAGGTCCTTCTGGCATCCCCATTATGGTCATCTTTACTCGGCCATCTATCTCCCTCTGTAGTCGGCGAACAAGATCTCTCGTCATTGGAAGCCTCAGATGAGTGCACTGCCAAGCCTCTTGCTCCCATCTGCTTCAGAACACATCTTTTACGGGGCAGGCCTTTGGAGGAAGAGGATCTGGGTGGTGAGGGTGGAGGATCAAGCACTCTTCTGGTACTTGATCTCTGCCTCTCTCTTCTTCTACCACCCTCTATAGCCATCTGATTGGATTGGTAACAGGCCAGGTAAGAAAGGGAACTTCCAGGGATTGACGACCCACATGATTGGCTGGTTGTGCAAATATCAGAGATGGGAAGGCCCATAGTGTTCTGTAAGCCTGCATCATCCTTTCGGGGGGGAGTACAGGGAAGAAATCGCATGGATACCATATTGGATCCTGTCTGGTTCCCCATCAGAATGGCATGGAAAGGCAAAGAAAAGGGTTGGGGCTGCGCAAAGGGTTCCCTAATTCTGTTTCCCACCCTGGGATCAAAGGTGTGCTTATCCCCCATGTCGCCTACCCGACTGAATGGAAGGAAAATCTCACCCTCTGATGCTCCCTGTGCATGTCCAACAGACCCAGAAGCTTCCAAGTCACAAGAAAGAGATCCAGCTGATAACATCTCTGCTTGGCTGGCCAAGAGCTGAGACCTCTTCCTGATGACCTCTGATGTTTCCGGTGCAGTAGACACAAGAAGACCTGAAGCTTCAGGCCTTGATGGACTCACTGTGGCTCATGCCACACTAGGGAGGCTTTCTTGTAGCTGTTCTCTGTTGACCAAAGCTTTGGACAGGAGATCTTTTTCTTTCTGAAGCCCATCAGGTTGCATTGTTGGCTCCTGTTGGGGCTGCAGAGTTTTCTTCATCCAGGCTCTTCCGGTAAGTAACTAGAAGAGCTTTTGACTGGGTATGGATAGAAGGAAGTGGAGCTCGCTCAGTGGCTCTCTCCTGCTTCCTGCCTCCCTTAACTGTCACACACACAGCTCCCCCAATAGCTCTCTCCTGCTTCCTGCTCCACACAGGAGAGATGCTAAGCCTCCCTTCCCTTCCTTTCCCCTCTCCCCCCCTCACACACACACACCCTCAATGGCTCTCTTCTGCTTCCTTCTTCATGCAGGAGAAATATAAAGCCAAGCTTCTCTTCCCTTCACCCTACTTTCCCACTCACACACACAGCTCCCTCAGTGGCTCCCTCCTCCCTTCATTCCATTGGCTGAGGTTTCCTCCACCCATTTGGTGAGGAAGGGAGCAGGAGGAAAGAGAGAGAGAGAGAACAAACAAAGTTGGAGTCCCATGGCAACTTGGAACAAAGTTGGAGTTCCATGACCAACAATATTGCCCTGACCTGGATAGCCCAGGCAAGCCTGATCTCATCAGATCTTGGAAGCTAAGCAGGGTCAGCTCTGGCAAGTACTTGGAAGGGAGACCTCCTTGAAATACCACAGGCAGGAGGCTGGGGCAGGCTTTATACAGCCACCTCTCTGAATATCCTCCAAGCCCCCAGTAGGGGCCAGTCACCAGAGGTCACCATGACTTCCAGGTAAACACATACACACATTTATTTAAAAAAGACCAAAAAAGAGACCAACAATGTTTTATTCCAGGTATAAACTTTCGTACGCATGCACACTTTTTCAGAGAGGAGGGTGGTGGATTCGTCTGACAAGCACATTTACACTGAGGAAATTATTTTGGCTTATTCTGAAAAGGTTTTTTTTTAAAAAAGACTGAATTTCTCTGTGCCTATCTGGGTTTTTTTCTTTCTTTCAAAAAGATCCTGATTAGGAATTAGAAGACTTGGATTGGTTCTTATATCTTAGAGAGTGGAGTGATTTCAGATGCCAAATGACAATACCACACATTGGTAACAAGAAAACAAAACTAGGTCTCAATTCAGTACTGGAGGATGCATTGTCTTCAGCTTCATTATCAGTTGCAATTCAGCAGTCTCTCTAATCTCCTTTGAATTTCCTTTGTACAAGAACTGCTACTCTTAAGGTCAGCAACTGAATGTCCTGGAAGGTTAAATGCTCCCTTACTGGTTTTTGAATGTTGTGGTTTCTTATGTCAGACTTATGTCCATTTATTCTTTGCATCCTCCTGGACCAAATCCTCCTGGGCTGAACTGAGACCTAAGTTTCCTGTCTCATTACCAATGCTGGTATAGGCACGCTACTACCTGTCTGCATATCACACCTAATCCAATCAAGTCTGCTACTGTCATTCACCTGCTTCGACATTCAGCATCTGAAATCACCTTTACAAAGTTTATATTTCCGGTACCTCATGTTACATTTTAATGGCATGTATGACCCCACCCAACAAACTGACATTTATGTCAGAGCCAGCTCTCATAACAAATCAGTCCGACACCTCTGCCCTAGACCCATAAACATTGGCTTCCATCCATTATATAAATCTTAGAAATGTAACTAATAGCACACTACAAATTATTTTGACATCTTTGGCCTTATTTTATTTATGCCTAAAGTCAACTGTCTTGCACCAAGAACTGATGGACATCTGTCACTGGTCTATTTTATATCACTTGGGCTCTTCAGGAGTCTTCAGAAGTCAGTCAGAACTATTATATCACACAGTCCTTTAAAAAAAGTTTTAACATTGAACATTAGTTCAATGCTTGCTACACTTCAACAAATAATACTGCCAATAATTAAACAGTAATTAATTTCTCCCGTTAGTTCCCATATGCTCCTTTTCCTGCCTCACTGTAGTTAACAGAGGCTTTGCACCAATTTCAAAGGATCAGATGGAGTACAACTGCAAAGCAGGCAATTACCCAACTGTCAGCCAATTACAATGATCACTGAGAGCTCTTGGCATCAAGGTTCAGGTCGGCATCGGGCAACATGAATCATCATTTCCCAGCATGACACCATAGGCAATCATGTCATTCACAGCAGCGTCTGCAGGCCTTTGGATTATTGGAGAGAAAATGGATCATTAAGAGGCCACAAAGTCGGCACAGACCAAGAGAACTGTGGGTAAAGAATAAGTACATCTCTGTAAAATCCTCTTAAACAGTCCTCGATGGCTGCTGGAGTGGGCTGCCTGCACATATTTGGATTGGTGCTGCCTGAATACAGTATCATTCATCTCCCTACATTTTCCCCTAATCACCATGATAAAAACCCATTTATGGGTGTTATTACCAGTACTCTGCAAACCCTTTCTACTTCTCATGAAGATCAACTATTAATATCCTCTTATTCTGCTAATTTCTGCAAAATGTGCTGCCTTAATGTTGTTCCTCCACCTTTTCATTTGCATACTGAAAAATTTCCAGCACACAAAATCTGCTATGAACTTCCACTATCCAGTCATGGTCCCAAATGTAGTTTGCCTGGACAACCACCCCCGGTTCAAACTAGTCTCACCTACAATTTCCTCTGAACAACTTTTGCTTTACATCTAGGTGGATAAATGCTATCAGTTACCCTTTTTAAAAAATCCTCCCTTTCAAGAGCAAGCTTGATAATCATCATTAATCAGTAGGGCAGTCAAGATATGGGTTTCTGTACACCTGGGGACTCTTGAATATGCAGGAAAAAAGCTGGTGCCAAATTAACAAAAATGACTGGATGAGAACTGAGCATGCTCAGTTGGGGGAGGTGCTCAGTGGCAGAGCATCTGCTTGGCGTAAAGACAGTCCCAGATTCAATCCCTGGCATCTCCTGTTAAAAGGATCAGGTGGTAGGTGATGTGAAAGACCTCAACTTGAGACCCTGGAGTCACTGCCAGTATGAATAGACAAGTACTGACCCTGATGGACCAACGGTCTGATTAAGACAATTTCATGTTTGTGAGTACCCTTCAAAAGGTATGGGAGACTCCAAAAAATTTCAGGGCTGGGAAGCAGAGGCACTTTTCTGAACGTCCTCCATACCCCAGTAGGATTCGCCAGAGGTCACCATGACTTCCAAGCACAAGCAGGTACACACGCATGCATGCACACACAAAAATGGAAAAAACAAACAAACCCAAAAGGCAAAGAATATTGAGGATGAGGTGAACATATACTCTGGAGGGAAAGAACAAATACATCTGGTTAAGTTCTTAGCCGATCTTAGTACCTAGAAGGGAGACTGGATCTGGCACAAATCATTGGCCCTAATTCACCCCCAGCACCCCGAGTACAGGATGCTATAAACTTCTAAGGGCTCTAACTGCTTTGGAAAGAAGAGAGTCTAGTTAGGAGGATTAATTTGTAGCAGAAGAAAAGTGCTTCCATGACCCTAATTAATCACCACTGAAGGCCTCTTTAAGCTGTAAAGGGGACACAGCCCATAGTAGCTTTCAAAATCATGGTATTGGGAGGAGGTAAAATCAGGTTGGGGAGAGTCATACTATGAAGTGCACAATTAAATTCCAACTCCCCCCAATAAAACAGAAGGAAGAATGAAAAACACATCCTCCTGTTACACTCTTGGATGAGGGGCATGACTGCCCAACTGTTTCTCTCCCCCACTTCTGAAAAATCCCTGACTTTTTTGGCTTATATTTTGCAAGGCTAAACAAAGAAATTACTTTGCCCATTTCATAGTTACCATGTAACAATAAAGAAAAGTCTTAAATCTTTTTAACAGTAAGTAAAGCCTAATATTCGCAATGGGGAATGGGTCTGTAAAAATAATCTTCAACTAGAGAGATGTGAAAAATCAGTTGATACTGTCAGCGTGCCAAAAGAAGCAGGAAGCAGAATAGCTTTTGAGGTCTGCAGAATGTTCAAAGTACACACACAAAAGCTGTGCAGCGGCGCATATGCCTCCCAGGCATGAATAAGCTAAAGAAGAATAACCGCATGGGCTAGTTTTCTTCTCACTCATAAATAGCTCTCTTCAGATTTCACAAAATTCAAGTCCAGGAGCACCTCAGAGGGCAAAGAAATTATCCAGAATGCTAAGTTTCCATGAGTCAAAGCTCACTTCATTGGATAAAAGCAAAATGAAGGTCCATCAGCACATATATCCAGGTCAGAAGATTTCACAGTATACCAGGAAACCACAATAAATGTTTGCCTGGAAACCCAAACTAAAGATTCGAAAGAGCCTTTGCTGATGCACAAAGAAGCGGAACTGACCACCATGGTTATCAGATTATTACTGGATAATTGTTTGTATATTTCCCCTGCATGACAACTGGCCTCAATCCAAACCAGAAGTTCTCTAAACTATTTATCCCAAAAAGAGCCGCAGTTCAGTTTCCCATCCACTGTGCAGCTAGTCCAATGTTCTATGTGAACAACATACTTCCGTTCAAAGTAAGCATTTTATATGTGTCCACAGGTTAGGAATCTCCAGACAGAGATCAGCCTATTTCTTGCTGTGCTGATTCAAATGAGTGCAGGAGTCAACTTCATTCATCAGAATGTAATAAAATATAATAAAACTACATTTACAGCTCAGCTGCAAATAACCACCTAGGGAATAAGACTGTGTGTGAGATTAGCACTTGTTCTATAGCATCGTGGGTGCTACAAGGATAAGAACTATAAATTTTCCATGCTTATTGCACAAAAAAAAAGGTTATGCATTTCTGCAGTGTTGAAATTCTTCCTTACTGCTTGCTGTTATTGCTCAAAGCCAAGCAATAAAATTGGAATAAGTACTAAAGAATGCATGACAAATATCTCTCCCCATTCAGCACAGTCAGAAGAGCCTCATAAAAGCTACCTTAAGAAAAGCATGCATATTATATAATATGTAAAAATATTTCATATTCAACTTCCTTACGTTGTTATAGCTTCAATAGATGCCTGGAGCCAAAGATGCCTTCCAATCAGAGAAAGGCTGTTTTACACCATGCAGCACACTAGCGCATCGCATAAGAAAAATGAAATTAAATTCAAGGATGATCTTCTGTTTGGAAAACCTCTTGTGCAAGCAAAACCATAGGAGCTGGTACCGAACTTAATTTTCAGAGCACTGAGTGTGAACTCTTGTGAAAACTCTGGCATGAGTATTTGCAGAACTGTTCTAGCAGCTATTTTCACTGAACCTCACAGTTCTTTGGGCCTAGCCAAGTGCTTTTGGATCTCTCAGCATTTATATCCACTTTTAACGTTTTCAGGGCCTTACACTTCACCAAGTTACAGTTACCAAAAATGTGGTGACCTAAATCTATGGCTGTTAAAGTTAGGGCTGGCCCTATCAAGTACTGTCATACTCTGGATCTGGCTGGGCTTCATTCCTCAATATTCTGCTCCACAACTTGGCACTCTCTCCTGGACCTTTCCACGCCATCACTTGTGATTCTCTGTTGTCCATTCTATCCTGATGCTGGCATCTCTTCATTGCCAAGAACCAGTAGTATCCATGATAGCTTTCAACTATGGCCTTGACATCTGCAATAATTGTCCAATGAGTAGTCTCTTCCTGGTTGAAGTCTCCCTCTAAAGTTTCTTTGGAACAGAATTCAATGTCTTTTTGTTTTATATCCCAATATTGGTGGACTGGGCACATGCTTTCAGTTCCTTAGAAACAGAAATCATAGGACATGAGGGAGTACTTGCAGGGTTCTTCAGATCCTAGCTCCACCCAGCAAAACCAAACCAATCCCCTGACTGAAGGAAGAAGTGCCAGATGACTCCTCTTCACAACAGATTTTTGATCAACACCATGAGGTCATTCATTCTAACCTCTTGCCAATTTCATCTGCCTCAACTCATGTGCCCAGAGAACCAACAGCAAACACTAATTGTGGCTGCCTCTTCCATTGGCTTCAATTAGCCAGTTGTGACATACAAGCAGGCTGTGCCCCACTGTAGGCAGGTCACAGCAGCAACCTCACCATTATATTTTGGTTAGATTTAAGAGAAGGAGAAAGGGAAAAGTAGGGGAGAAGACATAAGGCAATAAAATAAAAGTGGGCCCCCTATTGCAGATCAAGGTTAAAACATAGTCCTGGGATTGAGAAGGTTGAAGACCATTCTGAATAACAATAATTTCATTTGAAAATTTTGGAAGCGCACTTCACTATCAACTAAAACTGATACTCAACAAGACCTTTAAAGGGGTCCAAAACTGATGCAACAAAGATAATGGATCTCTCTCCATCTGTAAAATTAAATTGCAGGCACATGGAGTCCTGATTCGGATTCTAGCTGCAGAGGGAGAGGAGACGGGATTTAACCCTCCAACCCTTGCTTTCTGCTTATCAAAGTCAGCTTCCTCACACAGATATCAATATTTTAGAGAGTGGGAAAGTTTGTCCTCTTAAAAAAACTTCTAGCTTTCCCCCACCCCTTCACAGCCAAAATAAACATAACAGTGGATGAAGGTTAAATTTGTTCTCCCTCTCCCGAGTGGCCCTAATCTGAATCACAGCTACCAGCACACATCGTTTACCTTTTTCAGACAAGTGGAGATCCATGATCTTTGCTATGTCTGTTTGTCCAAATGACTATTAAGAAATAGTTTGGAAATTGACAAGCTCCAGCAATTGCTTCAGAAGCAATATGTGTCTGTTCTGTCATGCTCTGAAACAAGGATTTCATTCTCTGCCTACCACTCCCTTTCTTCCAGAGCAGTCATTACAAACGCTTATTTTAAGATGCTTACATTGGAGCAAAATAACTCTTGGACTCATCAAATGACAAAGTTGCATTCATACTAAAAAGGCACTTCACCTTCCATTTTAAAAGGAGAGCATTCATGATGCCCAGTTGGGCTTTTGCCAAATTTGCCAATTAAACCATGGATGTTAGAGTGGATTATACTAGCAACAAGCCCTGTTTAAAAACTCTAAATGCTGAAGGGTTATATAGGATATAGAATGTAGTGTTTGAGTGGGGTGGGTTGACTGCTCTTTAGAGGAACAGATGGAACTCTTCAAATGAGCACAGATCTACTCTCAAGATGCTGCTGACCTGGGATCAGAGTCTTGGCTTGGGAAGCTACTGAAAGGAAACATATGTATGAATCATCTGGGCTTTAACAGCTCACCACTGAGAACAAATGATAACATTACCACTGTACTGGAAATGTTTGCTGCATCCAGAAACAAACCAGGTACCATACAAACACCTACAGAACCACAACAAAAATGCCAGAAGGCCTTGGAATGTCTTCCCAATTGCAGATATGCAAGACATTCACATGTGCGGCGATAGCTGGTTTTGAATATTCAAACTTTCGTAGATTTCCTGTTTAGAAAGCTTTACGTTTGATTTTCTTATCTTAACTAGGAGCTAATTTTGAGTATTTCTACCACTACACTAATAATTTAGCATAATAAAAAAAAAATCAGTCAACAGTAGAAGGTCATACTTGGGAAAGCAGAACAGAAATATAAATATAATGCACGACATGAAGGCTAGTTACATCTTGGGATGGTGGGGAAAATGTCCACCCCCCAGATGTCTTTTCACCTGCTTACAACTCTCACCCACATTCCTAAAGGGCTGGTGGTCCCAGGTCTGACTGAAGAACAAGAGGGCCTCTCTCTTTGAACCAGACTGGGTGCAGAAGGGCCCCAATCTGGATCAGGATCGTGTCACAACAGGGGGCAGGATTGAAATCTTCCCTCCCAGCATCATTTTCCTGACCTGAAACGGCCTCAGGGACCCAACAGTGCAAACTTCCGTTCCCATGGACTGCTTCAGGTCAGATCGGGAAAACGGCCTACATGGAAGGCCTAAACTGTCCCCTCCCTCTCCCAATCCAAAGCAGGCCCCTCAGTGCCAAATAATTTGAGTTCTAAACTTCCCCTGGGAGTTCCAAACACAGAACTCCCAGCACACGTCTGGTTTGGCTCTCAGTCTCTAAAAAGCTGCATGAAAACTCTGTGGCTGCCAGCAGAGTGCTATCAAAACTCATGATGACTGCTGAATTTATACTAATTCACTGACAAATCCCAGGAAAGTCTTTTTTTAAAAAAACAAACAAAACAAAACGGAAAAAGCCTCCTTCTTAAAGTATGGCAGCCCCTGTAAAGCAAATATACTATTTACTTAGAAATGATCAGCGCATTTTTAGAAAGCACATGGCAGTGTTTTGTCTGGACTGCATCGGCATGCCAACTTTAGCTGGAAATATTACAACTACTATAAAAACAAAAAAAAGAAATCTTAATGAAATAGCTGACAATCTTAACCACAGAACAACAAGTGGGTGATATAATAATAAATCTGTCAGTTCCCATAATGCTTACAACAAATCCATTAATATGAACGATGTTTGCTTCACACAGCACACTACATACGGCAAAAGCCATGCCAGCAGCTTCATCTCGAGAAGCAAATCAGTAATCAATATTTGTAGAAGCAAACTAATCCTTTGTAAAATCACTGCTTTAGTGATTGAAGAGTTTGCTCCATCTACACAGTTAATCCCTCTTCATCTGCTTGAGCCCTCTATTTATTCCAGCCACTTACAATGGTAGCTATGTCAGATTAATACATCTCCACATGCTAAACATGTCTTGACAACTGACAAAGCATACTAACGTTAGGATAATCTCTACAAACACAAGGATTTTTCTTTGCAAGCCAGAAAGCTACATCCAGAAAGCAAATGTTTACAAACAGGCTCCACGTGATCTGACAGAGCCACTCTCCCATTCTGGTTCCTTCCCCAACCCACCCATCCAGGAATACATTGGGACTGAATCTGCCACCTTGCACACCCAGGGCACCAAATGCCTTCACATCCTGAAGCCATCAGATAACAGTTATAGGTTTTTAGATGCCATAAACAAAGGAATCCAACTGAACACCACCCCTGCCAATCCTGATCCTTTGCCACCAACAGAACAAATTTAAACTAGTGATATAGACATTCTCATGTTGAACTCATGTTTTTTAAAAAGTGTGTTTGGCTTTCCCTCCTCACTTGTGAATAAGACCACCACTCTGCTTCATATCAGCCTGGGCAATATTTATAGCAATATAAAGCCCCTCACACTAGTTTAAATACTCTGTCCTAACATAGGACCATTGCATAAAAATTATGTGGCATTCCTGATAGGAGGCAGAAAAGTACAGATTGGGTATGGGGGAGTGGGGCCAAGGAAAGTGTCACAAATAATGGAGCTGTTCAGCTCAGCTTTGTCAAAATATTCAACAAAGTGTAAGTAGACATCCAATTGCGCAATGGGGATTTCCATGCCCCTCTTGCTGCAGCTCTTTGAACCTGCTGAAAAACAACTATTGAGGATTGGGGGACTTTTCAGAATAGAATGCAATTTCAGGGGAAGGGGCTGCAGATCAGTGGGACAACCAGAGATTCTACTGCTTGGCACAAGCATGGAATTCTGATACAGTACCAACTCTGTGTTTAAGAGCTGTGCTTAAACATTTTTATTTTTCCGGCTTTTGATGGTTGGTTTGGTTTTATTGCTTCTAGGCTGCATTAATTAGTGCTCACATATAATTAAGGATTTTTATAGCCGTCTTTTTTATACATAGCTTTGGGGGTAATATCTGGGATCTAAGATGGTATATAACTTTTCAAAAACAAAGTAAAAGATTTCCATTCACTCTACAGGCTCTTTAGACACAATTAATAAATGCAAATTAATGGAACTTGGCATGGATCAGTCCCTATGCAAACTGATAGTGCTTTAACTCATGAAACATTGTGCTCCTTGGGCTGCTAAAATCCTATTGAGAAAAAAATCCCATTTTATTGGATATATGTAGTCAGTGGTCGACTGTCAGGTTAAGAGTTTACAGGAATAGTGTGCTCTTGGAAACATTTTTCTACATACAAAAGCAAGAAATAGGGAACATAATATACTATCAGGGATTCAAAAATTCACCATTCAGTCACTTTGCAGTGTAAAGCTATTTTAAAAATCTATCATGTTAGCAGGAGGGGAAAAAAGAAATAAAATTCAGAAAGAAAAGCAGACAGATTAACTGAAGTGTTGAAATTTTTGTCCGGCTGCTATCACAGCAAAAGGAAATAACAAGCCTGCTAACGAACTAAAAGACTGAAATCCTGGGGCAAAAAAATATGAATACCAAGAGGTCCGTTTAAGGTAACTGTCATTCTAGAATTCTGTCCATCTCCCTCCCTCCACAGAATGCACCCCACACCCACATACCTTCAGTGATCTCACTACCACTATTAAGAATGTTGAAGCAACCAAGATCTAATCTGTAGCTTGCAACATTGTGGCTATTTCTTTCTGAGTACAAGCAAAGGAAAAAGTTTTTAAAAGGAAGAATGTTTTCTAAACCCAAAGAGGACCTCAAAAGCAATCAAATGGTCAGCCAGGTCCATTTTGGGACTCATACATTTTCTGGACATCCAATGAATGTGTGTTTTTTCCATCTCCATTTAAAAATTACTCATACAAGCAAATATTTGGCTGGCTGATGACTTATGGGCTTGTACATGGCCATACCAGACAGATGTTTGTGCTTAAGGCCAGGCCGCAGGCAGAAAAGAGGGGAAACAGCTGGAAATCAGCAGCAAGAACCAGCAAGTAATGTGACAAAGTAGAATGCTGAAATCCTGAGGCAAACTGAGAGTGCAGTATACATACCCCTCTGTTCCGTCTTTATCCCTTCTAATGTTCACTGCCTTGGGGATGCTGAGTTGGGTGGAAAGGTGGTATAGCAATGTTTCCAATGAAGTTTAATTCTGGGCAAAGGCTTTCACGTGCATGTGTACTTCTTCAGATACATTGAAACAGACTTTGGCAACCACTTCATATAGGTAGAGGAGGGGGAACTTGCTCCATCCCCCACCCTCTCTCTACCTATATGCAATGGTTGCCAAAGTCAGTTTCAATGTATCTGAAAAAGTGTGCATGCACATGAAAGCTTACACTTCAATAAAATGTTATTCTTAAAGGTGCCACTGGACTCAAATTTTGGTCTGCTGCTTCAGACCAACACGGCTGCCCACCTGAAATAATTAAAACTGATAACTGCAATTTTACCAAATTGCTGCTTCAGCCACTTGTAGCCTACAGAAGCAATTCTTATATTCTTTTGATAGCATGAGGTTTAGATACCAAATAGTACTAATGTACTCCCTCATGGATCACTGCCTTGTCGTGGCGAGGGGGCTTGCATGGTTCGATGAGGCTGTGGGCTATGCCGTGGAGGGCCACCCAGGACGGACAGGCCACAGCAGAGAACTCAGACCAAGCGTGATCCCCTGGAGAAGGAAATGGCAACCCACTCCAGTATCTTTGCCAAGAAAACCCCATGGACAGTAACAAAAGGCTAAAAGATATGACGCCGGAAGATGAGCCCCTCAGGTCGGAAGGTGTCCAATATGCTACTGAGGAAGAGCAGAGGGCAAGTACGAGTAACCCCAGAAAGAGTGAAGCGGCTGGGCCAAAGCCGAAAGGACGCTCAGTTGTGGATGTGTCTGACGGTGAAAGGAAAGTTCGATGCTGCAAAGAACAATACTGCATAGGAACCTGGAATGTAAGATTTATGAATCAAGGTAAGCTTGACGTGGTCAAAAATGAGATGGCAAGAATGAACATTGACATCTTGGGAATCAGTGAACTAAAGTGGACAGGAATGGGCGAATTTAACTCAGAAGACCATTATATCTACTACTGTGGCCAGGAATCCCGTAGAAAAAATGGTGTGGCCTTTATAGTCAACAAGAGAGTGAGAAAGGCAGTATTGGGATACAATCTCAAAAATGACAGAATGATCTCGGTCCGAATCCAAGGCAAACCATTCAATATCACAGTAATCCAAGTCTATGCCCCAACCACTGCTGCAGAAGAGGCTGAAGTGGACCAGTTCTACGAAGACCTACAACAGCTCGTAGAACTAACACCAAAAAATGATGTCCTCATCATCATAGGGGACTGGAATGCTAAAGTAGGAAATCAAAAGGTAACCGGAATAACAGACAAATTTGGCCTTGGAGAACAAAATGAAGCAGGGCAAAGGCTAACAGAGTTTTGTCAAGAGAACACGCTGGTCATAGCAAACACCCTTTTCCAACAACCTAAGAGGCGTCTCTACACATGGACATCACCAGATGGGCAACACCGAAATCAGAATGACTATATAATTTGCAGTCAAAGATGGAGAAGCTCTATCCAGTCAGTAAAAACAAGACCTGGAGCTGACTGTGGCTCAGATCATGAGCTACTCATTGCAAAATTCAGACTTAAATTGAAGAAAGTTGGGAAGACCACAAGGCCATTCAGATTTGACCTAGATCACATCCCCGATGAATATACAGTAGAGGTGAAGAATAGGTTTAAGGGACTAGATTTGATAGACAGAGTGCCTGAAGAACTATGGACAGAGGTCCGTGACATTGTAAAGGAGGCAGCACTCACCGCCATCCCAAAGAAAAAGAAATGCAAAAAAGCAAAGTGGCTGTCTGATGAGGCTTTACACATAGCAGAGGAAAGAAGGAAAGCTAAAGGCAATGGGGATAAGGAAAAATTTGCCCAATTTAATGCAAATTTCCAGAGAACAGCAAGGAGAGATAAGGAGGCTTTCCTGAATGAACAATGCAGAGTAATAGAGGAAAACAATAGATTGGGAAGGACTAGAGATCTCTTCAAGAAAATTGGAGAAATCAAGGGAACGTTCCATGCAAAGCTGGCCATGATAAAGGACAAAAACGGTAGAGACCTAACAGAAGCAGAAGAGATTAGGAAAAGATGGCAAGAATACACAGAAGAACTATACAAGAAGGACCTCGATGTCCTTGACAACCACGATGGTATAATCACTGACCTCGAGCCAGACATCCTGGAAAGCGAAGTTAAATGGGCCTTAGAAAGCATTACTAACAACAAAGCTAGTGGAGGTGATGGTATCCCAGCTGAGTTATTCAAAGTCTTAGAAGAAGATGCTGTTAAAGTGCTGCACTCAATTTGCCAACAAATTTGGAAAACACAACAGTGGCCACAGGATTGGAAAAGGTCAGTTTACATCCCAATCCCAAAGAAGGGCAACGTCAAAGAATGTTCAAACTATCGCACAATTGCACTCATTTCACACGCTAGCAAGGTCATGCTCAAAATCCTACAAGCTAGGCTCCAACAGTACGTGGATAGAGAACTGCCAGAAGTACAAGCTGGGTTTCGAAGAGGTAGAGGAACTAGAGATCAAATTGCCAACATTCGCTGGATTATGGAGAAAGCAAGAGAGTACCAGAAAAACATCTACTTCTGCTTCATTGACTATGCTAAAGCCTTTGATTGTGTGGATCACAATAAATTATGGCAGGTTCTTAAAGAGATGGGAGTACCAGACCACCTCACCTGTCTCCTGAGAAACCTGTATAAGGGTCAAGAAGCAACAGTTAGAACCGGATATGGAACAACTGATTGGTTTAGCATAGGAAAAGGAGTACGACAAGGATGTATATTGTCACCTTGCTTATTTAATTTATATGCAGAGTACATCATGCGAAATGCTGGCCTGGATGAATCACAAGCTGGAGTTAAGATTGCTGGGGAAAAGATCAATAACCTCAGATATGCAGACGATACCACTCTGATGGCAGAAAGTGAAGAGGACCTAAAGAGCCTCTTGCTCAGGGTGAAAGAGGAGAGCGCAAAAGTGGGCTTGAAGCTCAACATCAAAAAAACTAAGATCATGGCATCTGGCCCCATCACTCCTTGGCAAATAGAAGGGGAAGTCGTAGAAGTAGTGACAGACTTCACGTTCCTAGGATCCCAGATCACTGCAGATGGTGACTGCAGCCATGAAATTAAAAGACGCCTGCTCCTTGGGAGGAAAGCGATGGCAAACCTAAACAGCATGATAAAAAGCAGAGACATCACCTTGCCAACAAAAGTCCGCATGGTCAAAGCAATGGTATTCCCCGTAGTAATGTATGGCTGCGAGAGTTGGACTATAAGGAAGGCTGAGCGCCGAAGAATAGATTCTTTTGAACTATGGTGCTGGAGAAGACTCTTGAGAGTCCCTTGGACTGCAAGGAGATCAAATCAGTCAATCCTAAAAGAAATCAACTCTGACTGTTCCCTTGAAGGCCAGATCCTGAAGCTGAAGCTCAAATACTTTGGCCACCAAATGAGAAGGGAGCATTCACTGGAGAAGACCCTGATGCTGGGAAAGATTGAAGGTCAAAGAAGAAGGGGACGGCAAAGGATGAGATGGCTAGACAGTGTCATCGATGCAACGAACATGAAATTGAGCAGACTTCAGCGGACAGCGGAAGACAGGAGGGCCTGGCGTAATCTGGTCCATGGGGTCGCGAAGAGTCGGACTCGACTGTGCGACTGAACAACAACAACAACAAGTACTAATGCTTCAAAAGCAGTCAACTATTAATTGGATTGTGTTTTTTTCTGGATCCAGTTGAGTACTTTATTTAGTGCTGGTAAATGTACACAACAGCATCTTAGTAGCCTCCCCTTCAGATACAATTGACACCTCACCCCATCCTTTAATAGGGATTTTATTGTTCAGGAAAGTCAGTGAGAAGCATTTACATGCAACTGAGGAACAGACTGTTCATAGTATTCATGCTCCCGTGGAATCTAACCGGGAGGGTGGGAATGGTCCTCCGTCTGCAGCTCCTATCTCTGAACCACAAACAAGCTGAAAAGGTGGCTTGGAAGTTTGGCCTAGACTAGAGAATTGCCATAGCAAGAGGTAAAGCAGTAATAGGTGCAGCATATATGGTTCAGTTGTTGTTGTTCAGTCGCACAGTCGAGTCCGACTCTTCGCGACCCCATGGACCAGATTACGCCAGGCCCTCCTGTCTTCCGCTGTCCGCTGAAGTCTGCTCAATTTCATGTTCGTTGCATCGATGACACTGTCTAGCCATCTCATCCTTTGCCGTCCCCTTCTTCTTTGACCTTCAATCTTTCCCAGCATCAGGGTCTTCTCCAGTGAATACTCCCTTCTCATTTGGTGGCCAAAGTATTTGAGCTTCAGCTTCAGGATCTGGCCTTCCAGGGAACAATCAGGGTTGATTTCTTTTAGGACTGACTGATTTGATCTCCTTGCAGTCCAAAGGACTCTGAACTAATTTTGCATGGGCCACCATCTGAGGCAGAAAAAATCTGGGTAGGGGCAAAGTGTTTACTGAAAGGTCCCAAATGTTTAGCTTTCTAAATGCCTGTTTGCTTGCTGTTCGTTGACCTTCGTGGGCAGAGATTTCATTGTTCTTCACAACATGGTCCCAGCCAATAAGGGACCACAATGTGAATACCACAATGTTAAAATGACAAATAGCCAATCTTCACCACCAGTGTGACAATGTCACTAAAGGCACATGCAGCAAATTCAGAGTGGGGGCCAATACTTTCAATCTCATTTAGTCTGGGCAGGTGAAGGGAATGCATGCTGGGAAGGCAGAAGAGGAGTCCAATTGCTTATGTGGTCACTATCTTTTAGGTAAGATGGCTGCAACTTGGGGGGGGAATCTTTCATTATCTGAGAGGGCTGAGAAGCCTGGAAGTCTGCTTCAGCTCAGCAACAAGGGTCTGGCATAAATGCATCTGATAAACTTTTTGACAAGCCAGTCATTTCAGATATTGTGAAATCAGCTCAGAACTGTTCTCCTTATAGTAAGACTAGCAGCCAGGCCCGTTGCGGGGCTCAATGCAACAGGCCCTAGCCGGTGTGTGGGAGATGGCCCCCTCCTCCCGTGGGGGGGGAGGTGGCATAGGCAGAGCACCTCTCCAGTGCTGGAGAGGCATGAGAGGGAGGCCTTTTGGGGGTTGTGGGCCGCGGTAGCAACCGTTGGCCGGCATGGGCGTTGAGCTCCCTCAGGCCTACCAGTGTAGGGCAGGCGCGGTGTCAGAGGGCGCTCGTTGCGCGTGTGGCCATGGAGGAAGCGTTCGGTGCCTCTTTTCTGGCACGTCCACAATAGGGCGGGCCCATTGGCCTGGAGGGCGATTGTGGCTGGACAGCGGAGGAAGTGGTCGCCGCTCCTCTTGAGGCGCGGATGGCGGCGGGCGGGCCTTGGTGGCCTGGAGGGCGAGTGCCAATGACAAGGGATTAATATTTTAATCTAACACACTGCTTATTGATACTAGTAAAAAAGTCCTTCACTTTTATTATGGTTAAGTGTTTTATAATGCAGGTTCTCCTAAAAAAAGATCTGCAGAGGAACATGTTTGCTCTAGCACATTTGTGTGACTGCAGTTCACTGAATTTGATTAAAGCCAATCTCAAACATTTCATGATACAAATTTTGCTGTAATGCAAAGCACAGCCGTATCCTGTTTTCACTGGCCTCTTTTGTTTTAATTGATACATCACTGCTCATTTTAGTTGGTGCATTACTGTAAAACACACAGGTGCACCTTTGAAAGAGGGAGGCATAAACAATTGTTATGGTGGTACTTCTACAGAGGACAAGCTTATACATTTATGTTTCGTGTCTCAGACTCTAGTATATTTTTATCCTGTCATTTCTCCAGGGAGTGCAGAGTGCTGTGTATGGTCCCACCCTCCTCCATTTTCCCTCATGATACCCTGTGAGGTTGTTCAGGACCAGAGCATATGTCACTAGCCCCAAGTCACTCAGTGAGCATTTCCTGGTAACGGCTCTCTTACTGACCTCCATACAACCATTCCCACAGACCAGACATTCAAAAATCTTATTGCCCTACATTACCTCAAAACAATTCTTTTTAAAGGAGGCTGTTCACTCATTCAAGCTGAAACTACAAATTATATCAAGTACAGAGAGTTTCCCACCATCAAACAGCAGTATCATGAATCAGGGCCATTTTTCAAGGCCTGTTTTACAGTCTCAGTAACCAGTTGCAGAGCAAAAAATTTACTAAGTAAGGACATTTATTAACCCGGTGGGTTAAGTTAAACTGTATGATGGACCATAGTAGTGACAATCTCCATAACAGAAACCATGTAGCTGGGGTTTAAGTGACTACATGGACCTGCGAATCAACCTCATGCCTCTTGGTTGGGCAAAAAAACAGATTGTCCTTTGTGACTCACATGTGCTATGCAAGACATGGTGCACTATGCATATTGCATTGCCAAAGGCTTGGTCTACATAAACTTTAGACTGAGACGGTTGAACCAACTGTATCACTTCAGGTTGCAGATGGCAAGATGCCATGTTTAATACTCCCCCACCATGTGAAAAACTCACAGAAATTAAAGAGTCAGCACATTAAGGAGAAAAAGTACTAGATCAGCACTCCTTGCTATGCTACTTTTCTATCAGCAAAGAAATTAATGTGCACAGGAATATTTGTCAATGTGATCTCCCACTTGCAGACTGAATGGATACTGTCCAATCTACCTCCTCAGAATCCTACCAACCTCATTCTGCTGCATGTGCAGCCCAGGCCTATCAATGCAAGAGATCAAGTTCAAACTTGTTCAAACTTGTTTCTCTGAAATCAAATCTTTCATGGGCCACCTGCTGGATACCACTGTAAGGAACATGTTCTGTAAGACCCAAATTTGTTTGGCTCTGGGGGTGCCCAATTCTTTCCCTGAGTAAACTTGCAATACTCCAGGGAAGAGAACCAGGAAACCACCTCTCTTGCTTTGCCTAGCCCCAGAATACAACTGCCCTACCTGTCACAACTTAATAAGTGACAAAGAGCTTGCCCACAGGAAGCTGCAATACCTACCATCAGCTAATTTGCAGTAATTTCCCTTAAAAGTTGATTAGGAGACTAGGGGTTTCATAGTGTCATGTCAGCTAGCTCATCTTGCACCAACAATGGAGTGAGTGCAGATACAAAGAAATGCAGGACTAGCATCTGGACTATCACTTCACATTTTTTTTAATGTGTTAACAAGTAAGTCACAAAAGTTACTTGATCCAAAATTATTTTGGTGTAGTGGTTAAGAGCGGCAGACTCTAATCTGGAGAACCGGGTTTGATTCCCCACTCCTTCACATGCAGGCAGCTGGGTGAACGTGGGTCACTCACAGTTCTCTCAGAGCTGTTCTCTCAAGAGCAGTTCTCTTAGAGCTCTCTCAGCCCCACCTACCTCACAGGGTATTTGCTGTGGAGAGAGGAAGGGAAGGAGATTGTAAGCCACTCTGAGACTGAGTGAAGGGCGGGATATAAATCCATTCTCCTGTTCTTCTTAAATAGCCCACACATACTTTTGGATTTCTGTACTGATCTGTGTGCTTAAATTCCACAGACTTCAAGTATCGTTATTTATTACAGTTGTAACCTGTAAGGATAGTTTTCTTCAAATTTAACCATCTCTCAATAATAATGTTTATGTGGCTGCATTTGGGTTTTTCCTTTCTCTTTTCTTCACTCCCCATCTCTTTTCATATAATATTGATAAGACTGTCAGCCATTGTTTTAAACTGTAAACCACTTCAAGTGCATTTAGCAGAAAAGCACTACATAAAAATGTAGTAAATATAAAATGGGGGAGTTTCAGAATCCCCAGAACAGCCCCGATAAGCACATTTTCCCCTATGTCAATCAGGATGAATGCTGGCTGCCAGAGGTCTTCCCCCACCCTTACCACTTCTGTAATACGATAAGCTTCTGGGCTGAGAAATATAATTCTCATTTCATATGTAGAAACAAAGGTTGCACTTTTACATTAAAATGCAAAAAAAACCAGGAAAAGATCAAATTGCATAATTTAAAACAGGCATTCAGCTGAACAGTTACTATTCCTTTTTCTTTCAATCAACATGCAAAGGTCAAATAGATATTTCTGAAAATGACAAAATACCCATCCTCAAAGGGAAATTTTCCCCAAGGCATCATTTCTGTGAGTTCAGATTCAACTAAAACATTTTTACAAAGTACAAGAAAACAAAGAGGAAACTCTGATGTGATGCAGAAGCAAACACGAAAGAGGGGATGAAATGACCACTTAGAAGAGAACAGCTTCATTGCCTTGAATGGGATGAGACGACTGTAAGTGATCAGCAAGTTGCCCCTGAAGTATCATTCACACTATCATTTGCTGCTCTATATCATCGTATATTTTATTAAACTCTTAAACGGCTTCATCCCCCCCAAAAAAAGATAAAAATATTTGCATAATTTATCTATTCCCCACCCCTACAGCCCCTGCCAAGCATTCACTTCCAACGCTTTTTCATTTCCTCAGCAAAATAATAAGTCTTGGACCTTGCAGGCAGCCAAATATCAGGCTTTAACCATCTGTCAACTGGCTTGGATTCAGCAAGCATGCTCCTGTAGTTTTGGTTCTAATTGTGTTTAATGCTGCACTAATTATTTCAATGGGGAATAATCTTGTACAGTCAAAGTTGACTCATTTTATAAACTGGAAGCTCCTCAGCTATAAATTGGCAGGTCTCATCCTTCATTTCTCCTAAGCGTTGTGCCAAAGGGGAATAAGTATATGGTTGCTCTGTGACCAAATGTCATGTGCTGGGCAGAAACATTGATCCTGGCTATTAATCACTCTGCAAGCCCTCCCAGTAATCAAAGGGCACAGCTGCAATGATATATGACCAATGTCAAACCAGAAAGCCCTTTACAAGACTGCATGCCTACCAGCTGATGGCCAGTATGTAGTGCAGCATGCACACTAGCCAGCCCAAAATGCCCAGGCTAATTAATCATCACCTCTAACTGTTCATACTATCATTAAACACCTTTATTGGCTGAATTATCTGAGGATTCTTACCCCCTAATTGCTTGGGTCTGGAAGCTAAGAACCTTCTCACCTGGATACACAAGGCTGACTATTACCTGCTCTCGACCACCCCTGCCCTTTCATTCCCTCCTCGGTAAGAGTTTGCTGACCCAGCAGTGAACCAGTGACGAAGAGAAAATTGGATACCTTTCCAGCTGATCGTGGCATGGTTCAATTTATTGAGAGAACTAAATAATATCTAAACTGTCAAAAACGTTAGATCAGCTTTAAAAACTACTTGTTTGGATTCATATCCTCAAGAAGGGTGTTGCTGCCAAATGTAGAATGATTGCATTTTTAAAAAATCATTTTCAATCTTTGTCACCAGCAAAGAGTAGTTGCAAAACTATAAAGTAAATCACCAAGTCAAGCCACAAATCTCAGCTGTCAGAACCAAGTCAGGGCTTTGGATACTTTGGACCAGATCAGGAGCAAGAGACACCCAGCCCAGCATCACAACAAGAAAGATACTCAACTCTTTAAGGTTCTGTTGTGCTCACTGGGGAAAAAAGTGAAGACTGTCTCCTGGCATTTATGTTTGGTTTACTCAGCCTACACTCCCCCCCCCCGCCCCAGTTTGACACTCTTGGAGGAACATGCCTATTCCCTGTTATACCTCAAGATACCAAATAGGCCTCAATTTATGCAGTACCAGTTGCTCATTTGGCTAGGCTGAAGATTCAAATCCCATGGTAAATTATAGATACATAGCTGCCTTCTATCAAGTCAGTCCACCTAGCTTAGTACTGTCTATTCTGGCTGGCAGCTCTTCACAGTGTTCCCCAACACCTGCTAACCATTTTTTTTTAAGTGGAGAACTGCCAAGAACTTAACCTGAGACAACCCTCCCACTGAGCTACTTACTGCTTCTCCCCTGCCAATTTCAACCTCAGATCTCAAGGCATAACGGTGTCCAAGGACTGACATACATCTTGGTCCTCCCTTCCTCCACACCTGCTTTCAACAGAAGACTACACTGTCATATCACAAACAGCTTCTAAAATTCTCTGTTGTAAAGGCAGTCCCAATCCTATATGGCATAAGGGGCTACTGTTCAAGAAACACACTCAAGAGCCTTACTGAATACACGGTAACTGGCTGTAACCAGTTCGAAACTCCCTCCTTACAAGTGCAGTGTTGTATAATTACTATTACTCAAACGCTTATAAGCTATTCCAGAACTAGACAGAAAAACAATTCTTCAGAAATGCTGGCTTCTTTGAACAGTACCCCACTCTCAATAAGCACACAAAATCTTATACCCAGAATTAAACTTTGTTGGTCTTAAAAGTGTCACAGGACTCAAACTTTATCCTGTTCTGGCCTCAGACTTTGTTTTGTTGCTTCAGACCACTACAGCTACTCACCTTAATCACTCTCAATACATCCGTATTATTATATTAATAATATTATTGACTTTGGCTCCTCCCCTCTCAAATGGTCTCCACCAGCAGCCATGACACCTAGCTGCCTCGGAGGGAGAGCTGAAACAGCAACACCTTCCTGAGACCAGTTACCATTTGGCTCATCCTCCTGTGGCATATAATGCTCCCCCAAGAGGGGCTCAGCAGGGGGCTCAGCTGGTAAGGCACTCCCCCTGAAAATATCATTTGGTTTGGCAAAATGAAAGCTGTCTATCCTACCTGTGCACTTGACTCATCACAGTCCTGATTAGCAGCTTCTTATAGGGTTTTAGGTAAAGGAACAAATGTGCATACCCCTCTCTTGCTTGCAAGGTACTGCTTTGCACAGGGGCACTTTGAGTGGCAAGAGCCATGTTCTGTCAGCATCCTTTCTGACAGTGCTGAGACAGTCTATTTGGTTGCCTTTCCCGCTGCACCAGTGAGATTCAGATGCCTCAGTTCCCCTGATTTCTGGGCTTCTTTGGGGCTGGTTTCCCCTCTCTCTGGCTCCCTAGCTAGTCCTTACAAAGTTTCTGAGCTGGCCTGCCAGGGCTTGGTGCACTTGGTGCTGCCACATCACTTTCGACACACCTGTGTTTGCAATCAGACATGCTACTAGACAGATGTGTCAGAATTCAACCACGATGGCAAGTCCCAACAGTCCTTCAAATTGCTTCCTCCTCCCAGAACCATCTCTAGTGGCAACCATTCCATCTGGTCATTGTAGAACTCTTATGCAGGTTATCTGAATTTCCTTGTTTTCCTTTTCCCTCCTGACTCCCATTTCCTGTTGTCTATTTGTGTCGGCAGTTGTTCTGAGTTCTGCACAAATTTGAGCACAAAGGAAGTAAAGCAGTATTTCAAGGAAACATACACACTCAAGTCAAATATTTATGTGAATACAAAGGGAATTTTGACATTTCACCAACCTTTGAAGGCAACAGCTTTTATTTGTAGCAGGATAACTTGCTTTGAATAAATTTGTACCATACAAGTCTGTTTGGCTTGAACAAATCAGAACCTACAGATCCTTAGGAAACCCAAAAGGCCATGAACACAAGGCACTGCTTGCAGAGAGCTTAGAGTCCATCTAGCCCACCTGTTTAACAAAACCAAGAGAAGGCTAATGGCACAAGACAGAAGATACACAGGTCACTTTTGCTGCAGCCATCAATCCAACACCATTTGCAGGAAACTTCAACCCCAAAGGGAACCACAATTACTTACCCACCTCAGCTCAAGACCCTGCCTGATATAAAAGTACATATCTAGAAAACATAAACCCAAGAATCATTATGCTGATTCATAAAGTTAAAAAGAATGCACATGCACCATCAAAAATAATTAAGGAAAAATTATTTCCCAGCCCTGTCATTCAGCATCAAATGTTAATCCATGGAGCAAGATTCCAGTGGATCTGGAAGACCCAGGTTCAAATCCTCCATCTGCCATGCAGGTTTCATGGGTGACCCTGGGCCAATCACTGTCTCAGCCTAAACACCTCACAAGACTGTTGTGAGGATAAAAGGGAGGAAGGAAGAACAACATTGTAGGTCACCTCTGAATCCATACTGGGAAGAAAAAATTGAGAAAAGCCTCCCTGGTTTGTTTGCTTTTTTGCTAGAAGTACAGTGCAATCCTGAGCAAACAGCTGCCAAATTTATGTTTTTATATGTGGCATTATAACGAAATTGATTTTATACACATCCAGTTCCTTCTACTCCATGAAGTTTCTTAACTTAAAAAGTGGCATATACATTAAACCACAAAATGTGAGGTTCTAAAAATGGTGGCAGCTTTGCCTACACAGGTTGGTGATCATTTGGATTCAGTTCAGATGAGTGAATGTGTCACCCCAACCCTGTTTGTGCAGTGAGGATATTTTAGCTTGCCCGTGGAGCCAAATGGATCCAGTGCGGCTTCAGATGTCTCTTTGGGACCCTATGCCCCCTGGCAGCTCGTTAGATGAGCTAGTCGAGGATTGGCAAGGCCGACTCTCAACAGCCACCAACGAGATCGCTCCCAGACGCCCTCTGCGCCCCCGCGCTAGGCTGGCTCCCTGGTGCACCCAGGAACTGAGGCTGATGAAGCAAAGGCTTAGACAACTAGAAAGACAGTGGCCGCGTGCTCGCGATGAAGCAACAAGAACATCTTATAGGACGTTTATGAGATCCTATGAGGTGGCAGTCAAAGCTGCGAAGAGGGAGTTCTACGCAGCCACGATTGTGTCTGCAAGCTCATGCCCAGCACACTTGTATAGAACAATTCAGTCCTTAACGGTTCCACCATAGGGCAGACAAAACACTAGGGTATTGGATATTGGCTGTGAGGCTTTCGCGAGCTTTTTTTGCAGATAAAGTCTTGTTGCTCTGCCACAGCCTCCCTGCCACAGTTGAGACAGTGGGCAAACTCGAGGCTTCAAGCACATCTTCTGGTCCCATTCTGGATTATTTCAGTACACTCAGCTTAGATGAAGTTGACAGATTGATCTCAACTGTACACCCAACCACATGCAGCCTTGACCCGTGCCCCTCCTGGCTAATTAACGCTGGTTGTGAGGGGTTTCAAGGTGCTCTCAGGGATATTATCAACAAGTCCCTCTGAGGGGCTGTTCCTGGGGGCTCTCAAGGAAGCGATGGTCTGTCCTCTCCTTAAAAAACCATCTCTGGATCTGGCCGAATTGGCTAATTACTAGCCGGTTTCCAATTTGCCTTATTTCAGCAAATTAATTGAGAGGGTGGTGGCAATACAGTTGCAGAGCTTTATGGATGACACTTCCATGCTAGATCCTTTCCATTTCAGCTTCCTCCCAGGCCATGGGATGGAGACAGCACTGGTCACCCTCACAGATGTCCTCCGGAGGCACCTGGATCAGGGCAGGACAGCGGTGCTGCTGTTGTTAGACCTGTCAGTGGCGTTCAACATGGTCGACCACCAGCTGCTCGCCCACGGCCTCGCCGACATGGGAATTCAGGGGCTTGCCATGCAATGACTTGTCTCTTTTCTCCAAGGTCAGGGGAAAAGGGTGGCTATTGAGGAGCAGCAGTCCCGAAGGCACCCACTCATATGTGGAGTGCCTCAAGGGGCTGTGCTCTCCCTGATACTATTTAACATCTATATACACCCCCTTGCCCAGATTGCCCAAAGGCAAGGGCTGGGATGTCACCAATACGCGGATGACACCCAGCTCTATCTGATGTTGGGCGGTCAGTCTGACTCTACCCCGGAAGACCTGGACCAGGCATTACAGGATATGGCTGGATGGCTTATACTGAGTCAATTGAAATTGAATCTGATGAAGACGGAGGTCCTGTGCCTGAGTCGGAGCGGTATGGGACCCCACGCCCAGCCTTTGATGGGGCACCATTGATGCCAGCACCGAGGGTCAGGAGCTTGGGAGTGCTCCTGGATGCTTCCTTAACAATGGAGGCCCTGGCAGCAGCTGCTGCCAAGGCAGCCTTCTACCACCTTCGGCTGATTAGGTAGTTGGTTCCCTTCCCAGTACACAGGGCTGCAATTGGTCTGGCTGCAATGGTCACCTTGAGGTTGGACTACTGCAATGCTCTCTATATGGGGCTGCCCTTGGTGCAACTCCAGAAGCTGCAGCTGGTGCAAAATGTGGCGGCCCGGCTGTTCATGGGTCTCCCCAGGTGGGAGCACATCCAGCCTGTGCTAAAGACATTGCACTGGCTGCCAACAGCATAACGGATTTGCTTGAAGGTGCTGGTTTTGACCTTTAAAGCCCTGTATGGTCAGGGACAGGCCTACCTGAGGGACCGCCTTTCCCCGCATGTTCCCCAGAGAGCATTGCTATCAGGATCTCAAAACCACCTGGCCCTCCCTGGCCCAAAGGCCGCAAAGCTGACATCAACAAGGACCAGGACGTTCTCTTTGGCAGTTCTGTCCTATTGGAATCAGCTTCCTGGTGAGATCAGGGCCCTGTGGGACCTCCCACAATTCCGCAGGGCCATGAAAACAGATTTTTAGGCAGGCATTCCAATAGGAGCGGCATCTTACCAGCTGCGCCCTATGTGGACTCAGACTTAGAAGTGACCTAATGCGGTGGTACTGCTGAACGTGTCCTAATTGCACTTTACTGTTTTGTATCGCCACTGATATTAAAACTTTTAAATGATGTATCTGTAATTTTATAAGATGTATAGAATTTTATTAATTTTATGGGAGCCGCCCTGAGCCTGCCTTGGCGGGGAGGGTGGGGTAAAAGTCAAACCAATAAAATAAAATAAATAAAATAAATAAAATAAAATAAAATAAAATAAATACACATACTTAGGAATTTAAGAGAGCTGTCAATGGAGCCTGTACTATACTTTTCAACACAGGAATTTTTTAATGACCAAAGTAACCCCATCATAGTTCATATTAAAAATTAAATCATCCAAATTAAGTAAAGCTAACTAAATTAATCAGATTTAAAGAAATCTGAACTAAGGGGGGAAAAAAAGAAGTAGTTGGCAAATAGGAAGTATATCATCAGCTAAAACAGTACTTCGGGATGCATATGAATAAAAAGTTACAAGATGCCCAAGTATTCTCTAGTACATTACAACCATTTTTATCATGTTAAACCACTTCATATAATTTACACCGAAAAGCTTTAGGATCTATCTAGTCAAGTACTCATTCTCAGCTGACTGCCTTTATTTCTTGGACTGGCAGGGCTGGTATGGGAAGAGCTACAGAGTCTGGGTTGAACCAAGGAGTCCTGACAATGACAGAGGGCACGCTTGGCTCTATCCTCGGCCACCTTGATAGTTGATCACTTGGTTCAGCTTGTTCTTGGATACCTGTGGGGGCCTCCTGCCTCGCTCTGCTGGACTCCACTCCCTTTGGACCCAGTCTAAATGGTCACAGGTGAAGAAGGGAGGGGAATAACAAACACCATCCTCTGCACAACCTCCTCTCTGCTCTCCCCCTGAGCAGCCTGGAGTGGTAAGCTAGAGGCATCCCCATCAGTCCCTTCTTTGGCCCTTCCAAAGATCGCATGGCATGTTGCTCACACTCTGTGCAGCACCCTCACACTGCTCCTCAACTCTCACAAGAACCAGAAACTGCTCCAGTCGCTGCAGCAGCTCCACCCCACTCCTGCCTCACAGTGGGCCATCCTGAGAAAGTTGATCGGCTACTGAAGCAGCTTTTTAATGGGCACAAAAGATGTGAAAAATGGACATATGGAAGCCAGGAGGAAAAAAGTGGGCCACAGGTTATGTGGGGCAAGAGATGAAACCTGTGGACATGCCTTCTAATCTGAAATCCCACCACAGAATCTTGAGAGTAGTGGCATCTCCAGTACAAATACTTCCCACAAATCTTGAAGTTCACAGCATCTCTCTAACACAGCCAATAGAAGGAGAACATGGAAGCTTTACGTTAACCTTTTGCACATGCAAACACAAACCTTTCCCCAACAGCTTTATAGTTAAGGAGGGAATCTCTTACAAATTCTTAACTTCAATAAAAGTTGAAATGACTTTTCGGCAATTTGACAGAAAATTGGAAGAAGAAGAAAATTTTAGATAATTTATTGGCTAAAAAGGAAGAAGTGCTTTGAGATCTGCATACAAAAAGTAGGAGTGCTTTAAGACAATTAAATTATTTCCCTGCAGGCACTGTCTTTTCAATCTGAGCTAATGACATCATTTAAGGATGGTCCATTTAACTAAGAGTCTTTTGCAAGGCAGACAGACAGAAGGCAATCTGGAAGTGTTTGCTAGGATTTCTCATATTTCAGAATTTAATAGTGAAATGCTTCCATCAAATTCTTACATTCAGACATTAATCAATGGAATGAAAGAATAATCTTGTAAGAAAAATGTGTTGCAGATTTTTAAGAAGTTTCCCCCACTCCCCCCCCCCCATGAAAGGAATCAGTTTCATCCTAATGGCAATTATACCACTTTGGAGTAATAATGGGATCAAGTTGGCTCAGTCTTTACTCCTGCCTCTAGAGTGCGCCCAAATCACTTCTATTACTGATGGCTTCAACAGTAAATTTCCTGTCCCTACCCTATCAATATGTAAATTAGCTCTGAATTCCTAGAAAAGGAGACAGTCTAGCCTGTGCCGGCCATTTACCATATGACACTGGCAATTTTATGCTCCTTCAACACACATCTGTTTTGTCAGCTCTTACGATGTCCACAAATTCTTATATATGGGACATCACAGTGGGGAAGGGAGGAGTGTTTACTATGCACAAACAGAATCTGGAATCTTAACAGGTCTTCCTCGCTCCAAGTAGTAACCAACTAGTGACCTAAGTATTATTCCTGGGTTTCAAACCAAAGCCACTATGCTCCAGCCACTTTCCTGAATGCAGGAAACTTCCAAAATGCACACAGAGTTCAGCTGCTCTTAAAGATTCAGTTCCTTTCGGCACAGAACAGACCCATCTATGAAGTTACTGGGAAACCACACTGGTAGTACCTCCATATGTATATCAGAGATCGCAAAGAACTCTGAATGAGTGGCTGGGATCCAGAAGCCAACATGACATTACCAGGAAGGGGAGAACCCAGCTATCATGTGTAGTATCACCATAACTCTGTTCCCCTGTTTGGCTTATTCTGAAATCACTTACATTTTCAACGCATGATCACAACACCATTCTGCCCTCTGTTTGCCTGGATGACCATTTATAGTCGGTTTGTTTTTGTTTCGTGACAAGGAAAGGAAATTAAAAATAAATTTGTTCACAAGGTCAAGATAATTGATTGAAACACAGTAAATATAATGTAGCATATGATAGTTATATTATGGTGGAAAAAATAGAGATCAGTCAATTGCAACCATGAAATGGCTGATTTTTAAACATTATGTAACATTGTTGTGGTTAGCATGGATCCAAAGCAATGTAAGTGGAAAGGACAAAGCGTCTAGCTAGCACGGATTCAGGTCCTCTAATCTGAAGCTTCTCTGGCAGTTCTCATGTTGCTGCAGGTACAGGAAGCGACAAAAACTCTTGTGCAAACTGAAGAACAGTTATATGCAAGGCTTAGGGAAATCTTAAAGAAAGCTGGACTTACTAGGGAAAAAAAACCCAAATATATGCATAATTTGCTTGATTTAGATCACTTATACAGAACAGTTCTGTACCATCAAAAGTGGACGTTTCCAATTACTTAAAAATAGTATACTTTACCTTTGTACAGAGCACATATGTCAGGAAGCAGAACACTACATTTTACCAACCTACTGTACACTCCAGGGATAAAGTTCTTCTTGCCTGTCCTTAAACATACATATGACACAAATGTTAATTCAAGGTACATTTGCTGGTCCTCAAGGTGCCACTGGACTCAAAATTTCTTCTACAGCTTCAGACAAACACAGGTGCCCACCTGGATCTATAGGTATGACATATCAGGCCAGGATTGAGATAGAGTTTGAAAGCACAGTAGGCTCCCCCCCCCAAAAAAAACCCCTCCATCCTGTGTGTACTTCTTTCTCAACCTGCTCTATCCCATGCATAATCTTATAAACCTCAATCATGTCATCCCTCAGCCGTCGTTTCTCCAAGCTAAAGAGCCCCAAGCGTTTTAACCTTTCTTCATAGGGAAAGTGTTCCAACCCTTTTATCATTCTAGTTGCCCTTCTCTGCACTTTTTCCAATGCTATAATATCCTTATTGAGGTGTGGTGACCAGAACTATACACAGTATTCCAAATGAGGTCACACCAATGATTTATACAGGGGCATTATGATACTGGCTGATTTGTTTTCAGTTCCCTTCCTAATAATCCCCAGCATAGCATTGGCCTTCTTTATTGCAGCTACACACTGTCTAGACATTTTCATTGAGTTATCTACTATGACTCCAAGATCTCTCTCTTGGTCAGTCTCTGCCAGTTCAGACCCCATCAATGTGTATTTATATTTAGGATTTTGGGCTCCAATGTGCATCACTTTGCAGTTGGCCTCATTGAACCCCATTTGCCACGTTGACGCCCACTCACCCATCCTCGACAGATCCCTTTGGAGTGCCTCACAATCCTCCCTGGTTTTCACCACCCTGAACAACTTTGTGTCATCTGCAAATTTAGCCATGTCACTGCTTACTCCCAATTCCAAATCATTAATAAACGTTAAAAAGCATCGGGGACCGAGTACTGATCCCTGTGGTATCCCACTGCTTACTACCCTCCACTGAGAAAGTTTCCCATTTATACTCACCATCTGTTTCCTATTTATAAGCCAGTTTTTGATCCACAAGAGGACTTGTGCTTTTATCCCATGACTATTGAGTTTACTTAGGAGCCTTTGATGAAGAACTTTAACAAAAGCTTTCTGGAAGTCAAGGTAAACAACAAGGTAAACTAACCCCCCACTGCTTTAATTTAAAAACCACTTAAAGGGTACACTGCTTACAAAAACTAGTAACAAGGTTAATGATCTTGTAGAGAGCATCCTAGGCATGTGAAATTCAAAGATATTCTTATAATTGCCTCAATGGAACAAGCCAGGTCCCATCTAGTCCAGCCCACTGTCTTCAACAAGGGCAAGTCAGAAGCCTCTGGGAGCTCACAAGCAGGGTATGAAATGATGGCTACCTTCTTCATGCCCTACTTGTGGGCTGTCTGCATCATCCGGTATCAATGGCTCCACTAGAGGTTCCATTGAGCTATACTGGCTAATATGTTCCATTGAGCTATACTAGCTAATAGCTAGCTGCAAGCCCTCCTCTCTATGCATGTACCCAATCCTTTTTAAATCCCATCTAAGTCAGTAATTATCACCATTACTTGTAATAATGAATGTCAGAAGACATCTGGACAATCCTAAAACTTCTACCAACAAGCCTGAGTAACCCAGGATTCTAATGTTATGAGAGGGGCCTTTTCTATTCATTCACTCCATATTACTCATCATTTTACAGACATCTATTATGCTTTCCTGTCTCATGGATTACTGCCTTGATGTATCTGATGCTGGGAGGCCAGTCGGACTCTAGTCCTGATGACCTAAATAGAGCGTTGCAGGCCGTGGCTGGTTGTCTCAAGTGGAGCCAGCTGAAGCTAAACCCAGCGAAGACAGAGGTCCCGGGCCTGAGTCAGACCAGTCTGGGGATGGGACTCCCACTCCCGCCCTTTGACAGGGCGCCATTGGTGCCATCGCTGGGGGTTAGGAGTTTGGGGGTGCTCCTGGATGCCTCCTTGTCAATGGAGGCCCAGGTGGCAGCCACTGTCAAGACAGCATTTTACCACCTTCGGCTGGCACGACAGTTGGTTCCCTACCTCGACCGCGATGATCTGGCCACAGTGATCCACGCGATGGTCACCTCGAGGCTAGACTACTGCAACGCTCTCTACATGGGGCTGCCTTTGGCACAGATCCGGAGGCTGCAGCTGGTGCAGAATGCAGCGGCTAGGCTGTTGATGGGCCTCACTAGATGGGACCACATCTAGCCAGTGCTGAAGGTGCTGCACTGGCTGCCAATAGTGTACCAGATCCGTTTCAAAGTGCTGGTGCTTACCTTTAAAGCCCTATATGGCCAGGGTCCAGCCTACCTGAGGGACAGCCTTTCCCCATATGTTCCCCCAAGGGCACTACGGTCAGGGGGGCAGCATTTATTGGTCATTCCAGCCCCCAAGGCGGCCAAATATGTGGCGACTAGGGCCAGGGCCTTTTTGGTGGCAGCCCCCACCTGGTGGAATGAGCTCCCAGAGGAGATCAGGGCCCTGCGTTCCTCAGGGCCTGCAAGATGGAGCTCTTCCACCAGGCCTTCAAGTAGGGGCCACCACCACCCTCATTACCACCTCCATCGCCATTATACCCTCTTGGCATTGTCATCTTGAGGCTTACTGGCCCCGGCACAGGATTTCACTCCCACGGGATATCATGGGTACAATGATAGAGCAGAATGTGACCGCTGTTTTAAAAATTTTAGTTTATATCTTATTTATGGTTTTAGTATTTGTTCTTGGCGTTGCCTCTGTGTTTTAATCCCGTCTGGCATTATGCCCTTGTTCGCCGCCCTGAGCCCACGTAGATTCAAGGTATTCAAGGTATTATATTCAAGGTATAAGCTTTTGTGTGCATGCAACTTTGTTCATCTTGGAGGTGTCACTGGAACCAAATTTTATTCAGTAGTAGGTGATGGATATACATACACCATCACACAGATACTTTGGGAACATTATTATTAAATGTTATCTTCACAAGTATGATTGAGTGGTTAGATTGTTAGACTAGGATTTGGGAGACCCAGATTCAAATCCCCACTCTGCCACGGAAACTCACTGAGTGACCTTGGGTCAAACACTGTCTCTTGGCCTAACTTATCTCATGGGGTTGTTATAAGGATAAAATAGGGGAGCGGAAAAGGACGGTGATGATGTGAACAGCTCTGAGTCCAATTTGGGAGAAAAGCAGAGTGTAAGTATCTAAATATATAATGTATTGAGAAACGTACCCGTCTTTCAAGATACTAACTTTCTTATAGCCAATCATGTTCAAGCCCCAGCTTCCCTTCTTTACTTCTAGCGGGTTTTGCTCTACCTTCCCCCAGTCCTATTCTCATCAAGCAGGAACAGTCTGGTAGTGCAATCAAATCCAGAGGCAGGGTTGATGTTCATATTCCAATCTGGCCTTCCATTTTTCTACTGAACAAGTAACCTGCTATACCCCCAACAAGCACATCCCTTCCAGTCTCAAGCAGCCATTTAACTACTTAAGAGTCTCTTTTACTTTTCTCTGCTCCTTCCCCTCATTAATCTTCAACCCATTCCAACACAGAAAATCACCACACCAAATCTTCCCTCTGGCCCAGTAGTTTCCCTACGTGACATCATACTTTAGGTGGCAGCTTGGAACACAGGAAGACGATACACCAACAGCACTATTTTCATAATATCAGAGGCATGATGAGAATCTTTCCATGGGCAAGACTGCTAGAAGGGAAAGGAGCAAGTGAAGAGTGGGCTCTCCTAAAACAAGAACTCTTGCAAGCTCAAGCCATCGTTATTCCAACAAGAAGGAAACATGGTAGGGGATCCAAGAAGCCTATGTGTATAAACAGAGAACTCCATGATATACTAAGGAGGAAAAAGGAAATGTTCAAGAAATGGAGGCAAGGACATACCTCTAAAGAAGAGTATCTGCGCGTTGCTAGGCACTGTAGGTCAGCAATCAGAGAGGCCAAAGCTCTTGCTACAACAAGATTATCTTCTTCAGATACATGAGGAGCAACCGCAAAATAAAAGAGGTGAAGGGCCCACTGTTGGGTGAAAATGAAGAAACTCTTGACAGAGGACAGAGAGAAAGCAGAAAGGCTTAATGCCTGTTTTGCCTCAGTTTTTATACTGAAGAAGCGAATAGGCTTATCTAGAGATGGTAGTAGGCAAGGCACGGCATCCGGGCTGCTGGATGACATGGACAGAGAGGTAATTGAGAAACACCTGGCTGCAATGAATGAGTACAAATCCCCCAGGCCAGATGGTACGTGCCCCAAGAGTGCTCAAAGAACTTTCTAGAGAGCTTCAGAGCCTTTATCCATCATCTTCCAGACCTCTTGGAGGATGGGAGATGTGCCACAAGACTGGAGGAGAACAGATGTTATCCTAATTTTTTTTAAAGGGAGGAGGAATGACCCAGGAAACTATAGGCCAGTCAGTCTGACCTCTGTCCCAGAGAAGATACTGGAGCAGATTTTAGAGAGATCAATCTGGGTAACAAAAATGAGGAACGTATACTGGATGGGGGATATACTTCTGGGTAGCAGTGTGTGTGAACAAGATCTTGGGGTATGGGTGGACTGTAAGCGATGCTCCCTCTAAGCTGTGTAGTCTTGTGAGCAAAAAATTCTACTTTGTGAGCTACTGGCATTAAAATTGGGAGCGAGCGATTTGGCTACTGTATAAATTAGTTTGCTCTGGAACGATCCTTCCTGAGCTAAGACAAAAATGTGTGAACTGGAAGCTAAAAAACTGTGAGCTAGCCCACACTAATTCAACTTAGCGGGAACACTGACTGTAAGTTAAATATGAGCATCCAGTGTGATGAGGTGACAAGGCTTATGCAATCTTGGGGTGTATCAGCAGAGGCATAACATCCAAATTCCAAGGTGATAGTCTCACTGTACACTGCATTGGTCAGGCTGCACCTGAAGTACTGTGTGCAGTTCTGGAGGCCTCACTTCAAAAATGATGTGGACAGAATGGAGAAGGTGCAGAGGAGAGCAATGAAGATGATCGGTGCCTGGAGACCAAGCCCTATGAGGAAAGGCTGAGGGACCTGGGAATGTTCAGTCTGAGAACAGGAGGTTGCGGGGGGCGGGACATGATTGCTCTCTTTAAGTATTTGAAGGGCAGTCGCTTAGAGGAGGGCAGGGAGCTGTTCGTGTTGTCAGCAGAGGATAGGACTCGCAATAATTAATAGCAGGAAAGTACCAGCTGGATATTAGGAAAAACTTTTTTACAGTAAGAGCTGTTCAACAGTGGAATCAGCTATCTAAGGAGGTGGTGAGCTCTCCCTCACTAGCAGTGTTTAAACAGCAGCTGGACAAACACTTGTCAGGGATGCGATCTTGCATTGAGCAGGGGATTGAACTAGATGGCCTGTATGGCCCCTTCCAACTCTGTGATTCTATGATTCTATGACATTAAAACTTCAAAGCACTGATCCAGATATAATCATATGCACCAATTGACTTGGTGCCTGCTTCTCTGTGCAAATGTAAGCACCTAACCACCCAGTCAGTACAATTAACCATCAGTGGTACTGTCCACTGTCATAGGCAAACCCAGGATGCAATCCATAGCCTTCGATGATTCCCTATGTCAAAATTGATCATCTGTTTGATGCGGTGCAAGTGGTTCCCAGGAAGCATGCCTGAAGTACTCAGTACTGAATGCAAAGATCCAGCCCCCAAGAATTGCGTACACAAAGCTCCCTATACCATGATATAGGATGCTACATGTGCAGAATCTTAAGTTCTGCACATATTCTGTCCCAGTACAGTCAGAGCAACAGTTCAATGAAGAAAGTTACAGAAGTAACAAAAATATCCTTCCTTCATACTTCTAAAATAATTTCATATAAAAAGTCAAAATGGGGCATTTATACAACCATCACACGATACAAGAGCTTCTTCAAAGGTGGAATGGAAGTGTGCATGTATACAGGATTTAGGGTACATTTAGGATACCAGAGGGGAGATAAATTTAGTGATAATTTCATGAAAACAAAAAACTGATTAACACGACTGGAGATTTAACACTAATTTCATGTCGTTTGCAAACTGGATAAATACATCAACTTATCTAAAGAAAATCCTTTTTCACTTCAGTTAGATACACCGTTCCTTAAAATGTTCTTCAGTGCTACTGGGACAGATTTCTTCTTTCTACTCAAGGTGCAGCTGTACCTTGCACTAAGGCAATAAGAGTCACCCCAGATAGGAGATTATGTATCTCATGTTAATACAAAATACCAGTATTTTAAAATGCTTCAGTTGCCTGAAAAGGCTCTGAACTAAGAAATTACTTACTAATAGATTTAGGATTGAAAATGTACAGCCATTCAATGAAAATGAAAGTTAATTGGTGCCCAGGGGCATGTGTGGGAATAACTCAAAGGTTATTTTTTGCCAATCAGTAGTAGAAAGAAGAGCTTCCTGCCACAAAAGAACTTTCTCTGAATTATGCTAAATTCCTTGTAAAGAGAGCTTTACAAAAAAAAACCTTACCAACAAATTTCTAAAATATTTTGGAATACAACATTCTAATTTTATACGTACAGCCTTGTTTAATAATATAACCAAATATAAAGAATATAAATATCTCCAAATTTGCAAAATAAAGAATTGTAAATACTATAACTTCTTTTTAAATCTGAGTTTTACTGTGCATGACATGAATAGTCCAGATTTAACGTAACAGTTCCCTTATTTTCCCCAGTAATGTTTTTTTGGAATTGGCACAGCTGAACTGTTTTGTCCCTATACTAAAAGATTCTTTTAATGCACTCAAAAATACAATAAGGGGTTTTGAGAAAATGGAGTACATCATTTCAGCACCAAAGACTACTGAATATACACTTACCATCATTTCTACTTTTCCCTCATTGAAATAAATAGGCAGCACTTTATGCATATATTACACATCCGGGAAAAGATTCCTATTGTAAAATGACAAAGGCCTTCTTGGATAGCTCTGCAGAAGGTTACTGTACATAATTATCTTAAAATCAACCAAACTATAGTACAATATAAGAAGTTTTTTAAAATGTTGCCAAAGGGGGAAAAATATACATAGATTTGAGGTCCTGATATTAAAGATTTAATGTGAAGCAAGAGCTTCTAGATCAATACACCCAAGACCTTGAAAATTCTGTTTTAAATATCAAGCTATATGACTACAAACCATTCCCATACTATTATAAGCTACTCTAATATAATTAAGAAATAGTACATTGGTCAAAAAAAAGTTCTTTGCTAAAATGTGACTGTGAATACACCCAAAGTCCTATCGCAGCCTAGGAGCAAAGAAAGACCATAAAACCATAAAAACCAGCGTGAGACTTCCCTGATGTGGCCTCTTTAAGTCATAAAACTCAAAGCATCTTTCCCAAACTGTCTTCATTCACTTGTGCCTTAACTATCAGGGTTATAAATACTTTCGTTTCTTGACATGTTTTCTCCCACAGGCTCCATTTCCACAGGAAATGAAAAGTATTGTAAATTCCTTGCATATTACCATAATAGCCAAAGCATTAATGCAATATTACTGCGGCTGGAGAGAAGTGAACTGTTGCTTTATAAATCACCACATGGAAACACATGAGTACAAGAATCGTTTCCTGAACCAAGAAGGTTAATCTCAGAATAGATAATTCAAAAGGTGCAAAGAAGAGACAGATTTTTATCGATAAATTCAAAATACTAACTTGTGTTACACAGCAAATGTACTGAATCAAATACTCAGACTGGAAGCATCTTTCTCTCATGCATTTTTACAGCAACAATGCAACCACTAGAAGTCTACAACAGACAAATACAAAATCGGGCTGTAGACCCTTATAGAACTGCTAAGGCGTCTTTTGCATGTCACTCGACAATAAAGCATTCTTCAACCCGCACAAAGGGGGGAAGGACCCTTTGCAGGCAGTATAAGCCCTATCGGCTGTGCAAATGTGCAGTTGCTAAGAGGCAAATATGCCTTCTCTTGTAATCAAATAGCCCAAGCTCAGCACTGCTGCTGGCTTGGGGCGAAAAGCAAATTCCACCAGCCACAAACTTAGAAACAGTCTTGAATTATTTGTCGCTGACCGCTGGCTGAACCCTGTCCTGATGAGCACCATCACCATTAGCTATTTCTCAGCGTATTCCATCACCCAATGGCAACAGCCGCATGCTGCAGCTCAGGCTACGAGAAATTGATCAAACTGGGTAATGAGACTATTTCTTCGCCGAGGTTATTTTAAATGAATATAAATATTTTCTTTCTACATAATTTGCCACAAAAGGTCACCAAGCTCCCTATGATTCTGAAGAAAAATGCTTTAGAATCCAGATCTCCATATCTGAACAAAACAAACAGTTCTGCAAATTTGGGGGGGGGTGTCCAATGGTATAAATCTTACTGATTTGGCAGCATCCTATACAACTGATTAGAGGAAAACATTTAAAGCTGTACATTTTAGTTACAGCTGAAAAGATACCATGCAATTTTAGAAAGATGTATAACTAAATCATGACTTACTTATTATAAAACTTCCGTAGAGACACATTTTTGCCAAACAGCCTGAACTCTAAAACACACAGATTGAACTTGTGGGCAAAGATCTGGAAAGCTGAATGTAACATTCTGGGTAAGCACAAGACATTTTCTCTCCCTGCCCCTCTCATGAACAGCCACTTCTGCGGATTAGGCAACTGTCCAGAGAGGTATTTTTATTTATCTGCTTCATTTATATCCCACTTTTCTCCCCAGTGAGGACTCAAAACTGGCTTACAACATTCTTCCTTTCTCATTTTATCTTCACAACAGCCCTGTGAGGTAGGTTAGGATGAGAGTATATGACTGGCCCAAGGTCATCCAGCAGGCTTCCACCGCAGATCCCAATCAGATACTCTAACGGCTGCACCGCAAACCACGCACACATTCACACACAGTACTTAGGTTCTCTCAAGTGCTCATGGGACTCTTCGGAACCTAGCAACATAATTTGCTTTAGGCTGAACACTTCTACAATTAGCAGGATAAATACAGATAGGGATGTGTTACAGGTTTTCTACAGATTCCTTCTTCATAATGAATTGTGCAACTGTACTACTTAATGTGTCATACATTCACTTACAGTTGAGGTCCATTTAACCTTGGCAAGCAGCAAGGAGAAGACAAATTTCTCCTTTCACAGGAGGGTATAATTTTCAAATAGGATTTTCAAGCACCAGCTAAAGACGATTAAGATCCAGTGTAGGGTTGCAGGTATATTAATACCTTTGCCACCTACATAACTATGGCAAAGAACCTACGCAATAGTAAAACTCACCTAACTGCATGTTCTTGCTTACATCTGAGCTGCCTAAATGAAAGAAACCTTTTCACTGGGTGCTTTAACCAATCAAGCCCTCAATGGGACTTCCCCCAATATCATAATCTGCACTAGTATAGTAAAAAGGAGGAAACTGTGGTTAAAAATCTGAATGAAGACAGTAATATTTCATAGTCTCCTGGTTGAAAATTGTCTTGGTTTATCTATTAAAGAAATCATATACCCTGAAGCACAGATAGCCAAGCCTTGAATTCTTGGGGAGCCACTCAGTTCTTCAGGAGTAGAAAGTCTGCATCAAAGCCAACTTCTTCATGGGTGAGCAGGCCCTACACGGAAACTGGAAATGCATCTAGGAAGATCTTCACACTTACGGCTAATACATTTAAAGACATATGCAACGTTAATGGGGAGGTTCAACAATTCCCAGGCGCCAGGTTGCCATGGCACCTAGAAATTTTATTGTGCCACCTAGCATTTCCAACAGTGATTTTATTGTAGTGTCTTCCAGTGATCTCCAAGAGAAGTACAAACTTATCATTTGACAACATAAGATGTTTTACTGTATGACATAAAAGACACATGGGCACGAAGTTCTTGTCATTGCTTGCTTATATGTTAATTTTATACCGTTCAGCACTGATAGATGAATTCATTTCTTAATCATTTGCTTTCTAGACTGGCTCAATTAAGCAGAGCTTTTTAAAGCAATAATGAAGCTATGAGAAACTGGGGGAAAGTTAGGTTAGGGTTCGACATTAGCTTTTCATTGTGGTGACAAACATAGTTACCACTCTATATAATACAACAATATCATAATAGCTTTAATAAAATTATGAGAAACCATAAAGAATTTAGGATTCGGTTTTGTTGTAGCAATATTTAGAAAATGCAGTCCTGAAGGCTGAAAAATAAGTCTGGCTCCAACAGCCAAATAATTTTTTTCAAGGTTTGCATGAATGTGTGAAATTCCTCAGTCTCACAACTTTTTTGGGGGGGAATCTCCACAAGAAAAGAGATGTTTAAAATATTTACCATATCTCTGGGGAAAAATTTAAAAGATGCCAAGACACTACTGAGATATTTTTGAATAGCCTTAAGTTTGAACAAACCAGCAAAAAATCAGGGGTACAAGCAACTATGTCCAGGATTGAACCTAACCGGCATCTAAGTACCTAAACGATGG
Source organism: Gekko gecko (assembly GCA_029375565.1). Taxonomy (NCBI): domain Eukaryota; kingdom Metazoa; phylum Chordata; class Lepidosauria; order Squamata; family Gekkonidae; genus Gekko; species Gekko gecko. The sequence goes on along the minus strand of JAPDNY010000011.1, from coordinate 51,839,859 downwards.
TTAAGAATTGGTCACAGGCTGTGAGGGTCTGATGTTTGCATTGATTATTGTTAGGTTTTATATCTGATCTCACAAACCACAGTTAATGTAGTTCCTCTGTTTCTCAGCTATTCTGATTGTAAAGGTAACAAAATGGGTTTTGCTGATGTCTCCCTGTACATGACTTCCAAGCACCCTTACTCTGCTCATCAAAGCCATGGCTCATCAAAGCCATGGTATGTGAAGGCTCTTAACCAGAGTTAAGGCAACAAACCATGATTTGCACTAACCACATTGAGCATTATACAAAACTGGACCATTATTTCTCCACAGATGTCTGTAGAGGCTAGATTATTACTATCTAGTCATGCACCATGAAAGTGTATATAACATACAAAATATTGCTCAAAATGATCAAGTTTGCCCATCATCTGTACAAATGTATTCTAATTCTCTGTTTATCCAATAATTACAAAAAGGGCTAGAATGCTTGCTGAAGCATCATGCAAACTATTGCACTGGATCCAGTTTAAAGAGGAAAACTACTAGAAAAAAGTATTTCATCCTTCCAAAAATGTGTCCAACACTGGATTCTCAACATGTACACAAATGAGACAAAAGTGCATAAAATTACCAATTAAAATCAATAGTAAGGGGAAATTAGCCGCTAGTAGCAGTAGAACTCTAATCAACAGTCTAGCCATTTGACAAAGTCAGTGGCAACAGCAATGGACTCATCACAACTTCTACTGCCAATGAGCCAGATGGCGTTACTGGAAAAAATTATGCCCACAGACTGGCAGCTTGATCCTGTGATTACTGCCCAAGGGAAGGAGTAATGAAAACAAGGAATAGTTAGATGTGATGGGGTAAATCAATTATCACCAACTCACTGCAGCCCTTCCTGGATTACTTTAGAAACTTATCTTAACTACAAGCACCTGGTAGGTGAAAAGGTTCCAATCAATGGAGACATTATCTTTCTTCATTGACGGAGTTAATATAATGAAACATAATTTCCATTCATGGATGACAAAGCAATTTCTCCTTCTAATTTTGTATAACAGATAAATGCATTTTAAGACACTTGCCATGTAAACCTTCCATCAGATACCTGAAATCTGAGTAACCATGTGAAGTTGCATTTTTATATTTCTCCATAGCATTATTCTGAAAAAGACTAAAAACATGCAAAAAAATAGACTTATGATAAGGACTTCTGAAATTACCCAGAGGGCAGAGGTGACTTTCACATCATAGAGTAAAACTAAACATTCCACATGGAGTTAACTTTGGCAGAAATATATCTGAAATGGAAAAAACTTGGAGACACTAAAAAAGTAAGCACACACACCCTTTCCCCATTCCAACTTTCAATTTTTCTATTCCTTATTGAGAAAGCAGAAATAAAACTGGTGCTGAGCAACTGACTTTTTTCAGTCTCTTTTTCCATCTCCTTGCAAAGCAATGAGCTGAACAACTGGAATCACCATTGCTTTCCTGAAATGCCATCAGCATTAAGCAACTTCTCAACAAGGCAAACCAAGTCCCACCCATTCTGCAGTGGGCTACAATGCAACTTAAGCTTGGAGATCATTTAAGGCAAGTGAAGGAGACCAGGTAGTGGGAGGCTGGCTGTAAACACACCAATGACCTGTGTGTCTCAGACAACGTAAATAAGCAAATAATTTGGCAGTATGGAAAACTTGTGTCCAAAGACTACCAGGATTCTTTTGGTCTACAATTAATAAAATACTGACCTCATAAAAACTCTGTGACAGGCACAGAGAAGAAATGCTACAGTGGGCAAGAAATACAGAGTGACAATAAATAGGTGATTTTTCTAGATGCAGAAACGGCATGAACAAATCAATAAATAAAAGTGTTTGGGCAAAAAGCAACAATTTGGAAGAATCCAAAGTCACATATTTAAGTACAGCAAACTGAACAGCCCAAGGTAGCCAGAGAGAACTACAGCTGAAATACAGTGGGATTTCCTGTTTGTATAGATATACAGTCGTTATGCTGAGATAACACAATGGTAACTATCACGGAAACTATGTTGGGTAAGTAAACCCTCTGGGATGTATAGGAGTGCCCCATTCCAACCCAAATATATGATGAATCATGTATTGGGGGCTATCTACCCCACCAGCCCACCCATATCTTCTTTAAAAATTTATATGAATGAGTGAATACTACAACATAAAAGAAACACTTTCATTTTTAAATACTACCTAAAAGCTTTAATCAAGATCACACAAGAAGTGTGTCATAACTGATTTTCTGGCCCATTGATTTCATTTTGCACTACATGAATACTCTGTATACCATGATTCTCAGAACCAGGCAGACACTGAGAAAGGCACATTTTCCACATTCATTTCCACTGCCTGTACTTCAGGCAAAGAGCTTCCTAACCCTCTTCATGGTGATCCCAATTGTTTCAAAATATTTCTATGATATATTTACATACTTCAATGCCACTACAAAAATCCTGTATCAAAAATATACACTAGGCCAAAACAAAAACCAGAACAATTCTAAAGCAAATACAAGAACTGGTAGACAAATTTTGTTTCACAGGTGAAATGACTGAAAATGCATTATAAAATAATATGGGGTCATTTCTTTAAACTGGCATGTCTGAAGTTTGACCAGACTCCATAAAACACACAATGAAAAACAAAGTGAAAAGATAAATGTACAACAATGAACAAACTGAAAAGATACTGTATGCTAAAAGAGAACTGCCTTCAGATGAGTCAAGACACCATCTCAACATTTCAAACATTTAAGATCATGACTTTGGAAAACAAAACAAATGATGAGTGCCCCTTCCCAAAATAAAGTGTGGGTTTTTAAGAAATAGGCACAGTATTTGGATAAACAAATTTAAGACACAGTGAATTCCTTTGTTAAAATCTAAAAGTAAATAGAATTTTTAAATTTAAAAACACCAGTCCAAGGATGTTGTCTTTAGTCTAACATTAACAGTGCAGTCCTAAGGAGAGTTGCATCCTTGGAAGGGTGTAATTCTGTTTAGGATCGCTCTGCCGGAGTTTGTTCACACAAACCTTTTCATAATGCATGACCAGTACTAAGCACCCCGAACATGTATTCACACAGAGGATGCCTATATGGGAATCAGCAGGATATTGGCCACAACCAGGAATGATCCCCCGGAGCACAGAAGCTAGATACAGTGCAGCTGCTCACTATAACCATGTACTATCCAGTTCCCACTTTTGTTTCTCTATGCAATCATGGGCACATCAACAGCTGACAGTGGCCTAGGCTTGTATGCAGGAGAACATTCTCTGGAGTGAGTCTCCCACTAGTAACCTCATAATCAAGATCAAATAGCAGGCCCTTTAGAAAATACTGTACACTATAAATGTGACGTTTTCCCGTTTTCAGCTTTTCCCCCTTCCACTTAAAGAAGATTGCCTATTTACAAGAAGTGTAGCAATACTAACCATATATAATTTGCATATAACCCTTTCCCTGCCCCATCTTGTTTTGCTGATTTCCAAGTGAATGAAGTGGTTATTAACAATAGGTCAAGATCTATTCTCTGCCACAAACATATTAAAAACTAAAAGATGTGCAACACTATTGTACAGTATACAAACCTGTCACTTATGTTACAACAAACTTAGCCATCAACAAAGGATGGGGGGGGAGAATCCCATTCAAAAATCAATTATATGGAGTCTTTTGTATAGAGAAGTACCACACCTTTCAGGCAACTGGTATTAATGAGCAGGCATGACTATAGAATCCCCATCAGTTTTTCTGACAAAGCTGCGACTACTCCAGTCTCTCATTGAAATTCCATTAATCTGGTGCAGCCGAGTCCAATGCGAAAATCAAAACTCCATCTAACCCTTTATCAGTTCACAATAACCTACAAGTGAACTCTGCCTGTTAGCATATAGCAAGTTATGATTTTGCTATCAATCAGGCTGCAAGCCAATAAAATAAAAGCCAGCCAGGAACAATTTGCCAGGCAAGAATTGTGTGTCTTGTTTTATTTTGAGGTGTCATTTTGGAGATTTTTTTAAAAAATTCTTTCTACCCTCATTTTCTGTGCCTCTCCCAGTAAGGTGCCTGGACCTCAGGAGTTCCCACACTGTGCTTGCTTCCCCCAATTTAATTGCTGCCAGCAATCAACTCAAAGCATCACTGAAATGTGCTTGAATTTCATTATAAGATATAACTTATGCTACTTTCGTACAGTACCTAATAAACCATAAAGAAACCTAAACACATACGGCTGGAGGGAATAACTAGAAAATTAGGTGGCCATTGGGGAACTGAGTGAACTTTTGAACCAAGGGAAACAGAGGGGGAAATACTTTCAAAAACAAAAGGGAAAAACAGACTTTCTAGTGTATACATAAATTGGTTGGGCTGAAGTTTTCAGAACCTCCAAAAATTAAATGTATCATGAACAATACATATGTAAAGTTTATAATTTAAACCCTATTTCATGATTGTGACCTGTGCTAATTTAGTTAGAATATTTATTGTTTAAACACTACAATTCTCTCCAAAGTAATATAACTATTAGACAATAGTCAGGGAAAAGACAATTTTTAAAAAATCATATTACACCTACAACACTCCACAGTTACTAGAAGAACATTACTGGAATGATTCCTATGTCTTTTTTTAACAACTTGCCAAATAGATAATCAGAAGCCAAACTACTCACAATAAAATTTTATTCTTAGAGGCTATGTTTTATTCTGTAGGCGTGATCATGGCTGAAGATGAGAGACCCATCTCTTAATGGAAGAGAGACTATTGGCTACTGACAGATCTTAATTCCCCATTTATGCCACAATGGGCAACATGTTTAATTGGATGAATATTCCTGTGATTTCATATTTCCAGCACTTCTAACTACAAGCTGAATACTCGGCCCTACTCTGCAATATTTCAGATGTAAACACTTCCACTTGTGAGACAATCACATTCAGCAGCAAAACAGAGTAGGACTGGATGTTTAAATGCTGAATGCCAGAAACATTAAAAGTGGTCTAAAAAAGAGGTAAATCAGAAGGGAGATGCTACATTTGATTCATTGCCCCGTACATAGATGCATTAGTGATCTGCTCAATACACAAAAATTAAAATGGTTACCTATAGAGCAGCTATCAAAATTTATGAAGTATATCCACCAACATAATTCACACTAATTAAAGAACGGGAGATTGATACTTAACCAAACAGACAAGAAGAAACAACTCATTTCATATTATAATCTTCTGTGCATTTTTATAATATTTCTGGTATGAACTATTTACTTAAATTAGTAATAGAATTGGAAACCTGTTAAAGTAATTATTCACATATTGATATTGATGGGATACTTAACAGTTGGGCACCTCCACTGTTGAGAAATACATTGTTCATTTTCACCAGTAAATGCAAATGGCTTCCCCCCCTTTAAATAAAGCACGTCTCACATGTGTTCTTTGTAATGGCGTTCAATATGCCATAGATCCAAAACATAGCAAATGGTATGTTAGCAGCATGTCTGTTAGGATATAAAGCACCTTTTGTCTTTATTTTGTGCATTGTCTTCAGCGGGAAAAAATTAGTCTATATTTTATAGGATCTCTTCTGCCAATAAATATAAAAAAGAAAAAGGCAGCAAAAGCAAGAGGTTATTTTATTGCTGGTTTTAAAAATAGGACTTCACCCTTTTCCATTATATAAAGCTAATTCCACAAAAATTAACTTTTAAAAGTTACTGTTATGCAATTTACAGAGTTCTATGAACGTAAAGATACTGTATTCTGAACCAGTTGTTAGCAGGTTTATCACTTATGCACATACTTGACTTATCCCTGTTCTGCAGTAGACATAATTTTATACCTCATAAAAGCAATATATGTTTCCAAAGGGAATAATCTGGATAACATGAAATGTGGAAAAGCATGTTGCAGCAAGCATATTTTCATCTCACAATGATACCTCAAGGCAGAGATGGAGGTGCACAGTTTGATCATCATAGGATGGCAAAAAACAGCATTTACTTTTAAGTTTAACATTTGGGAATTAATTGGTTGCTCTGACTACACACATATATACATACATATAATAAAAAATAAACTTTTTAAAAGCCTATGGCAAGCTATGATGCAACAATTTCCATAGAATTCCCAGTCATTCTGCTCTCCGAGAACAATTTATAAATGATCTGATAGTCACTCTGGTCTAAGACCACTTAAATCAATGGGCTTAGGCCGGAATAATACTGCAAAAAGCAAAAACAAAATTATACTGTATGGCTGATATTTTAATAAATTCAGAAGGCAGCGGGGGCGGGGGGGAAGAATCCTGTTTCAACACTGCTGCTCCCCAAATGGCTTGAATTAGAAATCGAACTAAAAAGACAGTACAAGAAGGGCACACATGAATAATTTATGAACTCATTCTGCTTGGAGGATGCCCCCCCCAATCCATCAGCTACACCGTTTCATTATTTACGCAACAAAAGGAGCAGATCATTAAGTAGCAGAATAAAATTAAAGCAAGAATCTGGGATTGATGAATTAACCAAAACTTTGTTTCAAGGAAAATTCTGAATATATTTTGGTGTCCAGCCCACTGGGGGCCAGCAGAGTGAGGGGAAGGGAATAGAAGCTAAGGAAACTGTTTGGAACTTAGAAGCACAAATGAACATGGTGTGCATTTTACAGATATTCACTGTGCTTTATTTGCCACTAGAGAGCACTCTTCTGTTCCTTAAAGGGTCTTGGGAAGGCAAGAAAACAAGGTCCCTAAGTCTCAGGAGGCCTTGCTGTTTATCTCTTGCCCAAAAACTCAGCACTCAGTTCCAAAACAGTACAGTCCAATCAAACTAACAAATTGACAAAATGTTTGCATCCTGAGATAAAGAAAACCACTTACCATCAGATGGGCCTTCGTCATCTTTATCATAACGGTCAGATAGGTTGTCAGGAGCCAAAGGCCACGGACCTTCATGTTCTTCCCCATCTTCTAATTCTCCTGTACAAACCAAATATTTACCAGGGATTATAACAGATTCCTTTCCATTTGACAATGCATAGAATAAAGCATCATTACAAGCTCAATTCCAAATACAAGACTTTACACAAGTAGGCTCTTTCCTGTATGTACAGCAGAAGCGCTGAGGTCCCAAGCTACACCTCTATTGGCCAAGTGTGTCTTAATAAACCACACAACAATGTGTGTTCCTTATTACTGAAGGAGATGTGCCCAATCTTCCTAATTCAAATAGGTGGGGAAGCAAATCTACTCAAAAGAAACAACATGACAAAGATACAACAAGCTATGACAGAGGAACTGCTTAAAAGAGGGAGGGTAGTATAAGTATCAGAAGCTCTTGACCCCTCTTTCTAGCTTTCATGTATATATCCCTCTCCCTACATCAAATATCCCTCTCCCTATGAACTTTAAATAAATAGAAGAACCTCCATATTTTATTAGCTACAGTGCACTCCCCTATAACATCCACACAACATTGATATGCCATTTGTGGCAGGATACTAGTGCAATGTACAAACAGATTGCCCCACACGGAGCACTAATTTCAAACTGAAGCAGAACAAAGCGCATATGGTACGGCAAGCTGATTACAGACTGCTTCATCACCCACCCAGAAGACAATTCATCCCACACCTGCCATTCCACTACTCAACCTGTTTTTCAGCAGCACTAAAGTAAGTCAGATGCTGCATACAAAGCCCAGCATTGATCCACATGATCCTAAGGAGCCTTTCAAAAGCTTATAATATCTGAATATACTTTGCAGTACAATGGTGATTAACTCCAATTATACTATGTTACTTTACTCCTGAAGAATGAGAGTACCTGAAGAAGCTTCAAATGTATTTAATAATACCTAACATCCCTGTTAGGGTCAAGAAGCAACAGTTAGAACCGGATATGGAACAACTGATTGGTTTAGCATAGGAAAAGGAGTACGACAAGGATGTATATTGTCACCTTGCTTATTTAATTTATATGCAGAGTACATCATGCGAAATGCTGGCCTGGATGAATCACAAGCGGGAGTTAAGATTGCTGGGGAAAAGATCAATAACCTCAGATATGCAGACGATACCACTCTGATGGCAGAAAGTGAAGAGGACCTAAAGAGCCTCTTGCTCAGGATGAAAGAGGAGAGCGCAAAAGTGGGCTTGAAGCTCAACATCAAAAAAACTAAGATCATGGCATCTGGCCCCATCACTCCTTGGCAAATAGAAGGGGAAGTCGTAAAAGTAGTGACAGACTTCACGTTCCTAGGATCCCAGATCACTGCAGATGGTGACTGCAGCCATGAAATTAAAAGACGCCTGCTCCTTGGGAGGAAAGCGATGGCAAACCTAAACAGCATGATAAAAAGCAAAGACATCACCTTGCCAACAAAAGTCCGCATGGTCAAAGCAATGGTATTCCCCGTAGTAATGTATGGCTGCGAGAGTTGGACTATAAGGAAGGCCGAGCGCCGAAGAATAGATTCTTTTGAACTATGGTGCTGGAGAAGACTCTTGAGAGTCCCTTGGACTGCAAGGAGATCAAATCAATCAATCCTAAAAGAAATCAACCCTGATTGTTCCCTGGAAGGCCAGATCCTGAAGCTGAAGCTCAAATACTTTGGCCACCAAATGAGAAGGGAGTATTCACTGGAGAAGACCCTGACGCTGGGAAAGATTGAAGGTCAAAGAAGAAGGGGACAGCAAAGGATGAGATGGTTAGACAGTGTCATCGATGCAACAAACATGAAATTGAGCAAACTTCAGCGGACAGCGGAAGACAGGAGGGCCTGGCGTAATCTGGTCCATGGGGTCACGAAGAGTCGGACTCGACTGTGCGACTGAACAACAACAAACATCCTGTTCAAAACATTTCTCTCTCCAAGTTCTTTGCAGGAAGGGTGGGTAAGGTAGTAACGCATCTCCATAGTCTGTGGGAAGTTTGCATCCTACTGTCATCTACTATTTGTATGAATTTCCAATTCAAATCAGTATTAGCCCATGGTTTTAAAAAGCCTGGAACTTTCATAGATCTGTGTACTTCCAAAAAAACTACAACCTAGATGAAGTGGTATTTTCGGCCACTGTGTGACAGAGTGTTGGTCTGGATGGGCCACTGGCCTGCTCCAACATTGGCTTCTCTTACATTCTTAAGCCTACTAGATTCTCTCTATAGTGCAGAATCATGATAATGACTACTATTTAGGAGCAAAAGCCTGAAAGCCTTTCCTCTGCCTCATAACCCCCTCTCGCTTTCATAAAAAAAACATGGATGATTGCAAACACTTTAAACATACAAAGAAATATAATATATCCATAGATGTTATGAAGTACCATTTTAACAGCGCAAATGGTCTCCTGATAATTAGAAGGTCACGTAACAACAAAGAAGAGATGTGTGAGTTGCCTAATCATGGTGACATTTCATACACTGGAACAATTAGGACCACACTGGAGACACCAGTAATAGAGGTGTGCTACAATTCTCATATCAAAGAACTGCAACAAAAGCACATCCCTTTTGTGCACACAATAAGGACTGTACCAAATGGCATTTTCCTTCTAACTGGATGACAACACTGGTAAATCCCCTTACTAGTTCACTATTGGTAATTATTATCCCCCTCCCCTCTGGCTAGTGTTGGACTAGATGGGTCATTGGCCTGATCCAACACTGGCTTCTCTTATATTCTTATGTTAACCAACACACAAAGATTCCCTTCCCACAAGCTTTCCACAGAAATCAGAAGAGATGTCTGTGCTGAACACCAGAATCTAGCCCTCCCCCTTCCCAGTCCACTGGCACAGAACACTCAGGAAGGCAGCAAAGTTAGGTTCTGAACTATTGAAGGGGGAGGCGCTTTGCACCTTGTCCTTCTCTGCCCCGGTCATAAACAGCTTCAATCCAAACTTCAGTGGCGCTCCTGCACTCTTTCTATAACCAGGAAAAGCAGGGGGGGAAATCCAGCGTATGGAAACTCAACATCATACCAGTCACAGAAGTCAGCATTAAATAGGCCGCTTCTCCCCTCAAAGAATTCGTACCAAGAACATGGAACCCTTAAACCAAATCAAGCATCTGCTGTGCACTGTTTCATATGATGGAAAAAAAGTGTGGGGGAATCCTTCTGACTGCTGCAATAGTGACAGAAATACTGCTCCCCAACTAATGATAAAACAAAACACAATGTTTAATTTCTTTAAAAACTGTTTTGGGTTTTCACCCAAGGTCTTGAATGTCAGCCTATACTCCCTACTGGCTGAGGCTATCAGATGAGAATTGCTCAGTGCTGCTCTTTCATTCAGTAGGATGAGTGACTGTTTAGCATCCTAAGACACAAATTCGGTCCTTTCAACAGGTGATGTGCATCTACTAGTATACCTGGGAATGGGGAGAGCTAAAAAAAATCAGCAAAGAAAAGAGTTCTTTTGTTATCTACGTAATAGAAAGCTGAACTACAATGGGATAAGAGGCATCAGGTAAATGTATCCAGTACAATTTGCTGGCATAATTGAAAGCATTACAGCCTAATCAGACATCTAAAAGCAAGGCATGTTCAAACGAAATGTCTATAGACTCATTAGCGGGCAGCTATTCCATTATAATCTTGCATAATGTCAGTGGTGCCTTGAGCCCGTGCCAATGACAACAGCATAAATTTTGCATCTCATTTCTGCAGCCATAAAATTAATGATCAGTTTAAAAATACTTCTTTATAAAAAGTTATTACACAAAGAAAAAGCCTTGGATGTGTCCCTGTAATGTAGCCATGAGGATAATTAAGAGACTAATGCTCATTAATATGGCTTCCCCAGAACAACCTTTGATTTATCTTAGAACTTTAAAAAAAGTTTCATTAATTAAGCATAGTTTAATGGTTACAGGGGGGGAAACACTATTTTTTCTTCTATAATATAATCACATGTATTCTGATGGCAGAATATTTAAGTTATTTGCAATATAACATAGTACGTGATCCTTCTTTATTAAATATCCTTTTTTTTCATTTGCACATGTTTGCTTATTGATCCTAGCAGATAATGTTGCTATACTAATATGGGAAACTAGATCTTTAACTCTTCCCATTGTTAATGGAGGATACCCATTAATTCCCAGTAATAAGTTCAGATTGACTTTACATCAAGGAATGTATCCTTGCTATCCTTGATAGCTTCCTGCTATCAAGGAATTAGTATTTATACTGAGTTCACATATCTGCTAAAATGTATACCCCATTCTGTTCCTTTCATACCCTATCTGGCTCTTTCTATGCTCTCTTCAACAATTGGTTTATAATCATGAGTTTTGTCATCATCAATATTTGACGTCTGCCACAGCCTCTGTTATAAAGCACATATCAACATATTTCAGTCAATACTCCTTGAAACGAACTGTTGCCACTGGGAGCCCCCTAAATCCCTAGACACATGTACAGTGTTCCAATACAATGTCAAGGCAAGAGCGGCCTGCACAATAAATTCCTCAAAATTCACCTTCAAAAAACACACAGCTGTCCTTACCACTACTGTCTTCTGATGCATACAGACTTGTTTGTGATACTTCCATCCAATTTTAGAAGTTCTATGTGAATTCATATGTATTATATAATAATTAACATATACATTTAAAGCACCAATTCCTTTGCTTCAGTCTAAATCTGTTTTCTTTCTTTCTTTTTTAAAAGACCGCTTTATCAGCTGTTCCTCATCACCATCCCTTTTTGCCTATTATATAAGCTAAAAAGCTGTCTCTACTTACTCTACTTACTCAAGCAATATTTTCCACTCTGATCAGCAGCCACTCTCTAGGATCCCAGTACTCATAACTGTTATCTTTTAACTAGAGATGCAGGGGACTGAGCAAATAACCTCCTGTACATAAAGCTTGTCCTTTCTCACTGAGCCAGAGCCCCTGCTATGGTCCTCATAAGGTCTTACTGAAAATCCTGGATGTTGCATATAAAATGAGCAGTCCACCTTGGTCCTCTAATCACCAATGGAAATTACTAAATGCTTTATTAACCAGTATTGCTTCCAGACCAAAACACAAGCATTCTTTTTGTGTGTTGACAACATACTAGCACCTGTACAATTAACAGAGATGGTTGACTAAAGGAACAGGTCTTTGTGGATTGTTACTTAACTTCTGGTCCCAGAAACTGAAACTAATTTTACAACTGTGCTACGCTGAGTTAATGCATAGTATAACTCATTATTTGTATTTTTCTCTTTTTTATCACTGTTCTCTTATTTTTATCACTATTTCCCCTTCTCCCTCTTTTTTCTTCTCTGTTTTCTTGTATGTTAATGTTAAATTCTTTATTAGGATGTTTTTTTCCAAATGTACTAACTTCAAAATTGATAGCTAAAATCATACTGGCACCTGCTCTGTGGCACCCTGCATGTTATCTAACTCTCACATGTTAGCAAAAACAACAACAACAAAAACCTGGAAGCATTTCATGCTGTGATACTGATTTATTACAAAGAAGCTGCAGAACAGCCACCACACTCAAAGGGTGGCCACAAACTGTCCATGAGGACTAACACATCCAAGATTCAGCATTCTGAATAGGGATGCCAACTCCATCCTGGGGAATTCCGGATGGCTTGGCAGCAGTGCCTGTGAAGGGGGGAATTTAGGCAGTGATTTCTCCTAGAATCTATGGTATATCATAGACTCTGCCCTCCAAATCTGTCATTTCCTCCAGAACTGACCTCTGTAGCCTAAAGACAAGTTGTAATTCTAAGAGTACTCCGGGCCCCACCTGGACATTGGCAATCATAACTCTGAGAAGGAGACCCTCTGAAGAGGAAGGAAAAAAGCAGACAACCATCATGGAGTCTTGTTATCCTCCAGCTTTGCTGAGTAGATTGCCCTGCACCACAGTCTTGCTGCAATCTCCAAAACCAAATGGTAGAGGTGAATAAAGAAGAAAAGAGACTGGGGAGAAAAGGACAAGGACATTATTTTACTGCCATAGGTTCATACACACACACATACACACACACGGTGTTTTATCAAATATCAAAGGGGGGGAGTCAGAAGACTAGAGAAAATGGTCAGCCACAAGATCAGTTCAATAATGAAAGCAAACAAGTCCCTTTTCTAACAACCTGAACCATTCCTCATTTCCTTCCTCATTCAATATCATGGAAATGAGGCTGGGAGAATGTAAATTCCAGAACAAAGGAACTGGCATAACGGGAACTTCAACTGTCTAAAACACTGAGTAAGGCTCCTTTCTTCACCAAGCTGGCAGGAGCACATACTGCTGCCAGCAGCATAACTTTCTGAGGGGAAGAGGAAGCAAAGGTCTCAACATAGAGCTAGGAGCTAGTAAGGAAGAAGCCATCTTGTCTGCCTATTCAGACAATGAGGGAGACACAGCAAACAATGTAGAAAAGTTGTCGAAGGCTTTCATAGCTGGAATTCATTAGTTGATACAATGCCAAGACCACGGCCACACAACCCAGAAAATCTACAGCAACTAATGTAGAAAAGCATATCAAAAACCATACCCGCAGTTGCAGCAGAAGTTAATGGGTCACAAGAAATCAACACTTGGAGGGAGGATACAGAAAATACAGGAATACAATGCTCTAGATGAACACCATTAGAATTCTCTAAAAAAAACTGCATGAATGAGCAGTTCAACAGTGGAGGGAAAAGGGTAGGGGGGAAGAGACTAATTTAGTCATGTTAACATGCGGTGCAACAAATCAGTACTAAAATATCAAACAGTATCCCAAGCTTTGGCTTCACTTCTAATTCACTAAGCCAAGACACAGGCAAGCATAGAGTTGTGAAGGCTGGGGGGGACGGGACATCCAAGGGAGAAAACCAGTTTTTTCCTCAAGGCAGCCTCCTCACACACACCACACTTTTTCCAATAGAAAAATGGAAATGTGAGAAACACTGGGGGGGGGGAATCCTAGTGAAATGTTTTTTAAAATAAAGGTAACTTGCATTTGATTTTTAAATTCTTGTCTGGATTCTGTTGGGAAACACATATTTCCTACCCCCATCCCCAAGCACTTGTATGTTCCCTCTCAGGTTTTCCCTATCTTTCCTGAAATCTTTTCCAAAGCCAGGGTGGCACCTATGAGGACAGGAAACCCTGGATCTTCCTGATCCCACCCACATCAGGGCAATTCTCCTTGCCCTGTTCCACACCACCACCAGCAGAAATGAGTCCAAAATAAAAACAATGAATCCAAAATAAGAATAAAGCAGATCCATGCACCAATTTAGATTTTCCAGCATTTGCTATCTACAGGACTCAAAATGAGTAGCAGTCACCACTAACTCCATCAACATACAAGACACTGTAGCGTAGCCTCATAGACACATTTTTCCTTACTGAGTGTCTATGTCCACATGGACTGTACGTCCAAAGGCAACATGGGCAGTGAGTATGGCGGACTATTCATCCAGAAGGAGAAGGAGGTGGTATGCTACAAGACTGCCACATTGAGTTAAAAATCACAGCACATGGGTTTGACTGCCCACTTAAATCCACCCCTAACAAAAAGAAGTCACAGTGCTTCCAGGTAATGCTCAGATTCCAGTTGTGGAGCACCTCCAAAGAACAAAATAGGGAGCATCTACTGAAAATCTTTCACATGCCTTCAGTATATCATTGATATGGCAAACAGGATGTTCTCCATTACCTCAGAAGGTTAAGGACTGGCTGTGCTGGGTAAACACCATGGATGACACAGGCAACTTACTTCCCAAGCTATTAACATTCAAAATGAATTAGAATAATCTTACAAGTAAGAGTGAGAAAGAGAGAGATAACAACCTGAGATATCTTGTATTCCTAAAAGAACTCTTTTATTAAATGGATGAGGCAAGGGAAATTCAAATAGACATGCTGCATCAGATGCCATTCAAGGATGAAATAAACTCTAGGAAATGAGGAGTCTGTACAGACACATCTTGTGGTTTTAATTGCCATTTTCCCCCTCAGGGCTCTATGTTGTTCATTCTATGTTTCCTCCTCTGAAATTTGGACATACAAGCAGGTTCCCTGGAGAGACAGCATACAAGTTTTCACAGATTAAAAATACAGCCTACTGCACTGCGAATGTATGAAGTGACCATAGGGGAGACAGTCAGAACCATTCGGACATGCATAAATGTAAGAGTTACAGTGCTGAACAGTTGAGTCAGGGGTTTATAAAGAAAAAGCTCTTGTGGCACTATGGTGGGCCAGGAGCTAGGACGAAGAACAATCCTAAATCTCATCAAATTACATGGGGGACACTGACAAAGGCAGTGGATCCCATCTTTTTTGTTACAGAGACTCACATGCGTAAACTTACTTGGTAAGTCAGCAGGTGACTAATGCTCCCTCTAAGCTGTGGAGTCTTGCGAGCAAAAATTCTACTTTGTGAGCTACTGACATTAAAGTTAGATCCAGGTAGTCAGTCAGTTTAAAACCAACAAAAGTTTATTCAAGGTATGAGCTTTCATGTGCTCATACCTTCATGTGCCTTGCACACGAAAGCTCATACCTTGAATAAACTTTTGTTGGTCTTAAAGGTGCCACTGGACTCTAAATTGGCATTAAAGTTGTAAGCGAGCGATTTGGTTACTGCATAAAGTAGTTTGTTCTGAAGCCATCCTTCCTGAACTAAGACAAAAATGTGTGAGCCAAAGGCTAAAAAACTGTGAGCAAGCTCACACTAACTCAGCTTAGAGGGGACACTGGTGGTGACCCCCCCCTACAAAAAAAACAGAACATGCACAAATCAGTAAAACAGCAAATGTCTGAGATGCAGTTTCATAGACTTTGCAACCCATTTTGGGTAGGGACGTACAGGTTGGGAAACGCTAGATAAAAGGATATGTTAACATGAATTACTAGCTTTCACATGAAATTAGCTAGAAGCAGACCATAGAGTACTTTCTATTATAACAGTTCTTTGAAGTAGTCCATTCAAGGAATGACCAGTGAGTTTCATGGCTGGGGGGGTGGTATTATCTTGGTCCAACTGAAACCTTCTACCCACTGCATTAATGCTACAATCTTAAGACTACTTTCCAAGGAGTAAGACCCATTAAACAAAATGGGGTTTACTTCTGAATAGACTGGTTTAGAATTGCTCACTAAGAGACTGACAGTGCAATCCTGTACAGAGTTACCACAGCCTAAACTCATTGAATCAACTGGCTTAGCCTGGTTTTCTCCACATAGGATTGCACACCAGAATTGCACACTGCGAGAACTACCTTAAGGTTTGACAAACACTGTATTCCTAATAATGTCAATAATACAAGTCAAAGGTTTGTCTTTTTATGAATTGCTGAAGAAAAATACATTTATTATAGTCCAAGATTAACCCTTCAGCTGTCATATGTTTATTTCTACATAAGCTTTTGATCTGGTAGCATCAAAGGGTCAAGCCTTGAAAGAGAGAGATTTGGTAGAATTATCAACTGATCTAACTGCATGGATATACAGAAAGGTCAGTTTCTAAAATGTTCTCTAGAGAGTACTCAAATGTAGTAGGTGAGGAAAAAAGAATATTATCTTCAACAATAAAAGGTATATATGAAAACAGAACTACAAACTAACACCCACTGATAATTTGCTTAATATTTGATAACTGAGGAAGATAATCTTAGGGCCAGCTTTGAAAATACTCAGGAGATAGATGAATAAAGGTTCTTTTTTCTTAACTGAAATGCTGTGAATGCCATCAGAAAGGTAAAGGAGGACAGAATCT
This sequence comes from Gekko gecko, assembly GCA_029375565.1. Classification (NCBI taxonomy): domain Eukaryota; kingdom Metazoa; phylum Chordata; class Lepidosauria; order Squamata; family Gekkonidae; genus Gekko; species Gekko gecko. The sequence goes on along the minus strand of JAPDNY010000011.1, from coordinate 51,823,105 downwards.
TACCCTGTTCCCCCTCTGTATCTTTTTCTGTTTCTTGTTCTGTAACTTTCTCCACCAAAAGTAGAAAGCAGCCTAGTTTAAAAGGGTTCAGATTACAGCAGAACCCTCCTGTTTGGAAACACTGCAAACCTCCCCTGTGGGTACAAAACTCCCATTCACATTTCCCAGAATAGAAACAATTTAAACAGTAATGTAAGCAATTATTCATTAATATTTGTTTTCCAGTACAGTCCTTTAAATTTCCATAGTGAACTAATCAAACATATTTGAATTATATATTTGGTCAAACAAAAAAAATATTTTTTAAAAAAAACCTCATTGGTTTCTAATCTTAATTGATTTTTTTCTTTAAATTCTAGTTTATCCTTTGGCTTCCAATTACAATTGTCACTACTGTACTAAAGACACCCACCAAAGGACTAGCAGTAACTTTGAAAGCGTACACATGCCACAATACAATGTATGCAGCTCAATTTCAGAGAAGAAAGGTAGAAGAAATTAAGATCTTTATTACTTAAATTAAAGGAAAGGCCTCCAACACAGTGGCACCAACAACTGCTAAACTTTACTCTTGCCTGCTCAGAATTTCTACTTTTTTTTGGGGGGGGACACCCTACTGTAGTTCCTCATGCACTTTTTTGACCTCTTGCGGTGACCCTCATGCCAGCATTCACAAGCTGCAGGTCATGACCTCATGAATTAGCATAATGAAAATAAGGGCCATTTCAGGTTCAGAGTCAGAACAGAGCACTGTATCTGCCAGCTCTTAATGAGACTATAAAAATCTGTTGCAGTATATCCACTGGAAGGTAATATGCAAGTCACAGTTCAGTTTCCAGTTACAGCTTTTAGATCTTGTTCCCATATATTAAACTTGCGTGGGGGGGGAGGCAAACACAACTCCAGCAAAATTTTAAAAAACAAGTTATTCTGCTTCAGGAAAAGATTTAGTGTTTGATTTATTCTGCCAACCGTATGTGATATAATATGCCTTGATCCATTTGCCAAGTCTCTACGCTATTTAATAATGTCTACTTTGCATACACATTCTATTGATGCTAAAAATGCCAATTTTAAACTGTGTTGTATAGTTTGGGACACCAAGCAGAAAGTTAATATAAATGCATTTTAAAATAAATAATGCAACTTCAATATCAGCAAAGAGTTGTTTGTTTTTTAATCCTTGGTTTCATTCTATGATTTTTTTAAGTACAAAAAGTCATCTTCCACCAACAAATGCTTTCCATTTTTTCTTCCAGGAGGGGGAGCTAGCACTCTCAGCCATGATGGTAAGCCTGCAGCCTGAACACTAGAAGTTCACGTTTTTAAAAAGTACATATGACTGAATAAATCTTATCAAATTAAATAACAAACAAAATATTTCTGTCACATAAAAATGAAAGGCCAGGTACATACCTCTTTCTGAAAATTCCTGAGGGTAGCTGAGGAAAGAGAGGGGTGGAAAAAGAAGAAAATATAAGTTTATTTATTCTATTGCCCACCTCTGTAATTCAAGGTGGACAAGCGGTCAGACACTCTTAAAAAGAGTTGAACATGTCGGGTATAGCAACAAAAAGGTCGACTGAAATCAGCCAAATTACTCTCTGGATAATGTATCGTGTTTATTCAAAGCATGTATAATCCTCTCCTTCCATCAGAAATTAAAAAGAGAACAGTTGAAATAAAATACAAAAGGCTAAATACTTTATACCACAAATATAATTTTAATGCTCACAATGGCTATAAAGTGATAATTCATTCCTACAAAGTGAATCACAACTTTTATGACTGTTTTCAGAAACTTAACTGTCCAACCAACCTCTGAAAAAATATACACATACTGCATTTCAGGATATATTTCAACCCCAAACCAAACTGCATGCATACCTAGCAGCAAGAATGTTGCACAATTTTTGTTTGTTTGTGGTATCAAAGGTCATTGTACCTCTCAGTTCTAAAAACATCTAGAACTTGAAAATAAACTTAAACATGAGGCAAAGCATTTCTTTCATAAAGGTAGATCCAGGTGGGCAGCCAGGTTGGTCTGAAGCAGCAGAACAAAGTTTGAGTCCAGGGGCACCTTTAAGACCAACAACATTTTATTTGAAGTAGAAGCTTTCATGTGCATGAATAAAATTTTGTTGGTCTTAAAGGTGCCCCTGGACTCAAACTTTGTTCTTTTGTAAAGATTCATACCCACCTTGTTGCATACTGAATAACTCACACCAGTATACTTCTTTACAAAACTATATTTTTTAAATTTTTCAACAGCACAAAATATGCTTTAAATCTAAGCCATTAGACAACTAGCGTAAGCTTTCTTTTTTGTATTTCTGCCTTTCTGTGTGTGTGTATGCACGTGTGTGTGTGTGCGCGCACGCGGGCGTGCATCCACACCTGGAAGTCATGGCAACCTCTGGCAACTCCTACTGGGGCATGGAGGGCTTCAGAGAAGTTGCTTGATAGCCTCTGCCTCCCGACCCTGGTACTCTTTGGAGGTCTCCCTTCCAAGTAGTTGCCAGGGTCGGCCCTGCTTACCTTCCAAGACCTGACTTGCCTGGGCTATCCAGGTCAAAGCTAGCATAAGCTTTCATGAATTTAAAGGAAAACATCTGAAATTAAGTCATGGGTTCAAATCCCCACTCTGTCATAAAGTTATCAAGTAATCTTGGGCTAGCCTACCTACTTCACAGAACTGTTAGGCTAAAATGCTGATGAGAGAAACTACATATACACTACCCTGAGTCCTTTGGAGGAAAGGCAGGATAAAATTAGACAGCTAGTATAGCTCATAGCAATCCATATCATTATGGATCCTGCCCAGTTCATACTATTATTTCTTCACGCTACCCTATGTACATATGTAAGTGCCAAAGCAAAGGGCTTTCAAGGCAAGTGATTAAGCAAGATGTGATTTGCCATTACCTTCCTCTACCAAGTCTTCCTTGGTGGTCTCCCATTCAAGTATCAACCCTACTTAGCTTTTGAGATCTGGCCAAGATTGGGCTGTGCCATTCCACATCCCAAGGTGGACTATAAATACCAACAACCTGCTTAGCTTCCAAGTTGTTAGCTGCCCTGAGCCTGCCAAAAGGCGGGGAGGGCGGGATATAAATGCAAATATAAAATAAAATTACGATCTGATGAGACTGAGCTATACAATACCACTTTTGCTCCCTCGTGCAGCCCTGGGCCTACACAAAACAACTCTCTGAGAAAGTTTTGCTCATGTGAACTGGGCCTCAGAAACTAGCAAGAAGCAGATTAACTTTTTCTGCACAGAGCAAAATCTCTTTCCAATGCCAATTACAGTTTTGTTCATATACAAGCCCCAGAAATCTTACTCTACTCTTCTACAATACGTCATTGTGCAAGCAGTAATCTTCATGGATTGGGCAGAATGCCATGACTGCTCTCAGAAGGTAAACAATCCATCTAGCTCAGACCAATGGAGAACTCTGACATTCCTTATTTCAGGGATCTATGCAATTCAGCAATTCTAGTCTGCACATCCCAGATGTCCTGGATGATTTAGTCTGCGTTAGTCCCTAGAGGTCCACACAGCTGACAAGCTCTGGCACAGGACCAAGCTAGGCTGTGCAACTCAGACTGCTTGAACATGGGAGGTCCTGGGGGGGGGGGGGATGCTGAACTGGAAGTGCAAGAAGGTGGACCCTCAGAAAACCACCATAACATTAACATTTTTAGCTTCTTTCCATCTGCCTTCTGGTTCAGGAGGCACATCATGTTTTCATATTTTCCCCCAGTAAAACTGAAGAAAAGAAGTATCACAGCTATTTGCACTCTAACAAAGGCCCATGCTCCGAAATCCCAGAAAGGTTGCATCTATCAGTTTGCCAATCACCACCTATTTCTGGGTCTGACAATTTAACCTTGATCATTAGATAGATTTAACCTTGGGGACTAGAAAGATTCATGGAGGATAGGTATATCAGTGGCTACTAGCCATGGTGACTGTGGGGAACCTCCACATTCAGAGGCACTAAATCTCTGAATCCCAGAGCCAGGAGGCAACATCAGGGGCAAGTCTTGGCCTCTATGTCCTGTTGTTGGCCCTCCAGAGTAACTGGCTGGCCACTATATAAGACAGGAAGCTGGGCTAGATGGACCACAGGTCTGATCCAGCAGTGCTCTTCTTCACATGAGAAATCACATGAAACTGCCTTATAATGAATCAGACCCTTGGTTCATCGAAGTCAGTATCATCTACTCATACTGGCGGCAGCTCTCCAGGCCTTACCAGGACTTTTTTGCCGGAAATGCCGGGGATTGAACCTGGGACCTTCTGCATGCCAAGCAGATGCTTTACCACTGGGCCACAACCCTTCTTACATTCTCACCCTTAAAATAAGGGTCTCCAATTGGGATGGGCACAAACCAAAAAATCCAGTTTGGGTGGTTCCTGAACTGAACCCAAACTGAACCAGGTAAAAAAAATGCCCAAATCAAACCAGACCGTTTGGGTCCCCCTTTCTCCCAGCTGCCGAAAACCGCAGTCCGGGGGGGGAGGTGTCCAGGAAGGGTTAAATGACTACCACTTCCAAGTAGGGGGAGCGAAATGGATGGATTTAATGGCACACAGCCATTTAAACCTAACCCACCACACTGTTAGGTTTAAATGGCTGAGTGAGCCTGTTCACTGTACAGCTGAAATGGCTCCCAGCCATTTAAACCTAACAGGCAAGTTGTGGATGACCCACACCACTCAGCTGCTAGGTTTAAATGGCCTGAACAGCTGAACCAGCCAAAAGTCTGGATAATGTTCGGGGAATATTCAAGGTGGCATCCCCTCTAAAAGACTCCAGGGGAAAAAAAATGAACAGATCTGTTCTAAGCGTTTTTAAACACCTTTTATTTCATAGCATTTTTCTCTGGACTACTTGGCTGACAGCTCCATTTCTGGTGCTCTTCATAGTTCATGTTCTATTTCTAGGATGGAACAAAACTTGGTAACATTGCAGGGGGAGCTTGAGATATTTTTCTTCTTATATTTTAAGATGGGTCACCATCCAGCCCAAACATTTCATAAGCAAAGACGAATCTTGCAAAAGAATCCAAAGGGACCAAAACCCATGTAACACATAAAAACAGAAGATGGGAACAGGAACAGAAATTCTTCTCTTTCAAGCAGGTGGATCTTTTATAGAAGTACACCTAATTACTAGTTAATATTGAACATTATCATATAGCTACATTAGGCCTTCCTGTGCAGTATATCTAAAAATGCTCCAACTGCACTTTAGCTACTCTTCCTGATCATCTGTTTCATATTGAAAATACAGCCATATTTTGTCCATATGTAACAGAGAGGGAGAAGGAGAAAACAGCTGTGCAGAAAGGGAGAGGAAGCATACTCTTTTTAGTTCTTGAGAAGCTGTATCACAGTAAATAATAGTTTACAGGTTTGTAAAATGAAGCAAGAATGGGTGGAAGGACAGGAAGAGGGACTGTGTAAGTCATTGTCAATGAACAAAATAATAATCATGGGGCATTTGTGTATTCAACACATCAACCACAATAACAGCAAAATATCAAAAAGTGTTGATGTCTTCACAAGTAAATGAAAACTTGTGGGAAGATGTGAGAACTGTGCCACCAGAAACAAGTACAACAAACTGACCATGTGGCAAATTCCACAATGGTTTAGTAGTTCAAGCCACAGATACATTTATTTTATTATTTAATTTTATACACAATCACACACACCCCTCACCAGAGCCGGCCCCAGGTGTCTGGGTGCCCTAGGCAGGACAGCCTGGGGCGCCCACCCCACCGGGGATGCCAACCTCCCAGTGGGGCCTGGAGATGACCCAGCGCCGTTTTCCTGGGCGCCTCACAGCTGCAAGGCGCCCAGGAAAGCCGGGGAAGGGGCGGAGTTAGAATGCCCGCCCCTTCCCTCCCAGTGGCGGTGCCGGCTCTCCTGGGCGCCTCGCAGGCGCGAGGCGCCCAGGAAAGCCGGGGCTTCTGGTGCTGGGCAGGAAGGGGGGCTTTTCACGGGGGAGTGGCGGGGGGCATTTTGGCGTCCTGCAGGGCCAGTGCCCTAGGCGAGCCGGCCCTGCCCCTCACCTTTCACCTTAGCTCAAGGCTAAGAGGTTTAGAGCAGTTACATCTTTCTAACTCCACCGGTATCAATGGATTTAGAAGGGTATAACTCTGCCAAGGCCCGGACTCGTAGTATAAAATCACTCCTCGCCTTGGGGAGAAGTTTGGGGTGGCCTTAGCTCCAGCTCTTTGTCTGTGAAATAGGAATAGTAACAATTTACCCATGACATGGGCACTTTGCAAGGATTACTCACTTTTAGTAAATACATTGTATATAGATTAGATATAGAGAGTTCAAATAGCTTACTTGGACTTGACGTCTTTTATCTTCTTAATCAGAGCATCCCTCTTTTCCTTTGCTCTTTTGGATAAATTTTCCGCTTTTAGGATATCTGATATAAATACGTCAACATCTAAGTCATGAAAAAAGGATAAAAGGAGATACAAGTCAAGAGGAGAAATGATAATTTTCAGAAGATAAATACTCCCATTATGTATGTGTGTGTATGTATATATGGCAGTAATATCTAAACTATCTAATGGAGTTACTTTATCAGTTCCAGGCATAGTATAATTGAAAGATATTTCAAACTCTAAATTGGATAGATTTGTTCACTGCTGGGCTTATGCTTAGCACAGCAAATGCTGTTTGACATTTGCCATCATTAAATGAACAAAAATCCAACAAGTTTTAATAAACTGTCAAACAACATGAAATATATATACATACCCTATTACTTGAGGAATAAAAGCTAGAAGACAATAAACTGCTTTATGCACATACCATTGCTATAAAATCGAACACTGTTTGGCACTTTCATTAACAAAAGCACATTTTCAGAAGTGACCAGACTTATGACATCTTTCTATGAGTGACAAATAGCCAAAAGTTTAAAAGCATGCAAGTCACATCTCCATAGTAAGGTGGACCACACCACACTGTTAATACGCTACCATTACACTTAACATTTGCAAGATCAGCCCAAATTATAAATGATAATCACTGGACCTAATAGGAAACTGGCTGCCACCATGTAGATGATGAAAACAGCAAAAACAGTGGGAGGCACCACAGACAATGCAGTTGTTTCTATGTATGTGGAGGACTCCCCAGCTATGTAGAAAAAATACGGCTTCGTAAATTAGCCAAAAGAGAAAGGAAAAATACCTTGAACAGCCTGTTGAGGACCAACATGTTGGGAGCAGCTAAGGATCAGCTAAGAAAGAAGGGAAGGTAAAGTCACCCCCATTTAAGCAGCCAGTAACAAATCAGGTAATGAAACTGATCAAAATAGATTCAGATATGAGGAAGCACACCATTCCCACAACACCTGGAATTTACTACCACAGGATGGGGTGATGGGTGCTAGTTTAAAATTGGAGAAGACTTCCAGCTTGTGATGAGACAGTCATTTGTTTAGTTATTTTACTTGTTTAAAACCTTTCCAAGCCTCCTTTTCACCCAACTCAGGATTCTCAAGGAGGCAAACAATAAAAACATTAAAGTTAGTCAAAATAGATACACATGAAGCAATTAAAACCAAGCCCATAAATGCATGAGAAGGAAAAATCAGTGGGGAACACCAGAAAAAGCAGAAAAGCCTTTACCCACTGGTAGAAGACAATGCTAGAAGGGGAGATTCACTAAGTCACCAACAGTAATACACAATGCCATGGACCCTACTTAGTGCAAGAAGAGGAAGAAGAAGAGATTGGATTTATACCCTGCCCTTCACTTGGAGTTCCAGAGCAGCTTTCAATCTCCTTTCCCTTCCTCTCCCCACAACATACACCTTGTAAGGTAGGTGGGGCTGAGAGAACTCTTTTGAGGACTGCTCTTGAGAGAACAGCTTTGAGAGAACTTGTGACTGACTCAAGGTCACACCAGCAACTGCATGTGGAGAAGTGGGGAATCAAACCCATTCTCCCAGATTATAGTCCACAGTCTTAATCAGAACACCAAACTGGCAAGTAAATTTATGCTTGTGGAAGTAAACTTCCTGACTTCTTTTCTTCTGGTGCAACCTGCCCACCCCCATCATGCCCACAGAACGTGGTGAAACAATGTAATGAGATAAAGTAGGGATCTGCGCCCTGACCTGGATAACCTAGACTAGCCTGATCTCGCCAGATCTTGGAAGCTAAACATGGTCAGCCCTAGTTATGAGACCACCAAGGAATACCAGTGTTACTACACAGAGGCAGTAAACAGAAAACCACCACAGTTCATCTCTTGCCTTGAAAACCCTATGGTGTCACCATAAGTCAGCTATTACTTGAAGGCAAAAAAGGGTGGTCTGAAGTTCTGGGGGAATTAGGTGTAAATTCTGCTAGTGGAAGTGCCTTATGCCAGTGTATCTTTGCCATAGAACACACTACACAGTTGGGCCAATTCCCACTCATGTGAGCTCACCTTTAGGGCTCCTGTTATCAAGATCAGAAATTGCCATAGCCCTACTCAACCCTGAGTGGAAAAATCCCAAAGCATATCTGAATATCCAGCTGCCACGTTTTCTACAGCGGGGCAAACAGCAAGGCATAATTGCAGAAACCAGAGATTTAAAGGGTGCAACTGGAAAACCTTGAATGGAAACAGACAACCCTCTCCTGAGCAAAGATGGTGCTGTTAAGTGCTTGGCTTTTAACGTGAAAATAGTTTTTCATCATACAGTCCTGGCCAACATACACTACTCCATTTATTTATGCCATTTCTACCCCACCTTCCTTCCCAGTGGAGACCCAAAGTAGTTTACAACATTCTCCTTTCCTTCATTTATCTTTACAGCAACCTGTGAGGTAGGTTAGGCTGAGGGTGACTGACTGGCCAAAAGTCACCCAAGTAAGATTCCACGGAAAAATGGGGCACTGAACCCAGGTCTCCCAGATCCTAGTCCGACACTAACCATTATACTACAGAGTCTCTTACACTGGTTGGCTCTATGCTTTTTTCAAAAAAAGAAAAACACAGAGCATAACCCTCCATTTTATATTCTATTCTACCTTGCATTGTTTCCTGACAGATAACTGGAACAGAAGTCAAAAGACAGAAGATTACTAAATTGTTAATTAAAAAAACTAATTGAGCAGCAAGTATATAAAAATAGCCTATGCTAGTTTTATTACTGATGTGATACTTATTTTCAAATTTATAGCAAAGACAATTGAACTATGCTTCAAATATTGCAGGATATTTCAAGACTGTCAGCCACTTCTCTTTTCATTTTTTTTAAACTTCAGTGTATCTGGTCTTATTTCTGTACTGTTTTAATAGATGGTAATTGCAAAGGTAATCTGCTTAAATGATATTCACATAATGATTATGTCTCCTTTAGTTATTCAGAACTCTATGGTGATCACCATTCATTTTAGTAATGTTCATTCTGGAAATGAAGCACTAGAACAGTTAGATTTTTATATGTGAGAATTAAACAGTAGAAAATCTTAGACTCAAACTAGACTCTATTAAATGAAAATGTGGTAAAGAGAAGTTGGCTGCCTGACTGAAGAGGGCACTTCTAGGGCAGTAGCTAGGGCAGGATTAGAACATCGATTCATATTTATGGATTTATCTCACTAACTTTCCCTTTCTGAATTTATTCCTCAAAAGAATCTCCTTGTCCATCCCTAGACAAGAGTGGTATCTGGAAGAAACTGGATATCAGTGACAGTCTAAAAGCATAGGAGTATATTCAGACTGTACTTTTTCGGCAAAATCCAGAGTTCAATAATATCAATGGACATTTAACTCTACATCAGATTGTTGGTGTTGTCTATAGATATGATCCAACCAGAGAAATAAGCACAGAAATCAATGGAACTGAAACTGCTCATCTATTTTTAAATATTCCACTTCACAGTTTCACATGCTTGTAAATTTAAAAGAATAACTAATTTTAAGTAGCTAATTCAAACAGCTGAGTCCTCTACTAAAGACAACCCTTTTTTGAACATCAACAACTACATCCTAATAAGATCCATTCCAGTCTACAGGGTTCAATTACATCAAATGTGTTTAAGCTCAAGGGTTATTACACCGGAAACCATTGAAGGTTTTTCAAGCCTCGAGAGGACAATAATTTTATGGTCTCTGCAAAACTGAAGTGTTTCTTCAGCAGCACTATAAACCTAGATCAGACCTATGGAAGTCTTTTCAAAAATTTGTACTGAAGGGAGATTAGTCTGATGAGCTGTTGGGCATAACTCATCAAAAAATCTTTCAATTATCTTCAGTACTCCCTTGGATGCCTTGTAGATCATCTTGGCTGGACAGCCAGGGGAAAGCATGCTAACAATAGCCTTCACATCTATTCTTATTGTCCTTTTTTCATCTTTTTTCCTGCAGTCTCCACTGAGCCACTATCATCTCATACTTTCTGCTAGGTTTCTTTTGTCCCATCTTTACTAGTCTCAACATCTCCCCTTCACTTTTATCATATTTGGTTAAAACCTTTCTAGGAGTATATTCTGCACACTGGTGCTACTAAATGAATATTAAGTTGTAGCTGTCAAGCCTAGAGGAATCTGGTTCAGCCAGTTAATGGTCTCTCTACAATTTGGGAAAGTTACTGAATGCTAACAGAGGTCCTCAAAAGATGGGTTTGTAGTCACTGTCCTCTAATACCTCTTCACTTGTTTCTGATTCACTAAAGAGTATATTCAAGGCTACAGCAAGTGGTCCATTAGTTTGTTATTGTACATCAGGATAACTGATTATGCAAACAGGACCAGTCAATGGCCAAAAGTCTGCCCATCACCTTAAGGCTGCGCCAGGAGTGACATAACTCTTCCCTGCTTCACTCAACCAGGACCCAGCTACCTCAGCATGCAAGAAACAGAAATCCTAAGGAAACAGCATATAATACTTTATTTGCCTAAAAAGCTAGGCAGCATATGGTACATCAGAAACCATTGTTTTCCTGTGACCTCAAACATACTCTGAAGATCAGCAGATGGCACCTCCAGTCCACTTGAGTTTGTTCATCAAATCTGCAAAACTGATGACTGTTCCACAGTTATGAAAGCTGGCAAATAAGAGCTCACTTTACTCAGGCAGACTTCCAATAGCTGAGGAACACCTATTAGCCAGTATTTTAACTGGTCATTATTATTTATTATTATTTAACATATGGCAGGATTACACATAGGAAGCATATAATATAAAATATGTAATCAAGCTGATATGTCACTGTTTATCAGGCATTCCATAGGCTTTCAGAATTCATCTTTCAACACCATAGCCTCAGAGTTTATTTTTAAACACTCGAGAGTAAAAGAGGCACTGTCCTTTATTTGTCCTTTGTAAAACAGATTTCTCCACTCTAGGGTGTAGATACATACTAGTATCCAAATACTTCACTGGCTACTTCAAGCACCTGGTAAAATAACTCCTGGTTATGCAGCATGCACCATCCAAAAAAAAAGTTTTTTTCAGGAGCTAATGGGACTATTTATCATATTATTTTGCAGGAAAAAATGTTCGGATGTGTTTAAACAAGTTGAACTCTTCAACTTCTTGGAGTATATAGACTACATAAGCTTTTTAAATTTATTACTTTTATCCAGTGGGACAGAACTATTTTGTTGGGGTTTGGGGTTTTTTTTGCTGTTTAAGTACATTTCATGCTAAGTGAAATCAGCCTATACTCTACTCCCCTGAAATGAATAAAAACAAGTAGATACTCTACCACCCTTATTGTGCTTGGAATGATAAAATGGGCTCTGTGGGTCTCAGAATCAACGACACTAGACCCCAACAGGATGGAGTTCCAATACAGCTCCATTAAGCCTATAATACTTTTTGCTATTACATTTCCACAGAAAGTAGATAACAAAGCACCAGCACTTATTTATTTACAGCCTGCCCTTCCCCGGAGACTCATACCTGTTTACAAAATATTAAAAACCCCAATGCAATCAAAAAGCATCAGACACCAATCAACAATGCAACAGGACAGGTTTACAGAATTTGAAAATAGTGAAAACCAAAAGCTGTCCAAGACACAATATACAATTAACAATGCAGAATGTGGATTACAAACATATACAACAATGCATACAATAAACACTGTTGTAAACTACCATCCTAGTCCCTTATAAAAACATCCTCTTGACTGTTCCATTATACTACAGTTCTACCTAAGCCCTTAATAAATATGCCCTCCAAGGCACATCTGGTTTGCACATTCTGCAGAATGATAGAAATGTGGGATCCTCTTGACCACCTCAAGAGGCCATTGCACAAGGTGGGAGCCACCACAGAGAATGCACATGAACAAGCAGTCGCCTGCCTCATCCATAAACCTAACTTTGCTCAGAAAAGAGAACTAAAGGCAGGAAAGGGGGGGAAACCCAGAATTGTCAACATTTCATTTAAGAGCTTCTGCAAAGACATTAAAATAAGAGGAAGTTGTCAGTAAGGTATAAGAGGAACACCATTTGCAAAGATAATCCATGCAAATAGTATTTCACCAAAATAAGAAGCATAAAGGATGCATTGTGTGATACAGGAAATGCAACATGAAAGTGCCTTTCCACTTTTCAGAGATATGAAAACGTAAGCCAATTGTGCCGCCGAGTGTGGCCCTGGCAAATATACTCCACCGCAGAAGCAGTCCTAAACATTATTTACATATTTAAGACAACTTTAGCCTTTTTTCTAGTGGTGGACCCGAAAAGGATGAAGGGCTTGATCCTTGAAATAAAAGACTAAAGCGTGCAAAGCTGGTATCTCAGAGCATACAAATAATGTGTAGTTATAACCACCCCTTGAAAGTCAAAGAAGAAAGTTTTCTTCTAAACGGGGGTTCTTTCGGTCGGAGATCTTTTTGCTACTGCAAAAAGCTTTGACGGCGAAGCTCCGCATCTTCAACTAGCGGCACCTTAAGAAAACTCCGCTACCAAGTTTATATTCCCCGCCCGAGTTTCCGGGGAACCCAGAGCGCCGTTCTTCCCCGCCCCTCACCGCCGCATCAGAGACCCCCAAGGTTTCCTCACACGCCCCCACTTCCTCCAAGGAGCCCGCCCGAGCCCTAGTCGCGAACCCCAAGCGCGCTGGGAATCTCTACCTGCCAGGAGGCTGGCGACCTCCTCGGGGATAACGGGGGAGCTGTGCATGTCGAGCCAGGTGGTCCCGCGGGGGCAGCTCTCGGGCACAGGGAGGAAACAACAAAGCCCCGCCCCCTTCTGCCCGGCTCCGGGAAGTCAGTAAGGAAGCCCAGAGCAGGAGGCGCGGCTACGAGGCGCCACTCCCTTTAGAATGCCCCGCCCATTAGACCGGGCTACGCATGCGCGTTCGGCGTGCACCGCCATGCGTTGTTTCACGGGCCTGGCTAGCTGGGTTTCCCGTGGCTACGCCGGGCGGTAGCGTTCTTCCCTGACACGTGACTTCCCCTTCGCTGACGCCATATTTAATGAGGGCACAGCATCTCTTAGCCGTGAACTGATCTCAGGCTTAGATTCCAAGACCAAATATGGTGCGTCAAGTAACACGGCTGTTCCAGTGCGAAGGGTTCCCTCATTGGATAGACTCGGATTTGAATTGTGGGGTGACACTTGCTGCTTTGATAGGCTAGACAGTCTTAGTTGTTATTGTTGTTACGTCTTCCACAACCTTGGTTACCACCAATCGTAGCCGCCTTCTCTTCAGCAGATATGGCCTGCTGACTTTAAAAAACGGCCAATCAACTGACGAAGCAGGAGAGGGGGGGAAAAGAGGGTGGGGGAGAGGGGGAGAGGGAGAGGGAGAGGGGTGGGTGGGTGGGTGGGTGGGTGGGTTGCGCTGGAAGGCTTTTGCTTTCCTTTGTTTTGTGTTCCCGAAGCAGGGTTTTTTTCTCTTTTTTCCTTTCCCGTAGTTCTGTTCTTAGGGCATTTTGTATGTGACAGTAAAAAGGTTGTGAATTCAAGCAGTGCGTCGGTTTAGATTGTTTTTAAGGCTTTTTTCCCCTTTCCATACTGAATTAACATTCACACGTCACGTATAGATACAGCAGGAGTCCTATTCCAGCATACGCTATCCTGAATTAGAGCACACTTCAGATGCCTGAAGGGATCCGTAAGGCAGATGCATTCAAAAATGCCGAGAACAAGGGAGACATACCAATTTTTAAAAATTTCCAATCAAAAGAGTAATCAATCAAGTGTGCGTGAGGACTGGAAAACCACTTCTAACTGTCCATAGATAAGCAAAATGGAATTAACATAAAACAGGCTGAATGTATTGTAGCGTTTGTGATAACTCTGTTCCTTTAATTGGGGCCAGTGTTTTAGGCTGTCCTGGTCCTATCCTGATCTTCTCAGATCTCAGAAGCTGAGCAGGGTGGGCCCTGGTTAATATTGGATAGGAGACAACCACTTTGCTGTGCATAGACAGGCAATGGCAAATCACTTCTGTTTGTGTCTTGCCTTGAAAACCCTACAGCAAAGGCTGTCAAACATGCGGTGGGGAGGCCGGATGAGGCTCCCAGAGGACTTCTATCAGGCTCACAGTGGAACTTGTAGCCTTCTGCTTCTTCTTCCAGTTCTGCTCCTGCTGCATCATGGTAGGTTTGCAGTTTACAGATTCACACCTGAACAGCATACTCAAGATTGCAACAGCACAGACATTTTGATGCAATAATTCGGAGTAAGAGGTGTCAGTTATCAGACACTGTTAAATAAAATATTGCAAGAGTGCTAATGTTTTAAGCACGTTTTTAAGTTTAAAAAACCCTTTGTGTTTATGTCCTTTATAAAGTTTATATCTCCGCTACCTGGCATTACATTTTATGATACACATGGCCTGGCCCAATAAGGTCTCATTTATGTCAGATCTGGCCTTCTTAACAAATGAGTTCAACACCCCTGCGCTACAGTGTGGGTATAAGGCAGATGCAACTTGACAGCACTTTTCACCCCCTGTCTATTCCAGAACTTAATTTGGAAAGTAACGGGGAAAGGAGCTGGTTGTTACTGCAGCTCCACACATAGAAAGAACCTGACATTAAACTGTGCTTCTGTACAAAACTTTAAGAACATAAGAACATAAGAGAAGTCAATGTTGAATCAGGCCAGTGGCCCATCCAGTCCAACACTCTGTCCCACAGCGGCCAAAATATACCAGGTGCCATCAGGAGGTCCAGCAGCGGGGCCAGGACACTAGAAGCCCTCCCACTGCTGCCCCCTCCAGCACCAAGAATAGAGTGCATCACCTGCCCCAGACTTAGAATTCCCATCTATACCCTGTGGCCTCCTTATTGTGCTGTCTAATTACAAGATGCCCTGACCTGGATAGCCCAGGATAGCCCAAATTCATCATATCTTGAAAGCTAAGCTGGGTCGGTCCTGGCTAGTGTTGGGATGGGAGACCACCAAGGAATACCAGGGTTGTGGCACAGAAGCAGATAATGGCAAACCACCTCTGATAATCTCTTGCCTTGAAAACCATATAAGGTTATCCTAATAAACACACCTCTCCCCATTACTTCTTATCTCCCATCCTCCATTTGGGGTGGAGTATACAGGTCCTGTTTTATATAATTTAAACTACTGTATGCTAAGGATCTCTCAACAGTTGCCGTAACTGCTATCAGTAGTCTGCCTTCCTCCATATTATAGACACAACAGTAATCCTAGGAAGTAGGTGAGAGGGTGATTGGCTGAAGGCCACTCAGTGAGCTTCCATGACAGAGCAGGGATTTGAATCTGGGTCTCTCAGATCCCAGCCTAGGGTTCCAGCTTCAGGTTGGAAAATTTCTGGATATTTTGGGGGTAGAGACTGGGGTGGATGGAGTTTGCAGAGGCAACAGACTCAGTAGGATATAATGCCATAGAGTTCATCTTCTAAAGCAGCCATTTCCTGATCTCTGTAGTCTGAGGATCAGCTGTAATTCTGGGAGATATCCAGGCTCCACATGGAGGTTGGCATCCACAACCTAGTCTGACATTAATTACTACACTACACTGGCTCTATATTTCATGGGTTATGCCTTGGTAGCTCATCCACTTTTTATCTTTAATTAGGCAGAAAAGCTCATTTTAGACAGCAGCACTATTTTATTATCCATTTTATTGCTGGCTTAGCCAACATTCAAGCAGTTAAGTAACTGGCCCGTATAATGTCATACAATAATGGTAGCTGTGGGTTATAGTGATTTTATATTTGTCTTAATTGTTAATAAATGCCTCTTTTGTCTCTATCTGGGGAAATTTATATTGTGTTTGTGTCTCTCTCCAATTGTTATAATGGCTATTAATGCTTACTTTAGGTTACAAATTTTAGTCAAAAGACTGTGGAAGCATTCTATATGTACATAACAGGTTAACCAGGAAATGGCATCCAATACACTGATTTTGACCTTTGGGGCTAATCTTAATCCCACTTTATTCTTTTTAGTTTAATTTACTGTTCAGTCTTCTCTTCAAAAGCCAATTTAGGGTATCACTTGAACTAACAAATACTATTTACACTGAAATTACTCTCCCTGTTGACATTATTATAACTGTTAGCGGCATGAAAGAAGGTGATCTGAAGTCAATGGAAAACACTCCAGTAAAACAGAAACCACACACTCTGAAATGGTTTGTGGATCACAGCTTAAGACCGGCGACAATAATAAAGTTAAATAAAAATACTATGACTTAAATCAATGTAGTCCCATTGTAGTTCATGAAACCAGATTGTCTGAAGTCCATTAAATCTTTCTTAACTTGCTTGTGGATTAGTTTGACAGCCAAAGGGGGCCTCCAAAGAGCTCCTGCTGCACTAGCATTTCAACCAGTGGAAGCTAATAAGCGTCCCATTCCCATCTGGCACCCTGAGCTCTGTGATGGATTGATGTTCGCTCTGTGGGTTCTTCCTTCAGAGCATATTCTCCTCACAAACCTTTCTCTGTCACCTCCCTTTGTGGCCTGCAGCCAGGTATTTTGACTGGGAGGAAAAACTATGACAGTGTACCATAATGTCAGAATGTTGTCTTGACAGGTGAATACTATAGTGTTATCACTTTTGTATACACTCTTGTTTAGCAGCAATTCTTTAGTTTATGAGAGATTGTCATTAGGATTTTTGTTAATAATAATAATAACAACAACAACAACATACTGCCAATGTGCATAGCACTTCAATGTACAAAAAGACAAGTCTATGTCCCAAGGGCATGACAATGTAAAATTCAACTCAGGGAAGGGAGGTGAACATAGAAGAACCATTGGTTCATCTAGCCCAGCATCCTCTTTCCCCACAGTGGACAATAGGGTTGCTAACTCCAGGTTGGAAATACCTGGAGACTTTGGGGGTGGAGCCTAATGCGAGAGATCACAGCTTCCAAAGCGGCCATTTTCTTCAGCTGAACTGATCTCTGTTGCCTGGAGATCAGTTGTAATCCCAGGAGATTTCCAGTCACCACCTGGAGACTGGCAATCCTACCAGATGCTCCAGAAGGCCCACAGCTGGGTTACGCTTCTGCCATTCCACAAACCATTCAAAACAGAATTGTTCAGAAGGTGTTCTTGTAAAAGGAATAAGGCTATAGTATGACTGAATATGGGCCACTGTTCATGGTATGTATTATCTTTTTAACGTATATATTCTTTTGCTCTTTCTACATTGTTTTCTACTTTTGTAATTCCATTGTTTGATATATATTGTGTGTATCTGCTACATTTTTGCACTGTTTCTAATTTGTATCCTAGTACTAATTGTTTTTAGCTGTCTCGTGCTATAATCTGCCTTGAGTGACCGTGAGAAAGTAAATCTTGAAAACAAAGCCTGCCACTCTTGTTGTCCTCCCCATCCCAGCAACTGGTATTCAGAGGTTCAATGTAGCCTCTATGTATTTGTTTATTGTCTTTTTAATGGCCATTTAAACTAGTAGCTATCATTACAACATGATGGTGGTATAGCTGAGTTCAGGGCAGATAACCCAAGTTGAAATGGCTGCTGTTCAAAATCTCCATTACGACCTTCCTCAAAGAAGGATGAGGCAGCAAGGGATAAAAATTAGGGTGATGTAGCAGCGTGGAAGTGTCCTTAGACTGGTGTAATCAAATAACAAACTTTAGCTTGTCTGGGCCTCACTGACTTCTGAGGCATTAGATGGAAACAGCAACATCTAGTGCCTGAAAACAGTGCGTATTAGACAACATAATGTGTATTTTGCTGGATCACAGTGCTGAAAAACTGCTGGAAAGCAGCTGATATGAAGCATCCTACTGTAAAGGGGAGGGAAGGCTGCAGGGCTATTTTTGGGCAGGAATGCACAGGAAGGGAACTCATGCCCAGCAGGAACTTATTAGCGCAACAGGCCACATCCAACAGCAGAAACTCATTAGGATTGGCTATATTAGGGGTGTGTGGCCTAACATGCAAAGGAATTCCTGCTACAAAAAAGCCCTGGGTTTTGACATCAAATAAGGTAAACAGAATAAGAAGCGACAGGTGAGTGTGGCTGAATGACCACACTTCCAGTGACATGGGCGTGTGGCTTAATATGCTAATGAGCTGTGCTGTTGGGGGTGTGGCCTAATAAGCTAATGAGCTTTCTGCTGTTGGGTGTGGCCTATTATGCTAATGAGTTCCTGCTGGGCTTTTTCTACAAAAGAGCCCTGGAAGGCTGAATGTTCTTCCACTGTTCAGCCTGCGTATGGCCAGAGGCACAAGTTGAGGGGTAAGAAACTCGGGGTATGCTGCTGCCCCAAGGTCCTTGCAGGATGAAAATAAACAGCTATAAGAGAACTAAGGGCAAAACACATCCTTCAAGAAACTGAAAACATGCAGACCAAATGGAAAGTTTTCATCACCAGAAACTAAATGGTATTTTTAAGGGCTACTTTCAAAACACTTCATGTGAATCTGTTTTAAAATAAACTTTCTGTTTCTAAATATGTGTTGTCAAAGGTTGAAGAAATTGCTTGTGTAAAATCTCTTAGTGTGGTCCAGACTTCTATATTGCCTTTGGCTATTCTTTTCTGTTTTGCATAATAGGGCAGGGTAATCCTTTGCTCCCCTTGTCTTACCCCATACTTGCATCAGGTAATGGGTGTGTGTGTGTGTGTTAGAATTAGTTAATTTTTTTGTTACATTGTATGTGAATTTCTGCTTTAGAGGAAATATGAAGGCCCCTTCTGCATTTTCTTACAACAGACTGAGAAATAAGTGAACTTTTGCTATTTATGTCCCCTGTTGTACCAGCTGAGCTTCTCACAAAATGTAATAATGATATGGGAAGGTTATAAATTGTAAAGTACTGTAGTTAATGTAACTAACAACTACATTGGTTATCATATTTTAAGGTATTCTTATTTTGAACTTGTTATCACCTAATAACCTGATCTGGGCCATCCTTTCAAAAGCCATCCTTCTTTTGCGTGCTGTTTATATTTGTGCCTTGATCCTATTGAAATGTGTAGCTGCCATGGGGTAAGGTACAGCATTTAGTAATCTGCATTATGCAAGAGGAACTGGTTCATCATACTGTATTGCAAGTGTATTTCAGTGCTGCTGGCAGACTTTGCTCCCATGCAATGGGCTCGTAGAATTGTACATCTCAGAACTGGTGAACATCGGACTTGGTGGGATGGTCATGAGCCAGTATATTGGAAGGAGTTTTGCCATCATTTTCACACAAGAGCTTTCCCAGTGTTGTAAGAGCCTCTAGGACAATTGCCTGTTTCAGGCAAGGGAGAGGCTTGGGGGAGCTGAGCACAGCCCTGTTGTGTCCTATTTATCCTTGATGGTGCAAACCGGAGTTTAAAAGAGCATAAAAGAGTTGCACTCTGCTTTCTCCTCCAGCAGGCTGTATGTGCATAATCATGAAAGAGCAGCACGTGTGGGGAGCACTATTTTATTTATTTTGTATAGTTCATTTATACCCCTGCTTTCTCCCCAGTGAAGACCCAAAGCGGCTTATATCATTCTCCTCTCCTCCATGTTATTCTCACAACAACCATGCATAGTAAGTTATGCAAAAAGTGTGACTAGTCCAAGGTCACCCAACAAACTTCTAATGCAGAGTGAGGATTCTAAGATGCATTTCCCAGGTCATAGTCCGAACCTCTAACCACTATACAGCTATGCAGCTCTTAGAATATATCTTTACCAGGACTCTAATTGTGTCTGTTTCCAAACTGTATTTGTATCTTTATTTTATCTCCATAACAACCTTGTTCACAAGGTACAGTGAACACACATACAAGGCATGTATAGACTACACTTGATTTTGTAATATATGTGTATAGAGTCGTTCTCATATTGCACACAATGTATGTACAGCTGAACCCCACATTTATCCAGGTACCGTCCCTTGTGTCATCTGTAAAGTAAATGCATATCGGTTCTTTCTTACAAACATATGTATATATGTACAGGTAGGATGTACATGTCTTCACAGTAACATATGAATAGGGCTTACATAGGGCTGCCAAACTACCGTTGCTGCTTCAAGTGGCAGCAGGGAAAAAATTAATTCACTTTTTGGGGAAACTTGGTGGGTAGCTATAGGAATTGTCAGTTATACCATAGAGTTTCTATCGAAAAAATTAAAAATCCCAGCAGCATTGCTGGCATGATGACATCACTTCTAGGGAAATGGCTTGCAAACTCCACTCATGACAGCCAATGCTTCCAGGTATGGCTCTTCCCTCTGCCCTCCACCAGCTTTTTAAGTTTCAGCCATGACTTGTCAGCTTTCTTTTGCAGAGAAATACCTTTTTTAATAAAGAAGTGAAATGCTCCAAATAAAATCTTCAAAACTCAAAACATGGGTTTAAAATAAATCTCCCTCCTGCTGACCAGTTTCACAATAAGTCTGCTATGTATTGCATATTTGATTGAAATGAAGGATTTGTATTTTGCACTTTGCACTTAGTTGACTTTGCACTTAGTTGACTAAAACCAACAGTGTATGCTGTGCTGTAATTTAAATGAAGCAGTAATGCTTAAAATTACTACCTTTTAACCTCATTTCTTCATAAGTATTCTGTTTCAGCAGCAGAAGCCAAATCACCACTTTGTGAGGAAATGTTGAATTCTTGTTTTCCAATTCAAAATGAACCCACAGGGTTGCATAAATAAAGCTGTTTTAAAGCAAGAGCATGGCATTCTTTTCCTAATGCATACCATTCAAACTCTCCATTTGAGACCCATCCACTAAATTGTTAATAAAATTTGAATTGCAGAATTTGAAGACTGTCAAAAGACATTCAATCATTCTCCAAAGAAATCCCACAAGTATGTTCCAGTCAAGCAAAAAGAACACATGGGTAACAGCACTCTCTGCCCCTGGCCACCTCCATCACATAGGTTCCCCTCCCAACTAATCAATTTTTATGATTTTATGATTTTGAATACTGAAAAGGCTTCCTTTATTTGGGTTTAGCAGCATTTTTTTCATTGCCTCATTTCTCTCTCTCTTATTTCCTGCTCTAATATGCTTACTGTAAGCAGTGGCAGATCATGAAGCTGTCATAAAAATTCAAATGAAGCAGGCATTCAAACTATCTAGCTTCTGTTGCTGTTACTGGGAACACATAAATGAAAGCCCATTTCAGACCTCTCGGAAATGGAGTCTTGCTCAAAGTGAGAGGAACATTTATGTTTGTGCCCTAATAATTCTGCCTATAAGGGATCTACTATCATAGACCTATTTCTGAATGATGCATAGCTATATAAAATATTACAAGAGATAAAGGATCCTTTCTCCTTCCAAATGTCATTTAATCTATTTTTGTTTTATCCAAATACTATATGATCAGGTCCTGCCACAAAAGAGATCCCCCTAAATTACAAATTATTACTTTCTGAAGCCAGGGAAGCTTGGCAAACTCTCTATGCAAATTTAGTTGCATTTATAAGTCTTCTGAGTTGTCACGTGGTTTACAGTGAGACCGTTCCATTAATAAAAAAGCTTTTCTCAGCATGAATTTCTGGTGCAGTGTCCATAAGCTATAGGTTACAAGGCTAAAGGTTCTCAAACACATTTAACATTAAAATACTAAAGGAAAACAAACACGTGCCAAAACTAACATTTTGCCACTTTTTTGCAGTGCCTCAGATTTATTTTGAAAGTCGTGAATATGAAATATGATAATGTTCTCAGTCTTTAGTTATTTTTTAATCTGCTTTGAAATAGGAAAAATATAGGAGTCAGCAGCTTTTGTTTTCTAGTTTCACTATCCCATATGAATGTTTAATTTGATTAAGCTATTGTCAAGTGCTTACTTCCAGGAGTGAAGAGAAGACCAGGGTAGCATTTAGTTTCCTTTGGATGAGAGGCTATTGGAAAATCATAGTTTATTTCTGGTGTTTGTTTTATTTACACAACCAGAGTATATTGGAAGCAATAAACCTTTACAGGAGGAATCAAAACAGCTAATCCTATATCAGATTCCCCCCCAAAGCAATTTCTTGGGCCCCTCCCCCAGGCCCTAAATGATCTGGGACCAACATATTGACAGGACCACCTCTCCTGGTTTACTCTCTGGGGAGAAGAACCTCTTGGTGATCCCAGGCCCAAAGGATATCCAGCTGTCCTCAACCAGAGCCGGGGCCTTTTTGCTGTGGTTGAGGACAGCAACTGTTGAACACTGAGCCTGGCCTCCTTTATCTCTCCTCCCTTCCAAGGGGTAAGGACACAAATAGTTTAAATGCCATCTGAAACAGTTTGTTGTTATTTTAAAAATGTTATCTGATTTTGTAAAATCATATTCATTGAAATGTTATAATGTATTTTTGAAATGTTGACTGCCGTGAGCCCTGCCTAGGGGAGGGTGGTCTAGAAATCAAACAAACAAACACACCAGGCATTTTTAATGAGTTGGCTCTAGATTTCCCAGATCCAGTTTCCATTCACAGCCACACAGCAGCTGCTGGGAATGTCCATTTAAAACTCTACGGGGCCAGATTCAGCTCAGGACAAGCATTTTAATGTAATCTTTCCTTCCTTCCTTCCTTCCTTCCTTCCTTCCTTCCTTCCTTCCTTCCTTCCTTCCTTCCTTCCTTCCTTCCTTGAACTGATGTGAATGCAGCCAAATATTACTTCAGTGGAAGAAAATGGTCAATTTCACAGTGATCTCAGTAGAAACATCCATGTCTTGCATATATCACACTGTAATAATCAGAAATATTGTAATCAGAAATTCTTTCATTAGAAAAGAAACTGAGATAAGTGGCTATATAGAACAACAAGAAGAGTAGGTTTTTGTACACTACTTTTCTCTACCTTAAGGAGTCTCAAAGTGCTTTACAATTGCCTTTCCATTCCCCTTCCCACCCTACAACAGACACCTTGTGAGCTAGGTGGGGCTAAGAGAATTCTGAGAGAACTGTGACTGGCCCATGGTCACCTAGCAGGCTTCATGTGGAGGAAGGGACAATCAAACCCAGTTCTCCAGATTCGAGTCCATTGTTCTTAACCACTACAACTCGCTGGTGGTGTCATAAGAGTCATAATTAGTGGTTTTAACAGTATGGATATACTTCTGCTACAGTAGAATTCTGAAATTCTGTTATCCAGAAGGTAATGTCATCATATTCCTACACATGATATAGTTCTGGCAGCAGATTAATGTATAATATTTTAATTCAAATTCCTAGGTTTTGCTTATTGAGCATTTTGTGACACATTACTCCATGGGTGTGCAAATACTATGAACACAACTATGCCTCCTACACAGTAGAATTATTGACAGAAGCCACTTAACTCGTGTATTATTCTTAAACGTATTATATGCTGCAATATTATATTTAAGTGATTCTTAAACTTATTATATTACTGCCACTATTCTGGTTTGCGTGTTTGTCGCAGACTATATCGCACAGGAGGATACTTGAAAAACTTCCAGATAAAAGCCTTCTTGTTACAATACTTCATGCATAGGGTTGAAAAATACCTGGGAAATACTTAGAAACATGCTTATGAGTATCTTCTAAGTAACCTCAAAGACTTTTTTCAAAACATCTGGCTTAGGCTTGGGTTTGGAACTAAAATTTGCCTTGGTCACCTTTATTTATTTAACACATTTATGTCCTGGCCTTTTCTCTGCAGTCTTGGGCTAGCTAACACTGTTCCAATTCACAAAATTTAAAAAGCACAAATCTGCCAAAACAGTTTATACTCCATCAGATGCTCTCTGGGATAAAAATGTACATGCCTTCCTGAAGTGAGTGAAAGTATCTTCCATGCAATGTTCCCTCTAAGCTGAGTTAGTGTGAGCTAGCTCACAGGTTTTTTTAGCCTCCAGCTCACATTTTTGTCTTAGCTCAGGAAGGATGGCTCCAGAGCAAACTAATTTATGCAGTAGCCAAATCGCTCGCTCACAACTTTAATGCCAGTAGCTCCCAAAGTAGAATTTTTGCTCACAAGACTCCACAGCTTAGGGGAGCATTGCCCCCATGCCCACTCTGGTAGGCCATTCCAAACACATCAGCAAAAGTTAGTGACCTAGTTGTCACTGTACAAACAGTCCTAAGAAAGGACACAATAAGGAGAAGACAGTTTGAAAAATGTAACGGTCATATAGAACGATACTGGAAGATACAGTTTGATAAGTATAAGGGAATCTGAGGGCTTTCAGTCTTTTGTCAGGAAAGAGACAAGAGCACTGCAGCTCACCCCATCTGTATCTGTGGAATGTTTGGCTTCCACCAATAAAAGCTGAGTTTCAGGGGCTGGGCCAAGACCAGACATGGGCAAAACTGTTTCCTCACCATCTCAGATCCTGATAAGTAAAACACTGGGCCACTTCATCCTGTGCTGTCCTGACCATTAGTTAAAATCCTCATAAGCCCGACTCTGTTTTCCTGCCTATACAGGTGAGATGCGTAGAAACCAGAGATAGGGCTTTTTCAGTGGTAGCACCTCCCCTGTAGAATGCCTATCCTCTTAAGACTTGACTGACATTTAATCTACTAACTTTTAGGTGCCAGTCCAAAACATTTATTTTTACCCAGGCTTTTAATAAGGGTTGACCTTTTAATGTCATATTTGTAATGTTCTTCTAGCCTGAGAACTGTTTTTATTAAGAGACACATTTTAAGCTGCTTTACATTTAATGGTGTTTTTATGTTCTGAGTAGGCTTTTAATGCTGGGCTTTCTTAACTTTTACTGTTGTATTATCATTGTTTTACTTGGTAGGCTGACTTGGGCAGATTCTCTGTCAAGGCAGCTTAGAAATGTTCTAAATAAAATCAAATAAATAATAGAGAGTTGTACTATGGCTTAACTGCAAGAATTATTGTAAAGTACTTTCTACATGCCCTGACCTGGATAGCCCAGGCTAGCCCAAATTCATCAGATGTTGGAAGCTAAACAGGGTTGGCCCTGACTAGTACTTAGATGGGAGAACTCCAAGGAATGCCAGGATCGTGACATGGCGGCAGCGAATGGCAAACCACCTCTGAACATTTCTTGCCTTGAAAACCTTACAGGTTCGCCATAAGTCAGCTGGACATGATGGCAAAAAAACCCCAAAACAACTTTGTACATAAAAGTGCTAAAGAAATTATACTAATTACTAGGAGTAAGGCCCGTTGTGGGAGGAAATACAATGAGCTCTAGAAGGAAGCTCCAGGTGAGTGTCCCAGCTGTGGCTGATGGGGCAGCAGAGGGAAGAGGAAAATAGAGGGAGGCAAGCCATATTTATTTCCTTCTGCTTAGCTATAAGGCAGGGCTGACTCAAGTCATTTTGCTGCCCCAAGTTGGTAGCATGGGAGGATAGCCTCATGGTAACAGATATGGTTCCCTCCACCCCTGACTTATGTTGATTGGGGGATATGCAGTGGCAGTTAAGGTAGAAAAGCGCCTCATAAGAACATAAGAGAAGCCAATGTTGAATCAGGCCAATGGGCCATCTAGTCCAACACTCTGTCACACAATGGCCAAAAATACCAGGTGCCATCAGGAGGTCCAGCAGTGGGGCCAGGACACTAGAAGCCCTCCCACTGTTGCCCCCCCCAAGCTCCAAGAATAGAGTGCATCACCTGCCCCAGAGTTCCTACCTATACCTTGTGGCTAATAGCCACTGATGAACCTCTGCTCCATATGTTTATCTAATTCCCTCTTGAAACTGTCTATGCTTGTACCTGCCAGTACCTCCTGTGGCACTGAATTCCATATGATAATCACTCTTCGGGTGGAGAAGTACTTCCGTTTATCTGTTCTAACCCGACTGCTCAGCAATTTCATTGAGTGCCCACGAGTTCTTGTCTTGTGAGAAAGGGAGAAAAGGACTTCTTTCTCAACCTGCTCTATCCCATGCATAATCTTATAAATCTCGATCATGTCACCCCTCAGCCGTCGTTTCTCCAAGCTAAAGAGCCCCAAGCGTTTTAACCTTTCTTCATAGGGAAAGTGTTCCAACCCTTTTATCATTCTAGTTGCCCTTCTCTGCACTTTTTCCAATGCTATAATATCCTTTTTGAGGTGTGGCCTCCTCCTATGCCATGTCTTCTGGGTTCCAAGCAGGGCATTTTTTTGTAGAAAAAGCCCAGCAGGAACTCATTAACATACTGGGCCACAATTAACAACAGAAACGTATTAGCATATTAGGCCACACCCCGACAGTTCAGTGCATTAGCATATTAGGCCACACCCACTCCTTCCCTTGGCTTGCCCAGGTGCCCTGGGGCTGTGGGGAGCCCAGGCAAGCCCCCCTTGAAGGGAAGGGAAGGCAGTTTAAACTTCTCTTGGTTTGCCCGAGCACCCTGCACCTGTGGGGTGCCTGGACAAGCCAGCCCTTGAATAGACTGGGGAAGGCACGGGGAGGCATTTAAATGCCTCCCCGATCCTTCCAGGGGCCCCCCTGGCCTGCCCACCTTGGAGTCGCCGGGTGGGGGTCACTCTCCAGGCCTTCCCTCTGTAGCCACACATGCAGAGGTTTTGGCTGTAGTGGGCATGGCCAACCCTGAAGCCAGCCGGAACTCCATTCCTGTGCGTTCCTGCCCCAAAATAGCCCTGGTTTCAAGGGTCTAGAAGGTGGTTCCATAGCCAGTTACAGGGCTGCCAATTCTGGGTTGGGAAATACGTGAAGATTTTGGGGGGTGGATCCTAGGGAGGGCAGGGTTTGGGGTGTGGAGGGACTTAAGCAGGGCATAATGCCATAGAGTCCACTGCCCAAAGCAGCCATTGTCTCCAGGAGAACTGATCTTGGTCATGTGGAGATCAGTTATAATAGCTGGGAAATTTTATGTTGGGGAAATGATGTGCTGTGGCTGGGGAACAGGTGATTTCTGGGAGATCTCCAGGCCCCACAGGGCAATTGGCAACTCCAGTGACCATTTAAGGAAAGATTGGGATATGTATTTTACCTCAGGACACATTCAATGACTCCCAACAGCAACAGCAATGTTAGAGGCAAAGGCCAATCAGGCCACATATGCAAATGACCTCTGTGTTCCAAATTGCTATGGGGGGGAACAGCAAACTTTTTAGAATGTTGGAGGTGAGACTCAGGCAATGCAGCCAGTGAATAGGGACAGCTTCTGAGTGACACATCATGGAGCCAACTGCTTTAGGAGTGTGTGGAATGTTCAGAAAGTGCCACCCCACTACTCAGTTATATATAAGAAGAGATAACCTTACAGAAATAAAAAGATTAGATAGGCAGCTAACAGCACAATCCTATGCATGTTTACTCAGACATAAGTCAGTGGCACTTACTCCCTGGGAAGTATGCATAGGACTGCAGTGTGTGATGTATGCCTTGTAAACCAGTCCTGCATCATCCATTAGCGGCTTGATCAGCATATATGCAGACTGGCAATAAAAATATTTTGCCGTAATGAGACATAGTTCATGCAAAGGACTCAGAACATTTAAGTAATTAAACCTCGTATTTCTGTGAGCTATGTCTTCATTCAGATTAGCATTTACCAAAGCATGTCAGGAAGAGGCTTGGAAACCACAGCACCTCCCATCATGATAGTACTGTGCTAGGTGATGCTGCATCTAGTGGTAAGCTAGTCCACTCTTTAAAGCTCACAAACTCTATTGGAGAGCTCACAAACTTACAGACCTTTGGGGTATGAGAGGGCCTTTTGTGTGATAATGACAATGATTCTGTGCAAAGGTCGTTACATTTGTGGAGTGTTTCACTGCCCCCACCTATGTATGTATATGCACCTCTGTGCTCCTCTTGGTTTGATCCTAACCTAGATATGTTGTCTAATCTGTTTTATGCCATGCCATTTGGCTCTTCAAAATAACAGTGCTTTTCCAAATTATGATCTCAGCTCAGTTCAGATAACTGTTCAGCTCAAGCATGTTCCCATTCCTGCTTGGCAAACAATTGTTATGTGATTTTCCCCGAGCATGCATGCTGTCAGTGTTGAATGTGCAAGAGTGTGCCTGGAGTCAATGTGAGAAGTTAGGCACAAGTACTTGACTCTAAACAAGTAGGTACATGACCATATAGACGCATTATAATTATGGATCAGGTATCAGGCGAGCTGCTATGTTAGTCTATAGTGGCAGAACAAAACTCAAGTCCAGTAGCATCTTAAAGAGTAACATTTTTTTTCAGGGTACAAGTGTTCGTGAGTCAAAGCTTGTACCCTGGAAAATATTGTTGGCCTTGATGGCACTATTGGATTTGAATCATGGACTCAGCATGCTTTACTTTGTTCTGGTTCCTATAATTCCATACCAGAGTGGTTTAGCGATTCAAGTGTTGGACTGGTGCCAAGATTCACAAGTTCAAATTCTCAGTTTTCATGAAACTCACTGTGCAACTTTATGCCACTCAGTCTCTCTCAGTCTGAAAACACTTCACAGAGAATAAAATGGAGGAGGGGAAATCCATGTGCACCACTCCTTGGAGGAACAGTGGAACAAAAATGCAATAAATAAAATCACCTTAGGGAGTCTATTTATTTATTTATTTATTTAATTCAATTTGTATCCCGCTATGTCCAAATTATAGATAAATTTCCTGGACTCTTAAAATGTGCTGCTGCTCTGTTATGTATTAGGTCTGGAGCATTCCAGGACCATCTACCAGAGACTGGCTAAGCTTGGAGCTCCAGAACAATAGCCCACCAGGACACTGGAAGTGACCAGTGAGAAACTAATGTTATGTAAAGAGCCTATTGTTGGGAGTTGGGTGTGTTTGGGTGTGGTTTTTGCATGGCTGTTGCCTTGGAGTTCCAGTCTTGTTCCTGAAATCACTTAATAAAATAGAGTGTTCACTGCAATGCATCTTGAACCCAGTATTTAATATGCTCTCAAATAAATATCCTCCTGAGGAGACCAGAGTACTGATAAGAGGAGACCAGAGTACTGATAATTATGCTCTTTTGAAATACAAAAAATAATGTCTTATTGAACGGTGTTCCCCAGTATATTCCCATGCACCAGCTGTGCTCTGCAGACAGCCTTCACCCGACTCTTGAGGGTGTGCCTCTGCCACTGGCACAGACGTCAGGAGCCTGGGCATGACCTTGGACTCCTCCTTATCCATGGAGACTCAGGTTGTGGAGGTTGCCAGGCTGGCATTTTTCCAACTGTGCCAGGTTAGGCAGCTGACTCCCTACCTGTCTTGCCCCAACCTAGCCACGGTAATCCATGCAACAGTCACCTCCAGGCTGAACTATTGTAATTCGCTCTATGTGGGCCTGCCCTTTTGCCTGACCCAGAAGCTCCAACTGGTCCAAAATGCAGTTGCATGGGTCCATACTGGGACCCCCCAGACAGCACACTGCACTGGCTTCCAGTGGAGCACCAGATCAGGTTCAAGGTTCTGGTTTTGACCTTCAAGGCCCTTAGCGGTCAGGGCTCTACATACCTTCGGTACCACCTCTCCCAGTATGCCCTTGGAAGAGCGTTATGCTCAGGAAATAAGAACCTCCTGGTGGTCCCCATCCAGAGAGAAGTCTGGGTGTCCTCAACCAGGGCCAGGACTTTTTCGGCCCTGGCCCCCACCTGGTGGAACTCTCTGCCAGATAACATCTGTGCCCTACAGGAGCTACTACCTTTCTGCAGGGCATGCAAGGCAGAGATGTTCTGCCAGGCCTTTGGTTGAGGACAGCGACAGGGCACTTTTTGGCACTCTCATCCTTTGTAACCCTTCCCCCAGGGAGGCTGGGGAGCTGAAATTCTTTCCACCATCTGTAATGTATATGCCTGCTGCTTTTATCTATTGTTGTTCATTTAATTTAGATTTTAACTTGAGAATTAGTATATTATTTTGTTGTAAGCTGCCTTGGGCCCTACTTGTAGGGAACGGTGGCCTAACAAATCCAATTTAATAATAAATAAATAAGTTCTCTTTGTCTTGCTGAGTCCCAGGTCTGTTCTTTTGACAACAGCCAGGTTGTCAGCTTTTTCTGTGGTAGATACTGTCCTTTGGAATGGCTTACTGGAATGGGTGTAGAGGGGGAGGTCTTCACTTTCCGTTTTCTGGAAGGTGTACAGAAGGTGCACAAACACACAGTCTTATTTTAAAGAAAATTGGTGGACGCAGGGCCGGCTGAAGGTGTTTCTGTGCCCTAGGCAGGGTGCAGATGCCAACCTCCTGGTGGGGCCTGGAAACCTGCCATGCCACCCCCGCCTCCTCTCCCCCCCAGGGGGAGGGGGAGAGCAGGTGACCTGCAAGCCAGGGAAGCAGTGGGTGTTTAAACCCCTGCCCCTTCCATCCCAGCGCCAGCTTGCCTGTGTGCCCCGTAGCTGCGGGCCCCGCCCACAAGCAGGGAAGAAGCGGAGGTTTAAACCCCCGCCCCTTCCGTCCGAGCGCCAGCTTGCCTGTGTGCCCCGCAGCTGCGGGGAGCACCAGCAAGCCAGGGAAGGGGCGGGGTTTTTTGGCGAGGGTGGGGAGCTTTTGGCACCCCTAAGGGCCGGCGCACTCTAGGTGAATGCCTAGTTCACCTAGTGAGCGAGCTGGCCCTGGGTGGACGCTATAATGGCTTTAGCAGGTCTGGCTGTACTGTTTATATCTTGCTGGTTGTTTTATTGTGATTTGTATTTGCAGTGTTGTTGCTTTGTTAGCCATCCTGAGTCTAGTGGGATATATATATATCAGAAATAAATTAAAATGTCCTTCACTAACCAGAGACTATGCCCGAATTCTTTCATCCACTTCCCTGTTTGCTATAGACAGAAATCCTGGTAACATGTTACAATGAACACACATACATCCTGCCTGTATATGTGCACATATGTTTGTAAGAAAAAGACAACACACATTCACTTAACAAACAAAACCAGGGTCTAGTATCTGGATAGATGTGGAGTTGGTATGTGCATTAACTGTAACATTAGAGTTATTCAGCACACATACAAAGGGCAATCAACTATGCACTGTACTTGGATTGTACATGTGTTCACTGTAACTTGTATCCAGGGCTACTGTGATACAATGAAAAACCAACTGGGTATGTCCTCTCAGGGCTCTAAGAACATTGTAATATATAGAAAATATAAATTAATATAATATAAACTGATCTCAGGTGCTTTAGAAGCTGGAAGCCCCAGAGGATCTTGAGTTTAAAATCAGTCTTGAATTTCCCTGGGTAGTTTAGGGCAACAGCCACACTTTCAGGCTTTAGCTTCATACCTGTAATATAATGGGGAGAGATTGTGGCTCAGTGTTTGAGCATCTGCATTGCAGGTGAAGGTCCCAGGTTTAATTCTCAGGATCTCAAGTCAAAATGATCAGGAAGTAGGTGATGTGAAATAGACCTTGGAAAGCCACCAGTAGTCACAGTAGACAGTATTGACCTTGATGGACCAGTGGTCTAACTCAGTCTCTGAAGGCAGCTTTTGTTTGTCAGGTTGGAAATCAGTGCGATAATCGTGAGAGGGGCCATGGTTCAGTGGTAGAGCATCTGCTTTGGGTACTTTATGTGCAGAAGGTCCCAGGTTCAATCCTCTGAATCTCCAGCTGAAAACAAATAGTTGATGTGAAAGACTTCTGCGGCTCTGCCTGAGACCTCGGAGGCTTGCTGCCAGTCAGAGCAGACAATACTGGCCTTGTAGACCAATAGCCTGGCTTAGTATAAGGTAGCTGGACATTAATGTCATGCTTTGGGGTGCAGATAAATGAGATAATGATGCTATAAAATGTTAGAGAGGTTAAATGATACAATACAATATACCACACACACACACATATGGCTACTCTTTTGTTTATACTGAGAATCCATTTGTCAAATTATGCTACAGTTTTAAGGATACCAGATTGTTATTTACATCTACGTTTACAAGACCTAGGAAGATATATGTGGGGGACATTTACTCTGTGCACATATGTTTATTTACTTCCATTGCTTCTTTCTCTTTGCTGACCAAAGGAAACCACAGACCATTATGTGTAATGGTGCTATCATTATAGATTTATGAGAGAAGTAAATAATTCCCTTTGACTGATTTAAGACTCTATGTACTTAGGCTAAATGCTGTCTCTGAACCACTTGTTATTTTTCGCAGGCCCAAGTGACATTGTTGTGTCATCCATTCCCCAATTCAGCAATGCTTCATTTACAACAAATTATGCAACATACAGCATTTTGTTTGGGTAGCTGAACATATTTTGAGATGTGGAGATCTATGGGGGGAAATTCACAGTTCTTGCAAGGGTACACATACCAGTAAAAGTGGTTTGTCTACATTATATTACTTTGGATTAAGCATATAATACATGTCATACATGTATTATACATGTCATACATGTCATTCATATATGTCTACATGAATAGAAAATGTGCTCAGATGCACATTCAAATGCATATCTGAGTGAGGATGATGTATCTGTGTGATGCAATCGGACATGGCAATAATGATCGTCTGCTGAGGCAAAAGGCTCACTGAAGAGATTTTTGGGTCTTTGATTAATTATCTGAAAGCTGTTTCTGAGTGAAGCCTTTCTCTCCCAGAATTGTCCAGAGACTGTCTATTCATGCAAGTATGGGCCTGCTTAGTTCCTTCTGTCTTTACCTTTTGTTCTGTGATGAGCAGAGACTTGTTGACTTTAAATGCAAAACATGGAGGAAAGCAGGTCTCAGCATCAAGATGGAAATGACAGGACAAAATGGAGCATCATCTAAGCATCTCACAATGGTTTTGCCTAGCCATTGCACCAAATTGTGCATTAGAACAAATATGTATCTGCACATCATTATTTTGATTAATAACCATTTGCACAAGATACCAAGGAGCTATCACAATGCATATCTGATGAAGATTGAACCCGTTCCAAATTGGCTTTGATGACCATCTACATATATTAAGGATGCATGTTTGTTTACAAATTGATGCAAAAACAAACCCCAAATCCCATTTGCTGTAATTGTTGAGGAAACAAAGAAGATGGGGATGTTTGGTTTGTTTTTTTTAATTATTGAATAAAAAGAAGATAACAAAAACTGTTTTGTTTATTTCCCCTGCATATTGCCTTTAATTGCCAATGAAACTGGGACCTTTCTCCTAGCTTCTCTTGACTGATAGGTACAATCCCTGAAAGTTTCATCAAAATTGAAATGAGGAAGTTACACTTTGAAATGTATTTTGCCTATAAACCTTGGACTAATTCCCTTATTTGTCTGAAATTTGGCTGGGAACCATTATTTGGAAAGGGATACAATCTCTGAATATTTAATCCAGTTTGTATAGAAAACAAAGATTTTACAGCCAGAAATGGTTCCCATTGAAATCATGGGGAAGAAAAACATATGTAATAACATAAATGAATGAAAAGAATAACTCATACAATGAAAGTGAGTTTTCATGCATGAATTCTTTTGTAAGTGCAACTGCCATGTAGCTATAGGTAGGATCCTACAGAAATTCACACAGAAGCAGCTCACAGAGGTGGATCTTTGCCATCTCCCCTCTTCCCAGAAGCCTCCTGTGACCTACAAAAGTACACTGCATTAGAGGTAGGGCCTTCTGGCAAAACTGCCTCCATCTCTCTCTTCTACTAACAGACATGAGAAAGACAGAGGGAACTTTGCCTGATTCCCTTCCTCAAAACAGCCCCCTCTGCTGCAGTGCATTTTGTTTAGGAGGGTCCCCTTCCCTCAACTGTTGGCAGAAGATTTTCAAGGGTCACAGGGAGCTGCTTGGATAAGAGGGAGATGGGACAGCCTGCCTTTACTAGCTCTATTTGCATTCAATTCAACCCACTGTCTTTTAGCTTAGTTAATTGCTCAGTTTTAGCATGAGCCTCTATGAAGCAGGGAGGGCCTCTCTGCCTGGGGAGAGCCTGGGTTCATCGAGGGCAGAATGGTCTCCACCTGCTCTGTTCTGCTCTACCTTGCTGAAGTTTTGTTGTTTGGTAAATGTTAATTTGATATGTGTGGGTTTGTTTGTTTGACCTGTGAGTCCACATTGAGCAAAGAAAAGCTGAGCATATCCAGGACATGTTAGGTACTGGTCTCCTGAAAGATAATGAGATATAAATGGTTTGTATTGGGGAATAAAAGGCTCGAGTTTATTTCTTACTGAGGTAGGAGTCATCCAGAAGAAACATTTGCTTCTTCTACTTATCTCCACTCTCTTTTGGACTTAGTTCTTTCATGATGCTTGACACATTTGGTGACTTGGATAAAGGAGACAGTTTAAAAGAGGCAAGTGAGAAATGCATCTAAGATATCCATATTCCATTCAGTCTTTGTAGATCAGGAATTGCAATAAGGACTTTGGAGTCTTGCTCTCAGGGTGCTTCCAAATAGAGGGTCAATGACTTTGATTCAATATCTGCTGCCTTGCATAGACTGATACCAGTTTCAGTAGCAGGCAAGCCAAGGTTTTTCAAAAGTATCACATGGAAGAAACATGGCTCCTTAGCACCTAGGTTTTGTGATGTCATTTTCCATTTACTCCTACCAATGAAACCAACAGTGGGGCAAGTTGCATCTAGACCAGTTCTCAAATGCTCTATAGTCACCAGGGCTCTACTTATGTTCTTATGTTAAGCCCTTTGTCTTTCCTACTGAGTTATTCCTTAATTGCAAATCAGTTTACTACTGTTTGCATTTGTATCACTGTAGGTAGAGCACTAGTACTTTGCCCAGTAGGGAGAAGAAAGAGGGCAAAGTATTGAGGTAGTTTCAGACCCTGTCCCCATATTTCATGCAAGGATACCCATTATCAGCAAAGACCTCTTATCCTAGCAGATAATCGATTGCAACCAATTTACCTATATTGCAGTTCTTGTTTTTGTGCTATGTTGGTTGAGCACCACCTACTACTTGGCCATGTATAACCATTAAGTCCCTATATTATTGCACTTACTCATGACTGAAAGTGTGAGATTGTTTTCCCCACTGCTTTATCAAAGTTTCACTGATTATACATGAGAAATAGCACCTCTGGAGAATTTTAATTTTATTTAAAGTAGCAACAAAATGTAGGCTGCAGTCAGGCAGACAGTTTGGCCTGATACAGTTCCTCCTCCCAAATGGATTAAATGGGCTCGGTCACACAGCCACATCTGTCAGCCATTCCCCAGTTGTACTCACTTGGTTCTACCATGAGTGCCCAGATGTCTGAATGTGGGAGAGCACAAACAAAACTGAGTGGCAGTCTGAACCTGCAGATCCATTTCCAGCACTGGGTGGTGGAGTGTTTTTTGGGGGGGAGTTTGGAGTTTCTGCCTATATACACATATGTGCATATACCTGCCTGCATTTTAAAAAAAACGACCGGGCAGCACGCTTCGTGGCTAAGGTGGAACAGTGATGCGGATGCCTGACCATGGGACGGCTGTGTGGGTGACCTGCAGCTGTCAGGTTGGTATGCTTCAAAGTCCACAGCCATGGTGAATTTAAGGAGATGCACTGCATTCTATGCCAGTCTGTTATGCTACTTCTTTGTGATTCTCGGATGTGAAAATATTGCCTAACGTCATGGCATGATTTGTAGAGGAGATATTTATAGGTCTCTTCAATGGAATTAAGACCTGATGAATTGTAGCATTATTCAAGAAACAAAGCTGATATATGTATTACACACAACCTTACAGTTAAGGTACACTGTACAAGGGAAACCACTTCAAAACATAAAAAATTTTACTGGCATCATTCTCATATTGTCGACATTCACAGCCCACAAATGCCCAAGTAGTAAATTTGCAAGTTGTATTAATGTGGCAGTAAAATTTAGTAGTCTGAAAGCTGCACTTGTAAAATATTTATGAATGAGCATGATTGTCATGGGGAGAAACTGCTCCATCAGCTCCGTCTCCCAGCACATTCTCTTCTTGCCTCTGCCCTCCCTCTGCAGGTTATAGCCCATCAAATCTACAGCACAAAGGCACAATATTATACTAGAAAATTCAAAGAACAGAGTGTTATTTTACAGAAGAACATGCAGCTGTTTCCACCAAGTCTAGGGCTCATTAGCTGAGACTGTGTTTGTTTAAGCTCAGTCAAGAAAGCTAATTTGGTTTTCTTAATTTTTGTTAGGCATGCTTCTGTTTAATGTTTATAAAGCTGGTTTTTACGCATTTCTTGAGTTTCACCATCTCAAAATTCACTTCTGTGAAGCCTTTGACATTACTTCCCACTGAAATGCAGCTGGACCTTCGATGGAACTGAGCCTCAGGCAAGTAGGCACAGAACTGGAACACACTTACTTGGGAGTAAGTCCTACGGAATTCCGTTGGTTTGAGTACATAGGATCCTGCTGCCTCTGCACATAATTGCATTATGACATTTCCCTCCCCCCCCACTCCCGCTTACCCTTCTCTTCCTCTGTTATCTTCCCCACTGCCAATATTTAGATTGGTAGTCCCGCATAACAGGGACCTGTTTTGCCTTTTTGTTTACCTTCGTATAAAAGGTATTATATATACTGATGACCCTTTATAAATAAATAATAGCAACAGACATAAATAACAGAAATAATATTGCTACAAAGTTTAAACAGACCAGCTGTGTTGTTCTCTGAACTGCATCAAGTGCTTGCTAAGAAACAATATGGGTTGGATTCACCCTCCCATCTGGGGCCACTGCTGGAGCCATCCATTCCCTTTCAGTAAGCCTTTAATGAGGAAAGAGTTCCTTTCAGAGAAGTTTTTCCTCAGTGGAAGAAATGTTAAATATTTTGTTGATTTATTGGATTCACTGATATCCCCCCCATCCACAAATTAGAAAATTTGGGAAATGAAAAATAACTGTTCAGCCAGTGTGGTGTAAAAGTTAGAATGTCAGACTAGGATCTGGGAGATGCAGGTTCCAGTCACCATTCTGCTGTGGAAGCTTGTTGGGTGATCTTAGGCCTTAACACACTCTTAGCATAACCTTCCTCAGAGAGTTGTTGTGAGGATAAAAGGAGACTGATGTAAGCAGCTTTGGATCCCCGTTGAAGTAAATGAAGTAAATACATGAATTTTATTGCTTTCCCAGCAGCACTAAGACAACATTGGGCCATAGGGAGAGTTACCAAACTCTGGGGGGTGGGTTTGGAATTATCCCAGATTTGCCACTGATCTCCAGACAACAAAGATCAGTTCTCCTGGAGAAAATGGCAGCTTGAGAAGGTGGATTGTATGGCATCATATCCCTGCTGAGCTCCCTCCCATCCCCAAACTCTGCCCTCCCCAGTCTCTGCCTCAACTCTCCAGGGATTTCCCCATCCAGTTGGCAGCCCTAGGACATGCATTGTTTCACCATTTTTATTTTATTGATCCCCCCCCCCGTGG
This sequence comes from Gekko gecko, assembly GCA_029375565.1. Classification (NCBI taxonomy): domain Eukaryota; kingdom Metazoa; phylum Chordata; class Lepidosauria; order Squamata; family Gekkonidae; genus Gekko; species Gekko gecko. The sequence continues at coordinate 51,785,436 of JAPDNY010000011.1, read as the reverse complement.
TTTGTTAACAATTGTAAGCCACATAGAGCCCCCCCATATAAAGGCTAGATATAAATGTTTTAAATAAATAAATAGCACTTGCAAAAATCCATGGATTATTCACAGCATTACTTCTAGACTGGCCTCAGTCTTAAGCTGGTATTCCCCAGGTACACTACTCACAACTACACTACTCACAATTCCTAATCATTTCAACACCCATTCTGAGGATACTCTCAGTCGTCTAGCAGTCAAAGGGCATTCAGAAATTAAGTAATGCATATCAACACTGCACCAAAAAGCAAGTTTATGATTCTGAAGTGTCAGGAAAATTTACTGCAAACACGAAAAGACATTCTAAAACTTGTTCACAAGTTGTAAAAATCTGTTTACAAAATTTTAAATATGTGTACCACTGTACCAGATATATGGAAGTGATTAACTGAAGTTCTGTGGAAAACGGAACTTGGAACCTATATTTATGTATTTATATTGTTAACTTTTAAAACCTTTAATGGGTACTTCAAAATGTAGATTTGTAGCCTAGTGGCTTTCTTAAAAATAAAAGTTAGGAAATAAAAAGGCTACTGCTGGCATTGTGGCACTGAGTTGTCCATAAAATATATTTATAATATCATAGCTTATGAATTGCATATGCTTACCTGAGGAAATACATTACAATGTTCCTATGGTAATGAGTATTAATCTAGCACTTCTATGATCCCCGTCAAAATAATCTACAAGCACCAAATAAATGCTTATGACCCTAGTAAAGGCATATGACGTAGAAAATATGGGCAAGTTAAAACTTAGGATAAAAATTCTCAGCCCTTTCTTTGCCAGACCTTTACACATTGCATCAGTGCAGACTTTAAAAAAACAACAACAACTTTTACAGCATGATCCTACCCTTGAGCAGGGCCAGGTCAGCCCAGGTGGCACAAGATCACAGATCGTCACATAAATAGGTCTGTATTTTCTACTGTACAGCAACTGCTGACCTCTCTATCATCCCCAAATGCAAAGAGACAGACAATGTGTTAAGCTGTAAAGGACTGCATAAAAGACAACGTACACCTATAAATCTTATTTTTATGAGATTCTGTTCTCCCTGGTTGGATTCATAAGGCCAAGCTATAGAACAAGCATAAAGGAGAGAAAGGAGCCATCATTCAAATAATCCTTAATAACTCTGTTATTGATAATAAACTTATAGCGTGTGTTCACATTTTGTAGCCTGCATCCTGCTGTACCTGTCACAATTTGTGCTTCTCTTTCAGGTTTTTGAACAGAAAAATTAATACCTCAATTGTTGTTGTTGTTCAGTCGCACAGTCGAATCTGACTCTTCACAACCTCAGTAATCACATATAAACCTAACTACAATGTCCCTTCTTACTAGTGGTAATAGTTAGTAACTATTATTGCTAGTAATAAGAGATATATTACTTCAATAAATGCTTTACAACTCCTTTATATTGTCAGAATCCATACCTTTTTGAGGGCTGAATCATAACCCAATGGGATCATAGCCCAGCTAGGATTATGTGGAAGTGCTGTTTCTGTGATCTGGCATTCTACATAGACTCTATGTGCATGATCTCTATGATTTGGGCACCCATGGAGATTCTTTTTTGCTAAAATACAGAAGATGGGTAGGACAGGCTGGTTAATGGAAACAGTGATTTCTAGATTATGATATTGGACAGACGGACTGTTTCCCAAGTGTCAGGCATGCAGATTATTCCAGCAGCAAAAGACACCCACGGCGCTAGCCATCACGATGATCTTTGCTCAGTGCTGCCTCTATAGCATGGGCAAATCAGAGAGATACTTAGGATTTAGGACATATTAGGGTACGGTCACACGTGCCAGATAACGTGGGGGGAAGTGAGGCTTTTTGTGCCGCGTCAATTTGACCTGCCACAGCGTGATCAGATGCAGCAGCGGGCGAATTGGGGTTTTTCCTCCGCCGCGTGTTGCCAGATGCACTCCAACAAGGGATCAGTGAAGCAGTGGGAGTGCTGGAGTGATCACATGGGGAAGTCCATCTGCGGCCCATGGCAAAGCCATTTGCTACTGCCCTTTCCCCGGTATTTTTTTACCCAACGTCTTCGGCAGAGCAAAACAGGTTGGCAACAGGTGCGGGATGCTTGCAAGATGTTCTCATGTGATCGTGGCTGGAAAATCCGCCCGTCGTTCTTGCATATCATATGGCTACTTCTGTGTGTGAATGGGACCTTTGTCATGCTTTTCCTTTGCAAATTCATTCCCCTCAAAGGAAGATGGAACTCCGCTCTGTTTCACATACATGCTTTTTAAATGTTGTAGGTGGCCTTGATCCTGGACAGGTGCTGAAGTTCATAGCTATGGGTTAGTTCTTGTGTCCCAATGTATCAGGGTCTTGGCTGCCTACTCATGGACTATCCAGTATATAATGGATTGGATTCAGTCAGTCCTTTCTGCTTTGTGAGAAATCTTGCTCTGGTGGAAGGTGCTTTGCTCCAGCAAGAGGGATATTTGATTCACAAAAAAAGATTTCCTCTGAAGGAGGAAGACCTCTCAGTTAATAGAAGGGAGCCACTGAATCAAAACCAATGTATCCATCCCTGACATGGAAACAATCCAGTAAAAGCTTATTTAAAACTAAAGTAATGGAACAGGGCTTAGATAGGACTAACTTAAACTCCAGTTGTTTCAATGAGACTTAATCACGCCTAAAAGGATGTTTTGGTTTTCTGATTCTTGTTGTTCAGTGATAGCACCCAGAGTTTTGTTTTGTTTTTTAAAAGATAGCACTCAGAGTTTGGATGGTGTGGCAGTGGTGCCCCTTTTTCAGGCTCCATGTAAAATGCCATCTGGGGTGAATTAAGTTCCAGTTCAGACTCTGGGCGCTTCTACAGATGGCGAAGTGTAAATGTGTTTTACAGGATCTGTTGATTATGTCCTTGTGATGTATACTGCTTTTATTAGATGCTTAAGCACCAGAATTCCAGAAATATGAGAAATGACAGAAACGAAAATGCATTAGGAGCTTAAATTACAGCCACATCTAATGAACCGAGAGGTGCTTTCATTTGACTTGGGCATTTCTTTTCAACTCCTGCAGCTTAAATGGGCCTCATGATCATAACAGTAAATATAAGCACCAAAGGTGTCCCTGGAGGTATCATTAGTCCCATATTACATCCTTTTCTAATTTGTTCACTTGCTCTGCAGCAAGATTTCGGTGGACTGCTGAAACCTCCAGAATTTCATGTTTTCCTCAGCAATCTGCCATAACCCCTTACCCTAAACGACATGTATTATTTCCTCCATGAGCATGTGATGTAAAAGGGTTACTAAAAGATTTATGGTAAGAAGCTGAGAAGTTTTATTTCCAATCTAATTGAATACATTGTTGCTTTATGTTTTTAAAAGAATGTGTTGATGTATTATGCCCTCCCTGTACTTTCTTTCCATATATGGCTACCTTGACCATATATGGAAAGAAAGCTTACTATACAATAATAGCAAAATGCAGATTTTGATATAGGTTCTAAAAAGGATACTGTAAAAAGTGTTCGAACAGATCAGTTATGACAAGGAATCACTCTACAAAAATGATTTTGAATTATTTTGAGATGGATGGATGGATGCTTGGTTGGACTGCTTGTGCTGGTTACGAACTGTAATAAAGATCTTTGACTACTGTAGTGCAGAATGTGGTAGTGCACTTGCTGACAGCGATATCTGTGTGGGTGCACATTCAGCCGGCACCACATAGGGTTGCCAGGTCTCCTTGTTGCTCCAGTGGTGGGATTTGAGGGTATTCCAGGGCTGGGCAGAGATGCCCCCAAGCTCCACCTCCAAGCCCCATCCCCAAGTGTGACCACCTGCCTGGCCACCCCTCTCCCTCCTCTCCTCCCTGATTTAAAGAGCTTCAGCTAATCAGTGGGGACCGCATGGTCCGCCAATCAGCTGGAAGGCCCTTTAAATCTAGCGGGAGGGAGGGGGCAGTCACAGGCTGTAGTCTTAGCTTGTGAAATGTCCTTTTAAAGGGTCTATTTGTGAGTGAGTGTGGGCAATGGTGAGTGGGGCTGGGGGAAATAATTTTGTAGCCTCCATCCTGCATTGTAGCTATGGGTGGGCTTTTGGGGGCTCTGCCCCCTTTCTTAAAGGCAAAGTTCCACAAGAATTTCTCCTAAAAATGCTTTTTACAATCATTTAAAACATTTTTAAAAGGCGTGTGCTCCTTTAAGCAGAGTGAGGTGTTGTAGTTGACTAATTCCTGCACTGAGCAAGGAGGTTGGAGTGGGTGACCTCTAGGATCCCTTCTAACACTGTGTCAAGAAACTGGTCTCCTTTAAGATAGTTTTTCTGCCTAAGTGTTAGCTTTCTTGGCTATAGAAGTCATCACCCCCACCTGCCAGCTTGTTGTCAGAACTGTTGATTAGGCTAACAGAATTGATTAACTTGCAGCAGCTGAAAACTGTTGACAGCTTGCACTTTAGAGATCTATCCCAGTAACAACTTTCTATTGGCTAAATGGTTAAAAACGCCTATGTAGAATAGACAGCTTGAGAAGACTCAGAATTCTGGCTTTTCTTTCTACACTGAGAACTTAAGTCCCACCAGAAAAAAAATTGCCCACAAGCCACAAATTCCTGGCTATTGGCCTGTCTTTTTGTGAGCCAAGCACTAGGCTCAGGACTGCCCTTCTCCCTCCCTCCTACTAGATTTAAAGGGCCCTATTAAGTATTGAGACGAGGCAGCTCTTTCATAATAACACACTTCTTTACTGAATTCCTGAACCAAAGACACAGGCTCAATAGGAAACAATTTATACTTGTAAAAACCACACCCACCTTAAACAACAGCTAATACCAAGTAAGCAGCTAGGATTCTTCATTTGCATGAGCTATATACAAAGTAACTATTCACAGTGCAGCTATTGGATTATAAGCAACAAATATGATTGGCCATTATTGGCAACACAACCAGTAGCCTTGAAGGCCTTTGGAGCCTTCGCTCAGACCCAAGCTCCATCAGTACATAACAGCCCTCCCCCCTAAGTTTGTGATACCTCATTGCAAAAAAAGTCACCAAGGTATGCATGGGGATGGCATACCCGCTGTGACCTGTGCAAGCCTTCTGTTGCCCCGGCATTGGCAGTGGGCTCTACCTTGCTAGCAGGAGTGGAGGAACTACTTGGAACCAACGGAGTTTCTCTGCTCGGCTCGACTCGGCCACAGTCCCTGGTTCAGTTCTTGGGTGCTCCGGGCTAAGTCCTATGTCAGTGGTGCAGGGTGCATTGTCTCTGTCCTGTCCCTGCGTCCGCTCTGGCCAATGCTGCCACATCAATGTGTCCCCAGAGTATCCTGCCAATGGCATCGGCCACCTCATAGGAGACCGGCCCAGTCGCCCTGAGCACAGAAACCAGGACCCAGGCCCTTCAGCTGATCAATGGGCCACATGGTCCCCTCCAGTCGGCTGAAGTCCTTTAAATCAGGCAGGAGGGGAGGAAGAGGGGTGGCCAGGCAAGTGGTCATGCTTGGGGGTGGGGCTTTTCCCACCAGCCAGCTGGGCAGGGTGGATTGGAGCCCCTGAAAGTGGGGGTTCCCCTGCCTGGGCATGGGGGTGGCAACGCTAGTGCTATGCCAACTGCACTGGCTGCCAGTTGAGTACCAGATCCAGTTCAAGGTCATGGTACTGACCTTTAAAGCCCTGAGACCAGCATACATACAGGATTGTCTCTCCCCTTATGTGCCCCAGAGAGCCTTGCAATATGCTAATCAACACCTGCTGGTGCCCCTGGCCCAAAAGATGTCTGCTTAGCCTCAGCCAGGGCCAGGGCTTTCTCTGCCCTGGCCCCGACCTGGCAGAACACACTCCCATGTGAAATCAGGGCCCTGCAGGACTCCTTACAGTTTTGCAGGGCCTGTAAAAGGGAGTTGTTCCACCAGGCCTGAGGTGGCAGACATTCAATCCATCTCAGCCTCCCCTGCTTACAGAAATACATTATTGGACTAATTATCCTGCAGGAGGCATTATGGACTGCTCTGGAGTTCGAGTTTTTGTTTGCTGCCATCTTGCTTGATTGTTTGCTTGTTTTAACTTGGTTTTATTGTATGTTACTGATCTTTTATTTATATTCTAACTAGGAATAAGGCCCGTTGTGGAAATAAATATAACGGGCTCTAGAAAGAGGCTCTGGGAGAGTGCCCTGGCTTTGGGCACTCAGTGACAATTTGCTGTGGCAATCTCAGCAGGGTATAATGACAGAGTCCACCATTTTCTCCAGAGGAACTGATCTTTGCTACCTGAAGAGCAGTAGTAATTTTGAGTGATCTCCTGCCCACCCCCAAGATTGGTAACAGTGGTTCCCCAGGAGGGAGTGGCTGGTTTGGAGGGTGGAGCCTATGGCATTGTACCTGTCTGAGGTCCCACCCCTCCTCAACACTCACCCTCTCCAGGTTCGCCCCCTCAAATTTCCAGGAATTTCCCAACCTGGAGTTGAGAACCCTATCTCCCTCCCAGTCAACCATCAACCTACCTTTAGTTTTCCATCTCCTCCCCCATCCCTTCTAGAAAGCAGTTGTAATTTTGAGTGATCTCCAGCCCCCACCTGGAGATTGGCAACAATGGTTCCCCATCAGGGAATGGCTGGATTGGAGGATGGAGTCTATGGCATCGTACCTGTCTGAGGTGCCACCCCTCCTCAAACCTCACCCTCTCCAGGCTCCATCCTTCAAATCTCCAGGAATTGCCCACCTGGAGTTGGCAACCTGATCAGGACTGGGCCCAATGAGTTTTCTCCCAAAAGCCAACATAGGTGTGGAAAGGACCTTTTACTGACAGAGGAGAAAGTACAGGTGCCAACTTTGATTAGGGAAATACCTGGAGATTTGGGGGGGGGTGGATCCTGTGGAGGGCAGCATTTGGGGTGTGTGTGGAAGGACTCAGCAGGGTATAATGCCATAGAGTCTACCCTCCACAGCAACCATGTTCTCCCGGGGAACTGATCTCTGTCATCTGGAGGTCAATTGTAACAGTGGGAGATCTCCAGGTCCCACCTGGAGATTGGCAACCCTAGGGGAAAGGCAGCCTCACAGCGGGGAGTTGAAGAAAATGGTCTGATGGTTGCTGGCCCACCTTGTTAGCCAGCCAGCCATGCTGAAACTAAGCAGGAAAAAGAGCCTTTTTCCATTTATTCTGACAGGAAAGAGGCCACTGGGGAGGGGGTTATGGGCGGGGGAGGGGGTTATGCTGAAAGTCCTTTGTTTTTTTACTCACAGAACCAAACTTGGCTGCCTACCGACAGCCATTGAGGGGACAGTCCCTCACAGGAATCAAGAGAACTTGTCTTCCTCAGGAGAGAGAGCTGTCTGCCAGAGGAAGTGGGTGGGGAAGAGGAGCAGACCCAGCACCCGGCCAATGGCACGCGAGTACTCTTGAGTGGCGGCTGATGGGCCAATGGCTGAGGGAGGGCATTTTACAGCCAATGGGAGCGCATGGAATCTTGCGAAACCAAAAGATAATTATTTATAAGGAGAGATTGCCGTGAGCCGCCCTCAGCCCATTTTGGGATATGGCGGGATATAAGCCCAATAAATAAATAAATAAAGCTGTAATTGAAGAATTTCCTTTAAAATAACGTTAGAATTTTTACTGTTGAAAATGAGAAGTCTGTCAGAACTGCAAAGGAAAAAGCCAAGACAAAAAATGAGACCTGCTGGTGGAAGACTCAGGCCTGGGCTGCCCCATTCAGCAAAATGAGATGTTTATAAGAAGAGAGGGCAGAGAGTGCTGAAGTAAGAAAATGGATTGCACCACGGCAGAAGGCAGGCAAGGTATTACATTCTTCAGAGCTTCCCAACATTAATGATTCCTCTAAGTGGAAAACTAGCATAGCAGGTGAAAAGCAAGGTTGGAAACTTTTCCTCCAAAACACCAATTTTTTAAAATCTGCATGGTGTTTTTAGATGAGGGAGCACTGAAAAAATGATTCTCCACCCACAGTCTAAAGTGGTACACTCCACTCTGCTACCTGAGAATTCTACTGCCTCATTCTGCTGCTTTGTCACTCCCTTGGCTTACCTCCATGCAATCTGAAATTCAAACTGCTTTTGAGTCCCAGTCAGCCTACCTGGAAGGCAAACGCTTTGAAAAAAGAGATTCAGCTCCCTGTGTTCATGAAGTTAGATCCTCACCTCTTACTTTACACATAACCCCAACAGACCTAGATGTAAATAATCACTGTCATTTCTAAGAAAAGGGAACAGTTCCCTTTCTGAAAGTCAGTCCACAGTGTAACTTACTTCACAGGTGTCCTGTTGAAATCCTCAGCTCTCTTTTACTGCCAGAGCAAAGGCTTGTTTATGCTGTAATTTTCTACATGTCAAACATGGATGGCCATTAGAGGTTTTGTTTTGTTTTGTTTTTTGTTTTTGCATTTCTTTCTGTGCTTTACTTGCTGCCAGATTAGGAACACTTCAGATTTTGAAGAGAAACAAGAACTTTCTGGAGATGCCTCTACATCCTACTTGTTGCATAGCATTTTGAAAAGTACTAAGACTGAACAGTGATTTCAGCTCTCACATACTTTATTAGTTCAAGAACAAGACAAGTTTACCTGGCTCGCAGGCCGGTTTATATCCCCTGAAAACCCCACACCCAAAACACACCCCGCTCAAGACATTGGCGATTTACAGTGGCCGAGAGTTCCATAGGCTCTTGGCTGGGAGCCTAACCCTCTGATTGGAGCGGGTTAGGATCCACTGAATCCTTTGTTCAGGTGAACGAAGCTCAGACGTATTTGCCTGACCGCATGGCTTCCTTGCCTCACATGTGGTCAGGTCCGATTGCATTATGGCTGATTGCATTATGGCTGAGTACATTACACCCCTCCCCCCTTGGTCCAAAAGACACCCACAAACAAAATCCTTCAGGTGAGTGGGTGCCTTACACTCCTGGGTGGAGCAACGGAGCATGGTTGGAATCGCTGTAGCAGCTGCTGAGGCACCCGTCTGAGGGCTGGCCGGTGTCTGCTGTGTTGAGTGTTGTTGTGTCAGCTCTGTTGGGGCTGTCAAGCTGGGTTCTGGTGTGAGTGCCAGTGGGGGGCTTGGTACAGGTTCGTCGACCTCAGGGAGCCGTGGTTGCAGCGGAGCTTGTGCTGTTTCAGGGGGGTCAGTCTCCTCGATGTCCTCCGGGTCGACTGGCAACACTCGCCTGCACAGCTGGTCAATGTGACAATGTAGGACTTGGCTGTCCTCACAGGAAACCTCATAGGTGCAGGGGCCCTGGACTCTCACCACGCATGCCGAAATCCAGGTTGGACCCTTGGTGTAGTTTCGTGCATACACGAGGTCCTCTAGGAAGAATTCCCTAGCCACCTCATGGGACTCGGTGACCGGTGCCTCTTCTGCAGTGCGATCTGGGTGGAGACAGTCTAGCTGGGTCATCAGGCGACGGCCTAGGAGGAGTTCAGCTGGGCTGCACCCCGTTGTGGCGTGGAGAGTGATCTGCTGGCCAAAGAGGAATGCGGCCAGCTTGTAGTCCCAGTCCTTTGAGTCCAAGTGGCAGAGTGCGTCCTTGGTCATCCTGACCATTCGCTCCGTTTGGCCATTGGTCGCTGGGTGAAAAGGAGCGGACCGGACATGGCATATTCCATAATAACGGGTGAAGTTCATGAATTCACTGGACATAAAGGCTGTCTCGAGCACACCCTACACCCCACACACACCCACTACCCATGATAGGCAATTTATAGTGTGACTCCTGGTCTATAGGTTCCTTCCAGGATCCTAGCTATCTATTGTTCTAGGTTTCAAGCTTGGTCAGTCAAGGTCAGGCCCAGGACATAACAGTTCTTTTACTTTAAAAAAATAATTCCTTATTTGGACCATCAGTGGAAGAAAAAATAGCAAACCATTCCTTCAGTCCTGTTTAGTCTGTCAGTATAACTCAAAGCAAGAGCCAGTGATAATAGCTAACCAGTAGGATCTCTATGCCAAGTGTTGCTATTTGGCAGCTGTGGGTCCTAAATACATTTGTATATCTCTCTATATAATAATTCTGTTTTGGAGTGGCAAGATTCCATGCGGTCCCTCAGCCATTGGTCCATCAGCCACCCATCAAGAGTACTCGCATGCCATTGGCTGGGTGCTGGGTCTGCTCCTCTTCCCCGCCCACTCCCCCTTCAGCCACTGTTCCCTGTCAGAATTACTGGCAAATGGCTTTCTCTCTTGATGAAGACGCTTTTCCTGCTTGCTTCCGGTGTGAGACTAACTGTCCCCTCAGTGGCTGTTGGTAGGTGTCATGAAATGGCAGTTACCTGTGTCTGTAAGATGGCTGTGGTTCTTGGTTTAAAATGTTCCCCCATAAATAATAATCTGTGTTGTGCTCTGACCACATAGTCTCCCTGCTCTGCACAATACCAAAGGGAGGGGGTAGCCCAGGGAAGCAAGGAAAGGCCAGACCCTTGGTTTGCCAACTTTCCAGGATCCCCCAAAGACTCGGGAGTCCATCTCCAAATAGGGAGATTCGGCCAGAGGGGTCTCACTGTCCCTCTAAAAAGGCAGTGATGATTCCGTGAGTGGTAGTAGCAAATTTAAGGGGAGAGATATGCCCACGGGATGAGGGTGGGAGGCAAACAGCTGAGTTGTAAACTGGAGCCCATTTCTCCATGGTAGGCAACCAAGCTTGGTTCAGACAAAGGAAGGAAACCCTTTGCAGGCTTTTGTGAGGAACTCATTGTGTCCTGACTAGGGTTGCCAGCTCCAGGATATGGAGATTCCTGGAGATGTTCTGGTAGATCCTATGGAAACCAGGGTTTGGGGAAAGGAGAGGCCTCAGCTGAACAGAATGCCATACAAACCACCTTCCAAAGCAGTTATTTTCTCCAGGGGGGAGAGATCTGTTGTCTGGAGTTAAGTTGTGATACCTGGTGATCTTCAGGCTCCACCTGGAGGTTGGCTGCCCTAGGCGTAGCAGTCAGTGCTTCAGAGCAGGGTCTGCTGGATCCAGGTTCTTGCTGTAGAAGCTGAGTGGATGATTTTGGACCAGTCACAGACTTTCAGCCTAACCTACCTCACAGGGTTGTTGTGCAAGTCAAAAGGGGGAGAGGAGAATGATGTAAGCTGCTTTGGTCCCCATTGCAGAGAAAGTCTACTTTTCCTCCTGGGAAACCATTGTTGCCAGTCTCCAGGTGAGGGCTGGAGATCACACAGAATTACAACTGCTCTCCAGATGGCAGGTATCAGTTCCCCTGGAGAAAATGGTGGACTCTGTGGCAGTCAGGGCTTCAGAGCATGAAAAATGGTGGACTCTGCAGCAGTCGGGGCTTCAGTGCATGGAAGAGGCTGCAGGTGTGTGTGGGGGGAATGGAAAGCTGAAGAGAGAGGGGGAAATAAAGGTAGGTTGATGATTGGCTAGGAAGGAGATAGGGTTGCCAACTCCAGGGAGGAAATCCTGGAGATTTGAGGGATGGAACCTGGAGAGGATGAGGTTTGAGGAGGGGTGGGACCTCAGACAGGTACAATGCCATAGACTCCACCCTCCCAACCAGCCATTCCCTTCTGGGGAACCATTGTTGTCAATCTCAGGAGAGGGGTGGAAATCACTCAGAATTACAACTGATCTCCAGGAGGGAGGGGGGAAGAGATGCAAAGCTGAAATCAGACAAGTAGATAATGGCAGGTTGATGCTTGGCTGGGAAGGAGATAAGGTTGCCAACTCCAGGTTGGGCAATTCATGGAGATTTGAGGGGTGGAGCCTGGAGAAGGTGAGGTTTGAGGAGGGTTGTGCCCTCAGACAGGTACAATGCCATAGACTCCATCCTCCAAACCAGCCATTTCTTTCTGCGTAACAATTGTTGCCAATCTCCATATGAGGTCTGGATATCATTGAAAATTTCAACTGCTCTTCAGGTAGCAGAGATCAGTTCCTCTGGAGAAAGTGGTGGACTCTGTGTCATTATACCCTGCTGAGGTTGCCACAGCACTTTGACACTGAGTGCCCAAGGCCTTGGCATTCTCCCAGAGCCTCTTTCTAGAGCTCGTTGTATTTATTTCCATAATGGGCCTTATTCCTAGTATATACAGATTCCCAATTAAACAGTCAAGGTATTGCACAGTAGGAGTCTCATGGCATACTTTGTAAATGCTGAAAAATGCTAGAGGTACCCTTATATATTTGCATTGCTTGCATTGCTTTCGGTAGGTAGTAAAAAGTAATTTGCAGACGACTGATCCTTGTTACCAAGAGCTTATTTTGAAATAGATATTTGGATTAAAGCTCCACTCAAACAACAGAGAAAGGCAAGAAGAAAGACTCCAGAAGGAGAAAATGGAGATGGCTAGAGCTGCTGGCATGTTGAGAAAAGAGGAAGAGAAGTGACAATGTTTCTCTGAATTAGAAATTATTTGTTGAACATTGCTTGGCAATGAATTACTTTAATGCACACATGGAAAAGATATGTGCATTTCCCTTTGGAACAAAAACTGCCTTTTAAATTCTTCTCAGTCAAGTTGGTGTGACAAACTTGTCTGATGGGCATCGGGGACCTGAAGCGAGCTTCCGGGGGGAAAGTAACCATCACTCATGCTTCATTGGATTTCTATGACAGAATGATCAAATTCTGTAGAACCTGGCACAAGCACATCATTATCAAGCCCCTGCTTGAGCATTTCTTAACTGATCATGGATGCTGAGGTCCTTGGTGGCTCCTGTTTTCTGGCACTGTTTGTAGTTATTTGACCTTTTCTCACTGGATAATCCACACAAAAAGCCCTAATTACTTCCCCAGCTTTGAGCAGCCCAGCAGTGTGAATAATCAATGGCGCTGATTTAGGAATTGCACAATCAGATGCTTCTGGTGTTTAAAGCACATTTTTCCATTGACCTGCCACAGATGTAGGACAATAAGAAGTGCTAAAGCTGCTGCTGTAATCACAAGCTGACCAAGTGACCTTGGGAGCCGGAAACTGATTATTGGGCCCATGTTTCAGGCAATGTCATTATAGGGAACATATTTTTTATTTAAGGTAACTTATCGGGTGTCAATGCAGCAAATTTTGCTATTTTAAAAATGTATGGGTGTGCTAACACACCATCTGGTCATTTATAGCAGAATAGTATGCTAGCAACATTCAGTGGAAGATAAAACTCTTATGCTTCATTCCTATTTTTATAGAGTATGTAAATAAGTGTATTTAAACAGTTACACTATCTACAGCTTAGTTCAGTGAGCCAAATGTTTTGCTGTAACCATCTCAGATAAGTTGGACTGAGAGATTTGTCCAAAGCTATCCAGGAAGTATCAGTGCCAACTGTTTTATTATGCTTCAAAATAAACCTGGAATTTTGATAAAACAATACAATTTTAGATGCTAGTCTTCCTGTAGTTGGATTGACAACTATTTATGTTAACTGAGCTGCCTTCTTTGTGAACGCCAAAGGCTTCTCTTTTTTCCTTTTTGCTTCCCATAGTTATATCACATTGTCATCACTATAGAAGTGAAAGTTCATAGGTTATCAAAATCTGTAGCATAAACTCAGGGCTGAGATTAACTTGGACTCACTGAGAACAGTAAACAACATTCATATGTACAAATCTTTATTATTGTTGCCAGTAACAAAATGGGTGGTGGTTTGTTTTTTTACAAAAGTCTTGCATCGTGACAACTGATAGATAATATTGAAGAGAAAATGATCTATTTTAAAATGTGTAGCATTTAAAATATATAACCCACACCTCATGAAAACTTTTTCTCCATCCTGGACAATGTAACTTCTCTTTCACAGGTCGTGCTTGATCGGACTGCCCTTCATCATAGACAGTCCCCTAATCTAAAACAGCTATTCATGAGGAATAGCATCTCATCTAACAGAGATCAAGGCCAAATGCCAGGTCTCCCCATATCCATTCAGGCAACACTATTCCAGAACCTGACACCATGACCTCATCCATGCCATCAAGGGCTTCACACGCTCATACTCCATTGGATGCCAAGACAGTGCTTCTGCAGACTAGAGCTCGGCCACTACAGCCCTTTTCACATTACTGTTCTAAACAGGATGTTATTTGTCGTTGGCTCTATTTTGAGTAAAGCGATACAGGGACGGGGGTTTCATATAGCGAATTTCCTTCCATTAATGAGCTGTCTCTGAAGTGCTATGGTCATTTCAAACAATGTCGCTTTTCCCCCACCCTTTCCTTGCTGCATGATCTTCCTCAGACTTTTTTAATATTCTAAAGTGAGCACTATGGTACTCCAGTGTGATAGGGGCACTTGAGATGCATTGACTCAGAATATTATAACATTTTTTAAAAGTCCAAGGAAGATCGTGCAGCGAAAAAGGGGAAGTGGCATTGTAGGGAGCACTGTGCACATTTTAAACAGCACTCTACAGTGATTCAGAAGCGCAAGAAAGGGGCTAAAAATGGAAAAAAGAAGTTTCCCTCAAAAACAACTCAACCATGCTTTGCTAACCTGATGCAAGCAGGTTTGTATGAACAGGTAAATAAATTCTGCTAGGAGCTGGTTACTAAAATGGGATTGTCTGAAATGGCAGGAAAAAATTCATCAGCAACCAGTTACTAAAACAGAATACAAATGGCCATAGGTCTGTCATTAAAGAAATGGCAACTTTCAGAAACCAGTGGGAAAAGATGTCAGGGTCCTAGGACAATGTGCTGCTAACATGAAAGTCACCACGATTCAGCACAGATATTGCAAAGGGAATCTTCAAAAAAAAATTGCTGGATTAGAGTTTATCAGGAAAGTTCATTGTGTTTGTCCAAGTCTGAATCAAGATGAAGTCTTCTCCACTCCACTCCAGAAATGGAATTGGCTCAGCAAAATGAGTAAGATTTCATTACCTGTAATTATTACTGTTGTGAATGTTCACTGTGCTTATGTTGTATACATTAGAACATTACTTAGGAGCATCACTATCTTTAATTCTTGTATTTAATTAAATGCTTATATAGAAAATATACCACATATTTGATTATGTGAACTCTGGTGCATGAAAGCCACAATAAATCTGTTATTCTGAGGTGCCATGAACTCCTTGTCTACTGTAGTGGATTTTAAAAGATAGTATATTTATTTATAACATTTATGTGATACCTCTTCAAATATTCCACCTGCCCCTCCCCCGTATGACCCTAATCCAAACCTTATGTTAATTGTGTGTTTTTATGTTTGTACACACATGCATATATGTCACAGTATGGGACACATCTGTCAAGTGGGCTGTAGTTTACAAAAACTTTATATCATAATAAATCTTTAGTAAGTACATCAGTAAGTAATCTATTTCAATTTGCCCTTGCACCTTACCTAGTACAAAAGCCTGGGCAAATTGGGTTATGTGGTGGTACTAGATGAGAAGTACTGACATCACTGGTATTGGTTTTGCTGACATTTTCTAAAAAGATTGTCATTTGTCATATAAAATGAAGCTTAATTTCTACAGTAGCAAAGCAGCATTTCAAAGGGATATTAGATGTCCCACAAATAGAACAACAACAAACACTGTAAAGTGTTTAAAATGCAATTAAATCTAACTAAGGAGGGAGGAGCAATAACTTCTGTCCCACATGTGTAACTACTAAAACATATTAATATTCCATTACCGTGCATGTAAGGGGGGGGGGGGAGCAGAAGCATCCTTTTATTAGTTTGATAGCTTGTCAGAAAACATTAACTCCCCACCCCAGTGTCTGTTCATAATATTAACAAGAGTTTGCAGCTACGCTACCATTAAGTCATTCTAAGCTGCCAACCAGGGATGTGAAGGAGTTGCCAATAGGGATGTGCACAAACTGCCCCACAAACTAAAGTTCATAATGAATTTTGGATGGTTCATGGTTCGTGAACTGAAGTTTGTGGCAGGTAAACCAGCATGAACTTTCCACAAACTTTCAAGCTGCTCATGGCAGTTTTTGAATGAATACATTTCCAGACAGATTGTCTCTGCTCAATCAAAATTTTACCAAACTTCAAAGCAACAGGTTCCCAAAACAAGTTCAAAGCAATAGGTTCTCTGTGGCTGCGTTCAGACGGCCAGTCAATCGCGCCATGAGCCCTCCTAAAATTTTATCCCGATTTTTTTAATCCAGCCTAGCACGACCAGACGCCCCCCATGAAATAGCCTCACGCGTTGTTCCCACCATGATTTGTCTACACGGCATCCACTGAGGATTTTTTTAAAAAAAGTTTTGTACATTCGCATAGGCAAGGCTGCGCCTCCTTGGAGAACTGAGGCGATCGCGGAGGGTTTTCAGCAAAGTCCCGGTCTTCCCCCTTGCCATTGCCATCATGATCAATGGAGGGACTATTTTGCAAGTTAGAACAGTCCTTCCCCCCTCCATCTCCCATCGTGGTAACATCTTGTCCCTAAAAGAAATAAGCATGAATATTACATTCCTCGTAGCGCTTATCGCTGAATGCGTTTCCTTGTTAAAGTGCACATGGGGTTTCAATTTTTTAAAAATCGCGCCCCCGTCGGCTCGGTCTGACGTCAGACCGAGCCGACGGGAGCATCGCGCGCTAATGGAGTGACCAGACGGAAGAAAGTCTGCAGTTGTTGCGCGGGTAAGCGAAAACCCTACATTGAAACTGCTACTTTTTAAATCAGGATTGGAGGCGCAGCAGAACGGGATGCCTATGGGACCGGAATATTTCCCAGATGTTTCTGTCTGGTCGTGCATTTTTGATCCGCAAGGGAGTCGTTCCTATGGCAGATCAAAAGATCCGTCTGAACATACCCTGTGCATTTTGTGTGTGTAGCTCACACTTTTGAACCTGTGCCTGACACTTCCCTCAAATGCACTTTCCTGGGGGGCATCTTCTTGAGGGGCCATAACGTGTCAAATCTGCACATAAATTGGAGAGCATGTAAAAGAGCATCTGGGGGAGGTCCCCTGTGTGTTTGATATCTCTAGCTTGCACAAGGTCCATTCTATATAATCCTGAGCCTCCTGAACCTGCACCTGTCATTTTCCCAGAAAGCATTCTATTGCATCACAAACCTCACAAACCAAACCAGTTTGTTTAGCTCCTAAAAGTTCATGATGGTTTGTGGTTTGCAAACCAGGCATGCCATGAATCACAAACCAAACCACATTTTTCTGGTCCGTACCCATCCCTAGTTGTCAACCAGGGATGTGAGGCCAAGACTGACAAATAAGTGGGGGAATTAGAAGGGGGGAAGAGAGAAATGAAGGCACATTACAAAAGAAAGACAGCAAAATGGAAGGAGAAAATTGTTGAAAACAGGAAGAGAAATTAAGAGGAAATGCTGATTTATTTTCTAAAACATACTAACAGAGAAAATGTGGATGAGTAGACAACAGTCTGGAGCTGAGTAGAAGAAAAAGAAGAGGGAAATAGACCGCTAGAAACAATAACCTTGTTAGGAGAGTGCAGCCTGGCAATGACCATAGTAGCAGTGAGCTGTGCCTGCTCATCTTGCCTTGCTCCAGTGATGACTTGGTTGATGAGTTTTGCAGGATATGCAAGTGTTTGTCTCCTTATAGTAAACTTTGCTTACTGTGCTCTGCCTTCCATGTGCCCCTAGTGGCTGCAGTGCAGAAATTAATTAGAAGAAAATAAATTGGATGCTGGCTTCAAGGGCCCTCCACCTGATTTGGCCCCAGGGAATTTTGCCCCACCAGTCCCCACATCTCAGCAGCTCTGTCTTCAGAGACCTGCTTGAGGTGGTTGACATAATAAAATCATAAAAACATAAGAAGCCAATGAAACCCAAAGTATAAAAGTACCTAAAAGCATAAAACAGTTGTCTGGATTTTGCTTCAGCAATACTATGCCTTTTCCTCTTACCATTTCACATTTTAAAAAAATATTCTATGCATGCTTCATGTAAGTCTTGATCATTACATTTAATGCAATAAAGGAGGACCTTGTTGCTCTCTCAGGGGTACAAACTTAGCATTTCTTTTGCCTTGATAAAAGTGACTTTCCTGCTAGCAATTTGCAAGACATATATAGGGGATGAGCAAAAAACTTACTAAAGGAAAAAGCCATGAAGAATGATGAAAAAAGAATCAAGGAGCACAATTCAAGCACAAAGAATCCCTTGGGGTACAAACATTTCAAGAAACACGATGTGCAAGACAGAAAGATCTCTAGCCAGCTATAGTTTTATGTCATTCTCAGAAGGCAAAAAAACCCCTGTTTTCACTTATCTTGGCAGCAATATATGAGCAATATTTCTTAGATAAGCTTTTCATCCCAAAAAGTTTCCTTTTTCTTTCTTTCTTTTTTACATTGATGTCTTTCTAATTGTTTTGGGATAAAGTTCTTTTCATTATCAAGAACACAAAGAGATTAATATTTTGTGTGAAATCTGAGAGCTTCAGCATCCTCTAGCAGATTTGAGGCAATGGATGCTCTTTTCCATATTTTATCTTGCAGGATTCCCCAAAGGCACCTGTGCTGTATGGAAAATGGCAATCAATTCTGTGCAAGAGTAATTGAGACTGAAATTATCCTCAGCCATCTTGTTCAGAGAAATCTAAAAGGTACCTTTTGATTTGTTAGTAGAGAGGCCCTTCTTCCCCTTCTCCGTGATCCACGACAGAACGCAATAGAAAATTTCATACATTCCACTGAAAGAGAAGTTGGCTAGAGACACTTGCATCTGCTAGTGTAGCAGTACAAACTGTATTTATTTCAATGATGCCTGTATGCAACCTCAATTCAAACAGTGTAGCATTACTTGCACACTATCGACACACTTCTCTCTTACATACCATATTGTTATTTCTACTTCAGAGATAAGATATAGTTGAAGGCTGTTTACGCTGTGGTGTACATTGTGATAAGCCTGTTGTTTCTGCTATCAAACATTCATGTAAAGTGATATATCACATGAACAGTATGTGCCAGATCAAATAAGCAGCTAACCGTTTGTAAAGTAAATGGGTAATAGAGCATATTATCTCAATACAGTTGGCTCTTGAGCCAAGTCTGTAGAAGTCTTTTGAAATGGATTTGGCTCTTTTTCTTTAACACTGACAAAGCTTCTGGAATCAGACTGTACTAAAGTATGGCGCGTTTTGCTTCCTCTTTATGGGCTTCAAGAAATATTCAGGGCTAACTTGCCAAAGGTAAAAATAGACTGAACAATATTATATTTTTCTTCAAAGAGATTAGGTATATCTTTATTTGTTTCTGGATCCTGATCATCATCACTTGGATTCTACTTCAGTCTCAGTAGCAAGTGAAATATGACACAGGCCTATGGACAAACTGGTACTTCTATGATTACTTTAACAGCTTAAAAATGCCTTGCATCTGAACATAAGCCCTCAGTGCATTTATCAAGAACAGGAGGGATCCTTTCAGCCAATATATTTGAAAAAATGAAGGAGTGTATCCTTTAAATACACTAACATGATTTTAGACAGTCAAAATTTCATAGCATTGTCTAAGCTATCTGGAGTGTATGGAAGGGCTTGGGAGAATATATAGAACAAGTAGGGGACCTACAAGGTCTCACTTCCTCCTCCCTCACTTTTTCCTCTTTCCCTTTCCTGAAAGCTCCTATAGCCTGCCCACTTTCCCTATGTCCTTTTCTCCTTCCCACTCACCAACCAAACTATCTACGTTTTATCTGCCATCCATCATTGGCTGTATTTATTATTTTACTTATATCCCACTAGGAGATGATTCTATTTACACTCCAACTTGGAGTTGCCAGATCCAGGTTGGAAACTTCCTAGAAATTTATGGATGGAGCATGGGGAGTACAGGAACCTCAGTGGGTACAATGCTATGGAGTTCATCCTCCAAAGCATCCATTTTTTGGGGGGGGGGGGATTGATCCCTGTAGTCTGGAGGTGAGCTGTAATTCTGGGGGATCCCCAGGTTCCACCTGGAGGCTGGAAATCCTATATCCTTCCTATCCCCACAATGAGGACCTAAAGCAGCTTATATCATTCTCCTCTCCTCTGTTTTATCCTTACACCAACCCTGTGAGGTTAATTAGGTTGAGAATATGTAACTGGTCCAACACCACCCAGTAAGCTTCCATGGCATCTCCCAGATCCTATTCTGAAACTCAAACCACTACACCATACTGGCTTTCATGGGGTGGCTGCTGTTGAACAGTAGCAAGCAGCTGAGCCTAGGTGAATCATACAAGTTGAGTGAGATTATTTAGTGGCTGCTGCCAGGCCTGGGCCTGATGTGGCCTTCCTCAGAGGCCAAAACAACCCCTGGAAAGCTCCATCCCCCTTCATTTTACTGAGAGAAAACCAGCTTGAAGGCTAGCAATACTGTGTGGATGCCTAGAAACAGCCACTAAGGGCATTAATTTCTTAAACCTACAAATATTACTTCTATTATTGGAGGATTAACACTACAATTTGTTTTATTTTTAGATTTCACATTTTTCTGCAAACCTGGGGTTTTCCTCTGGCTTATAGAAAGATCTGTCTTGTCTCTTCATGGTTCCAGTCTCTGGATTTAAGTATGCACAGATCTGGGCATGTTGAGAATTAGATATACTGATGATTGTTTGTGTAGATATACAGAGGGATAGCTATAGTGGTATTATGAAATGCTGGTTGTCTTATTGGACTGTGGTTATCTTGATTCAGTTCTATTTGGCATGATAAAGATTACATCAAAAATGAGCAGGGAGTTTCCAAAGTACTTTTGTGCAGTTAATGAATTCTTTTGTATTTTTATTAAAATAGGGTTTTTTGCCAATGCCAACAAAAACAGAGGGAAAAATGCCACCAGATTGATAGCAATTACTTTGACCTACCTGCTCATCCTACTTTCATCCCTTCTATTCAGTTCCTATCTATATATCCAAAGAGCAAAGCCATCTTTTGTTGCTGTTGTTCATTCGCACAGTCGAGTCTGACTCTTTGCAACCCCATGGACCACATCATGTCAGGCCTTCCTGTCCTCCGTCGTGCTCCAGTGTTTGCTTAATTTCATGTTCGTTCATTGCCTCTGTCTAACCATCTCATCCTTTGCTGTCCCCTTCTTCTTTGACCTTCAATCTTTCCCAGCATCAGGGTCTTCTCTGCTCTGAAAGCTATCTTACATCCTGGCAACTCCAACTTTCATTTTTAGGGGGGAAATGAGCACAACCCTGCCACTATTAAATACACACAAGTTCCAATTAAATCAGTGGGATTTCTGTGTACTGAGCTCATGCATTCCCCTAACTTTGGAATGCAGGCACTACTGGTACATCTGAATTGCATTCCCCCTATTGCCACAGGCTTACAGGAGAATCCTTTAGAGTTTTGTACATGTAGAAACATTGCTGTCACTCAGATATGTCCCATCTCAGGAACTTTATCCTCCTATTTCAGCATATGATAGAAGGAAGTACTAAACGGTGTGTAGGCAGTCTTCGGCCTCTGTAAAGTTTGCACTATGAGCTCTACACTGGCAATATAAAAATGTATGATGTGTGCATAATCCAGAGGTCTCCAGTGTGGCATCCACGGGCACTATGGTGCCCACCGACACCGTTCCTGGTGCCTGCCAAGTGTTTTTAGAAAGTGCACAGGGCCAGATGGGGTTTTTCCCCAGCAGGGCTTTTGATTGGCTATTGAGATCTGATTGTCTGTGCAGATTTTCAAATAGTTTCTTCAGCAGCAGCTGTTGCCACAGCACAAAGATCTGAATTGTGTGTCTTACATTCCTAGCTCCTAAAATTGTGGTGCTGATGGCCTGTCTTGGGAGCCAGACACTGCCTAAGGAACCCCTTACTACTATTCTCTGCTCTGAAAAAATTGCACTTGGAAGTATTATTGCAGGAGCATATGTGAAGTTACCAACAACATAATGACTTCACCCAGACTTATTTAAAAGCACTCCAGGAACCTGCACAGGAATCAGGCCCACCAGGAATTTGCTGCCCAGCAAGACATGCCCACCTTGGCTGGATCTGCACATCCCCAGGACCTCTGCTCTTCAAACTTCTATGTTTGTGCCATGATTCCAAGTTAGCTGAGCATTTTGATCTGTATATAGACATTACATCTCCTTGCCTGAGAGTCCTGGCAGCCCAAGGCATGAAAGAATGTGTTTCATAGAATCATAGAATCACAGTGTTGGAAGGGGCCATACAGGCCATCTAGTCCAACCCCCTGCTCAGTGCAGAATCAGCCTAGAGCATCCCTGACAAGTGTTCATCCAGCCAGTGAGGGGGAGCTCACCACTTCCCTAGGTAGCTGATTCCACTGTTGAACAACTCTTACTGTAAAAAAGGTTTTTCTAGTATCCAATTGGTACCTTCCCGCCCTTAATTTAAACCCATTATTGGGAGTCCTATCCTCTGCTGCCAACAGGAACAGCTCCCCCCTCAGCCTCCTCTGCTTCAGATTGAACATTCCCAAGTCCCTCAGCCTTTCCTCAGAGGGTTTGGTCTCCAGGCCCCTGATCATCTTTGTCACTCTCCTCTGTACCCACTCCAGTCTGTCAACATCCTTTTTGAACTGAGGCCTCCAGAACTGCACACAATACTCCAGGTAAGGGGTTTTTTTCTGGCTCATAACCAGCCAGGATACTGTCAGGATTTTTTCCTATTTGTCTTTCAGTTTGATATGTACTGGTCGATGACTGTAATAATAAACTGACTGACTGATACTCCAGGTGTGGCCTGATCAATGCAGTGTACAGCGGGGCTAAGACATCTTGCGATTTGCATGTTAGGCCTCTGTTGATGTGACATCCTGTGAGGACAGCTGCCATAAGCCAAGGACCAGCCAGGGAAACGTGCAAGGCTCTGCCCACACCACTGGTTCCAAAAGCAAAAAAACCCAGCATGGCTGTTTCTCCAGCAGATCTTCTGGCTTCACAGATTTCCAGACCACCTGATGACTGATTGATTGAGGACTCCAGTTCACTTCCTCTTCTGGCATGCTTTGGAAACTCAAGTTCATGTTTCTTTGGCCTGTCATACACAATCTAACGGGGAAACAGCCAACTAGCATCCTTGAACAATATCTCCTATTTTATTCTATTCAATCTCTCCTACCAGCAAGATGACTGAGTGTCCCTGTTGTCCCTTGCTGAGTTCACATATAGCAGTGCCCTTTGCTCTTCCACCCAGCAGACCCCCTTCTTGACTAATTATGGATACAACCCCCATTTCTCTCCATGAGTTATGGATCTCTCACCAGTTCCTGATGTGGATGAAATGCTGCAGAAATTGCAGGCTATACACCATAAGTTACAGGAAGAGTCAGAGCAGGCAAAACAGGTTTACAATGCAACTGTTGACCAGACGCAACAACCAGGATATCTGATCAAGACAGGAGATATGGTGTGGCTGTTGTCCACCCAGCACCTTAATCAGCATAGGCCATCCTGCAAACTGACCTTTTCCTGGAACAAATGAATCCTATGGCCTCCAAGTTACAGCTACCCAAAAACCTGCACATCCACCCCACATTTCACCATGCCCTCCTGGTTCCAGCTTCACTGCCCCATCTGGCCCATCTCCCTCAGCCACTATCACCACCTCCAATAACAGTTGATAGGGGGGAGGAGTATGAAGTAGCTCACATACTAAAATCTTGCATCCATTGAGGTCATTCCAGTACCCTATTAGATTGGAGAGGTTATGGACCCAAACAGCATTCCTGGGAGGCTTCCTCAGATGTTCGTATCCCTGCCCTGGTATGCAAGTTCTACAGATATACTCTCACAAGCACAGTCTTGCTCTCCTCAGTCTAGGTGGGGTCCTGACAGGAATGATGTTGGGATTGACCTGAAAAATCCTTGAGGATGAGGTCCCCATGGTGGTAGATCCTATGGAGGTCAAAACCATGACAGACTCTGAGCTCCCTGGGCCCTCTGTGGCTACCAGACCAGAAACCCAGGAAGCTCAGGAGCAGAAGCCACCATCAGAACCTGGGACTCGCTGAAGGACTCATGAAGGATAGTGGTCAGCTGCCAAGGGCCCTGCAGTCACCCCAGAACCCTGACAGCAGAAAAGACAGGAAGCCTGTGTAGAAGCACAACTGAGATGGCAATGTCCAGCTTCCCAAGGCTTCTCTGCTGACCAAGAGGCATCTGGAGTCCTAGAACCACCAGAAGGCTTTGCAAGATGGTTCAGCTGTGAGTGCTTGCAGACTTCAGAACAACGCTATAGCTGCAGGCACTCACTGCTATAAACAGCCTCAATTCAGTTCTGGCTGTGGTGGGATCAGCAGCTCTGATCAGGACCGGTGCTAGGTATTTTTGCACCCTAGGCGAGGCTGCCTTCTGGTGCTCCCCCCCCCCCCGGTGTGCCCACCAGTTTTCAAACATAAATGCATTTTAGGAAGAATGAAAGACACAATATTTGAAATTGCTAATTTCTTTCTTTTTTAATTGAGAGAACAAGTAATACAGTCTCTGATTTTCTCTCTCAAACAGAAAAACACAAATCACAAAGCATTTTGAAAAATCTGGTTAATTGTGATGCTGAAATTTAAGTCTCTTTAATGTTCTTATTATAAGATACGTAATATTTTTTCCTTCTGTATTTTTGCTATATCACCTACTCGTTCTAACAATTCTAACTCCTTGTTAACTCAGTTGGAGTTATATATGCAGACACCACAAAACATCAGTCATGTGGACCCCCCACACACAACACAGTTGAAAAGAGAAAGAGTCCAGTAGAGTCCAGATCAGTGTTCCCTCTAAGCTGAGTCGGTGTGAGCTAGCTCACAGTTTTTTAGCCTCCGGCTCACACATTTTTGTCTTGGCTCAGGAAGGATGGCTCCAGAGCAAACTAATTGATGCAGTAGCCAAATTGCCTGCTCACAACTTTAATGTCAGTAGCTCACATGGTAGAATTTTTGCTCATAAGACTCCACAGCTTAGAGGGAATATTGGTCCAGACTAACAAAATTTGTTGCAGGGTATGAGCTTTCATGATTTTATTAGTCTTTAAGGTGCTCCTGGACTCTTACTCTTTTCTACTGTTACAGACAGACTAACACAGCTACCCATCTTGATCCCCTTCCACACAATACCGTAGCTGCAGAGCTTAAAATCACAACACCACGTATGAGCCCACCTTATACCTAACCAGACCACTGATCTGTCAAAGGCACTATTATCTACTTTGACTGAAAGCCAACTCTCCAGGGTCTCAAGTTGAGATCTTTTCCATCACCTAATACCCAGACTTTCCAACTGGAAGCACAAAGCATTGAACCTTAAACCTTCTGCTCATTCTCTACCAGTGATCCATACACACTTCCCAAAAGATTTTTTAACATACTTGAACATAAGCCCTGTACATCCTGCAGAAACCTCATCACATGATTAAAATTAAAAAGTAACATGACTTCACATTCCCAATAGAAGCCACATCCACCAGCCTCTATCTGACAAAGCACCTGGAAAATCGTCAAGGGGATGTACTAGAAGGAAGGACAGGATTGCTGATTGGAAACAATGGGAGAGAGTTGAAGGCCTATTGAAAATAATGAGAGCCAGGAATGCCAATTGACTTGCATGGGCTCCATGGGCCTTCAAGTCTCACCCATTGTTTCCAATGGGCAATCCTGTCCCTTTTAGTACATCCCTCCACCACAACCTCCCTCTGCAGCCACAAGTCCATTTCTGCAGTTGCCGGGCTTGCAACCAGCTTTTGAGCAAGTCAGGCAGTGAGGAAAGTGGGGCGAGAGCTAGGATTGGCTGAAGGGGGAATTTCTCTCCAAATCAGAAAGAGGGACTCCGCATTGTGTCAGTAGTCACTGGGCAGATCTGCTGCCAGCAGCTTGGGCACAGCTTTCAAAGCAGAAGAGAAAATTGCCTCCAAACATGGCTTCGGATCTCCCCACAAACAATTCCGTAAGCGATCTGAGAGCACCTGGAGTTGCACATTTCCCCTGCTACATTGAGTGCATCATATCAATGCCTGGCTTTACCTGAACTGTAACTCACCACCTTGCACTCAGTGAAAGGAAACTGGTAGATCAATGCATCCATCAAAATAAGCAGGGTGCTTCAGATTTCAGTCTTAAGCTGTCCAGCCGACGAAGAAGGCAGGAGCTAGAATTCGGTAGAAGGGCCAATATTTGTGATGCCTCTCGCTTTGGACAAGGGGGGGGAAGGCTGCCAGATAAGGCGATCACTGGGAGGCAGAAGTACTTCAAGCTTTGTCATGTGCAGCGGGATCTTGTCTTCTCCTCAAACAGTGCTCCCCCTGCTCTGATGCCCCCTTCGAGGGAGACCCCAGGCTGGAGCCCTGAGACTCAACAGTCCTCCAGCACCATCCAGAAGGCTGCTAGTCCCCACTGGGCAGAGTGGAGATGGGGTCGGGAAGTCCTCCCAGGGGAGGAAGGCCTTGCCTCCCTCTCGCCGGCCTCATCTTCTTGTAGGAGGAAGAAGCTGAGCAGTGCCCATGGAAGCGGTCCCCAGGCACGACGCCCCCCCTTGCCCGGCTGCCCTGGCACACAGCCACCCTCTGCCCCCCAGCACACAGCAGTCAGGCAATGCCGCCGCAACAATGGGACTCAGGACGGACAGGCAGCCTGGCCTGGACAGAAGCACAAGCAGGAGATGACAGCACCTCTCTCCCCTCTGGAGCCTCATGCCGAGCCCCTGCCCCTCTTTCTGCCCCCAGCGAGGAAGGTGCTCACCTGGTGAGGAAGGAGTAGGGGGGGGATGTTCAGTGGCAGGTCGGTGGTGTCTCATGGACAGCGGCGCCCATAGGCAGCTGCCTTACCTTGCCTATATGAATGCACCAGGCCTGGCTCTGATAGTTCCTGCCCGCCATATTGAAGAGTTACTATTAGAGTTATGCATGACATCCTCACTCCCAGCTATTTTGTGATTGAATCTACCCACCCTATGTGCAGCTGCACCTGCCATCCTGTGTCAGAACACCGGAAGTGTCCACAGCCTCAAAAAGATTGGGGACCACCAGCATAATCAGATGCATTAGGTAACCCACTGAAGCACACTGTAGCCAAATCTGCATGGTTATTTTCTGAATATCTTGAGAAAACTGCCTTCAACGTTATTGGAAGTTTCTTCTTCTGATCCCTGGAGAGGCGGTCAAGTCTAAAGTCAATGCCATCAAGTACTGCAGGCTGTTTGGAAGGAGATGCTAGCTGGTCTGCAATGCTGGGGCTGCATCAGCCTTGGTGTGTAGCAAGAGTGCCTAGCTAGAATCTTTCTGTCACAATTTTATCCCATCCTTCCCCCAAGGAGCTCAGGGAAGCATGCATGACCCTTCCTTTTTTATCTTCTCAATAATCTTATGAGGTAGGACAGGTGAAAGAGTCACTGGCCCAAGGTACCCAAAGACCCCGATGGCTAAGTGAGGATTTGAACCCAAGCCTCTATGGCCAAAGTCCAATACTCTGCTATACCCCTTTGGAAAGCTTGTATCAGGGGACATTGCTATTTAATATGAAGAAATCCTTTCCAAGTGTAGACTGGAAGTGGCAGACTGACTGCAGAAAAATGTTATATGCTACGAGTTGCTTTCCATGTGTGTCCATAAAAACAGAACATAATGCACACACACACAGAGAACCCTTTAAAAAGGGGTAGATATATGATCCAGTGCTGTACAGGAAGTGTACATCCTTTAAAGAAAAGAGTTATTGCATTAGTGCATTTGCACAAGAGAAGAGCTACTTTAGCGGGGAGGGCAGGATGTAAATCAAATAAAAAAACAATAAAATGTATATGTATGTGGTACAATGACATATTATTCAACCTGTTTAGTGTGAGAGCCAGTTTGGTGTAGTGGTTAACAGCAGCTGACTCTAATTTGGAGAATTGTGTTTGATTCCCCACTTCTCCAGATGCAGCCAGCTGAGTGACCTTGGTTCAGTCACAGTTCTCTCAAAGCTCTTATCCGTCCCACCTACCTCACAGGGTGTCTGTTGTGGGGAGAGAAAGAGAAGGAGATTGTAAGCTGCTCTGAGACTCTGAGTGAAAAGTGGGGTATAAATCCGTCCTCCTCCTCCTCTTCCCACAATCTAAAAGCCAATCTAAAATTGCATGAGCACAGTGGCATGAAGGGGAGGCATATATATTGGAATAAAGGGTCCATGGTACATAAATATCAACCACCAGTGTTACTGAACAACACTAAATGCTGGTTGCACTAACTAGGCTGAGAATCAAATGTGGTGGCAATCGCAGTTTGCAGCTAAGTGCAACAAGAGGGAAGCAGACATGGCTCTTCCTCCAATCAAAGGGTAACAAGTAAAAGGTGATGGGAGGGCTAATTATCTGAAGAAAAACTAAACCATGGGGCATTCTGCCATGCACCAGTCTGAAGACTGGAGAATCTTGTTAGGGGGATGTTTTGAATTACTTTCTTGTTTAGGGAATCATTGAAAGCTGAAATTCTATAAAGACCAATAAAAACCAGTCAATAAAGCTATCCTAATCATAGTAATATATGGATACCTATCTGGCTTCTTTTTAGTATCTAGTGAATAGTATTTTTGATATTTTTATGATAAGTGCAGAATGTCTGATTTTCAGCTGGGGCCTGGTTTATTGGATATTTAATTGACTGTACCTTCAGCTTTAGTCAAAAGATAGGACAGAGAATGCAAATGAGAACTGATCCACTCAGTTTACTGGCATTTCCAATCTAACGAGAATGTTTGCTTTTTTAAAACTAAAAATGTAAAAAATCAAATTGTTTTCTTCTGCAGATAATAATTCTGTATCATGAAACTACTGCTACTAAGAAAATAGTTCTATGAAAATAGGTCCTAATTGTCATGACAAAAATACATCACATCATATTGTACTATAGCTTGTGAGATTTCCCATTATGCATTTCATAGGCTGCGTTCAGACGGGCACTTCAATCCACTGTTGCCCTGCCTCTAATTAAGCCATATTATTTTGTGACAGAGAATCCTGATCAGACTCACTCCTTTTAGCATGCTTCAATGCGCTTTTACCCATGCTTGAGTGATCAAACAGCAGCAGGCAGGGAGTCAGCCCGTCAGCCATTTTTTAAAAAATGTGTCCTCTGAGCATGTGCACAAGTGCTGATCAGCCTGCTGGGATATGGAGTTCACCGCTATCCTCCCTCTAATCTTTTCAATTTAACCCTTCCCCAAAGGTCAGAAAAAGGCTGTAAAATAGAGGCATCTTTCTTTGAGAGGTTTAAAAAGGTCTTGAGCAGCTCCCCCGGGTGGGGAGATGCATATATGCACTTATGTGCAGTTCTTTAACTAGTAAAAAAAAATGATGGCTAGAAAACAAGAGAGCAGTCAAACCTGCCTGACGGCTTGGGTACGCAAGAGTGATCAGACAACAGGAAATCCATTTTGGAACCAGCTCAGACCAACAGGACTGGACTTTCTCAGGTATCAAAGAAACATGCAAGGGGGGGACTCCGATGACTGGGTCACGACAGACAGATGTTGCTGTCTGATCATGCACTTTAAATTTGTATGGTAACAGCAACAGATGAAACTGCCCTTCTGAACACAGTCACAGGCACACAAGCAGATACACACAGGCCCTAAAATTTTGAATAGTTCTGGTCAGGGCTCTTTTTGTAGCAGGAACTCCTTTGCATATTAGGCAACACACCCCTAATGTAGCCAATCCTCCAAGAGCTTACTGTAAACTCTTGGAGGATTGGCTACATTAGGGGTGTGTCACCTAATATGCAAAGGAGTTCCTGCTACAAAAAGAGCCCTGGTTCTGGTACTTGTGCAGGGAAAGAAGGTTGGAGGCAGCTTATGAAAAGGTGGCTTTGGATCTGTCCACATGTTCAATACATATTCAAATATTTTGGATTCTCTTCAATAAAGAGTTCTATAGTTGCACCCACAGTAGCATATTTCCCCATGTTCCCCTCCATATAGCAGCCCTTTGCAAACCCTGAAAAGACATTGCCACGGGGGCATGGGGGAATCCAGAAAGGAAGGCCAAATTTCCAACTTTTGTAAAATGCTATTTAATTCACATAATCTGTTAAGATTTTGCTTTTCTCAGGATCTCCCAAGATTCTCCTGCCCAATTTGCTATCTAGCACTCAACACAGACCATTCAAACATATAGATGGGACCCAAATATCACTTATTTTTATACACACTCAGAAGCTTCTCCTGTTTCCTTTGCTGATTGTATCTGCTTATGCTCACTGGATGTTCTACCAGAGGGTCCCTTGAAATGTTTCAAGAATAACGTTTTGAAATGGGAAAGCTGCAGTAGGAGATTGTTTTTGTTTGTTTGTTTTCAAAGTGGCATGGAAGCTACTCATATGGTCTTGTATAACTCAGCCTATATCTTTAGACTGGGATTGTTATCTGTAGTCCCTGAATTTATCTCCCCAAGGAGTCTATTGTATCCCATACAGTTGACCAGACAAATGGGTTTCAAGTATTTCTCTCCTTTGTGAAAAGAAAAGGTCACTTGATTAACTTGATTTGCTCTCTTTGATCAATGGCCCTAGTGGCCCTGAATCAGCTCAAGGTTATGAAGAGAAATGCTATTCTTACACAGTTCTTGACAAAACAAGCCTGAACTGTAAAAAAAAGAAGTATGGTAGAGAACAATTAGTGATAAAGACAGAGTATGTAAAATAGATATCTTTTGTACATGGTGTAAAACAGAATATTTATTTCAAATAGTGGTGTTTGATGTGTATAATAAGCCAAAAAGACAACCCAGTACACTGACAGTGTAGATAACCCTCTAACAGGATACAGCTTTGGTTACTTGATTCTTACTGCTAAAGCTGGTACACACATTGGCTGAAATCCTACACCTTCTTGCTCACACAAGAAGTCAGCAAAGCTTACACATACTAACTGGTGACAATATAGTATTCATTGGCCCTCTTCCATCAAATTCCTTCACACTCTCATGGGAGCCTGTACACATGGTTGTGGCATTTTACAGCAGTTTCTCGCTGTGTTTGCTTCTGAAACTGGGGAGAGGATGAAAACTTTATCACAGGCTTTGGTGAAATCAAGGTGTATTATGTCTACGGCATTCCCACAATCCAATGGGCTAGTAATCAGATTAAAAAGGTCAATACAATTTAGTCTGACAGCATTTTTTGTTGGCAAATCCATGCTGCCTTCTACTAATCACTGCATTGTTTTCAATATGCTTATAAACAGATCATTTTATAATCTGTTCTTTTATCTTCCCTGGTATGGAAGTTAGACTGACTGACCAGTAGTTTCCTGAATCCCTTTTTCTCTTCTGTTTGAATATTGCTCATCTCCTGTCTCATGGCATCTCATTAGTCTTCCAAGATTTCTCTTTTATGATTGACAAAGTTTTTAGGAGTACATCAGAAGTTCCTTCAGTAAGAACAAGGATGCAATTTATGTAGGACTCAGTTTTCTACACACCATGGAGAATTTATTAATCTCTAATATGTTCCTACATAGGCTTCGTTTTCTGAACTGAAAATCCTGAAATGTCCTTAAAGGGAAGATGTGCCAGTACCTTTTCTGCCTCTTTTCTAGTTCTATCATGATATCGTTTTTGAGATGGAGAGGAGTCAGACCATACATGGTGTTCCAAAAGGGGGCTGCACCACAGCAGATTAATATACAAGCATTGCTATACTGCCATTTTATTTTCATGGTAGGACATCTGCTACCCATGGCAGAGTTATAGGAAATCCTGTGAATGAGACAGGAACCTTTAGATCTTTTTCCTTTGGATTAGTGTTTCCAAGTAACAGAGCCATGTGAAGTAGGGAGCTATTATTCTTAACAGTCAGTCTAAACCAGATATGTATATAATTTTTATTCCAGTTGTTATGGCTGTCTTCAAAGAATATTGGGAACTGTAGTTGGGGTGTGTGTGCTGAAGCTTCTTCAGCTCCACAGGCCCTCACAGTTACATAGTTCCCAGGAGCTTCTGGGAAAAGGAAATGACTTTAAAATCAGTCTGTGGTAGAGATATCCTTAAGTACTAACACAGAGATTTTTGCTTTCATGTATTCCAAAAGCAGGAAATCTTTTTGACTCAAGGGCTTAGGGAAATGCAATATCTACCTATAAAAATGTTGTGTTGGCAAAGAGCGGGAAGACAAGGTCCTACTTGGCCAGATACACTGGGAACAACCTGAGCTCCAGTACCGATGCCAACACCAAGACCTCCCACAGACCTGGCAGGTGGCTGTGTGGACCAGGGCTATTTTTGGGCAGGAACGCACAGGAATGGAGTTCTGGCTGGCTCCCAAGTTGGCCATGCCCAGCAGGAACTTATTAGCATAATGGGCCACACCCAGCAGCAAAAACTCATTAGGATTGGCTACATTAGGGGTTTGTGGCCTAACATGCAAAGGAGTTCCTGCTACAAAAAAACCCCCTGGGTTTTGACAACAAACAAGTTAAACAGAATAAGAAGCAAAAGGTTGGTTTGGCTGGATGACCACACTTCTGCTAACATGGGGGTGTGCCCTAATATGCTAATGAGCTGTGCCATCAGGGGTCTGGCCTAATATGCTAATGAGTTTCTGCTATTGGGTATGACCTGCTATGCTAATGAGTTCCTGCTGGGCTTTTTCTACAAAAAAAGCCCTGGTGTGGACTATGGATCTGGTGGAGCAATGCTGGGTGTAAGCCATGGCTGTTGCTTTCTGCCATGCCCCCTGTGGTGCCATCCCCTGTGTTGCTGCCAGCGCTTCAGAAGTTGCCTTGGTTGCTTAGCCAGAGAACTGGTCCTGCATGCATGTTGCATATGAAAGGCCTAGCATTTGAATTACGGCTGAAGAACAAAATACACTTTTTCTATGACTGACTTTCATATCTCTAGATATATTTAAGATAATATTAAAAACAATGGAAAAACTAATCCCTGTCTAAGGGCAGTAAAGAATCTTAGCTTCCATAAGCTACACTGTAACTTCAGCAATGGATGAAACAAGACCCCTAGTAAGCAGGTTGGTGTAGTAAGGTCTCCATGGTAATATTCTGTGAAATAATTATCTTTGGCAGGCTGTTCATGATTCAGAGAAGAAACAGTGACAGAACATTAAGAGGAAAGTTGCCTTTACAATTCTTGATTCACTAGTCCTCTTCTTTCATGCGTCTTGCCTGATTCCACTTTTTCTTGCAGCCCCCACTCTGCATGGCTTTTTGTCTGAATATGTCCCTGGATACCCAATATACTCTTTGGGGGGGATCAGGAATGACACCCCCCCCCCTTGAGCTAGAAAACAAAGATGGTAAGATCCAGCAGACCTAAAACAGAACCCAAAAGAAAGTAACAAATGAAAGAAATCATTTTCCGTTTTTCCTAGAGTTCGTTTACCTTTCCCATACACACTCCTTCCACATCAAGAGCTAATCCCAACTCCTTCAAGTAGGGTTGCCAACTCCAGCTTGGGAAATTCTTGGAGATTTGGGGGATGGTGTCTGGAGAAGGGAGCAAACTCAGCAAAGAAGCGATGCCATAGAGTCTTTTTTACAAAGCTGCCATTTCTTCCTCAGTACTCTGGAGATCAGTTATAATTCTGGGAGAACTCCTGGCCCCACCTGGAGGTTGGCAACCCTACCTTCGAAGTCGTCAGTTTCTTATTCCCTAACTCTTCCACACTCTTCAGTGAGCTCTGCCATTAGACAGAGATGGTATACTAGGCTCCATATGTATTGTCCAGCTACAAATCTGAGAGGGAATGAGACCTTGGCGTTGTAACGAATGTCTCAGTGAAAATGTCAACTCAGTGGTGAAAAAGACAAACTCTGTGCCAGGAATTATTACAGAAGAGACTGAAAATAAAGCAGCCAGTATTATAGATGTATGGATTGC
The DNA here is from genome assembly GCA_029375565.1 of Gekko gecko. NCBI lineage: Eukaryota > Metazoa > Chordata > Lepidosauria > Squamata > Gekkonidae > Gekko > Gekko gecko. The sequence goes on along the minus strand of JAPDNY010000011.1, from coordinate 51,751,700 downwards.
TATGCATAGATCTACACTGCAGCCACATTTGGAATACTGTATACAGTTTGGGTTACCATATTTAAAAAACGATATTGTAGAGCTGGAAAACATGCAGAGGAAGGCAACCAAAATAATTAAGGGGTTAGAGCACCCTTTCTATGAGAAAAGGTTAAAGAGTCTGGGACTTTTCAGCTGGGTGGGGGGACCAACCTAAGAGGCCATGATTGAAGGTTATAAAATTATGGTTTGGTTGGAAAAGTGGGTAGATAGTAGGGTTGCCAGATACTGCGATCTCACTAGTTGGCTGTGTGAGGGAGCTTTCCAGGAATGGGGGGCAGGGTGACGTCACTGTGTGCGATATCCCCAATGTGATTACATCATGAGGAAGTGACATCAGCATGCCGGGGACATCATGTGGTGATGCTCCAGTGTTTTGCTCAAAATATGTTACCATAGAGTTTTGCCCAAAATACCAGAGTGTCACTGTGCGATGTCCCTGGTGTGATGACATCACTTCCATGTGATGTCATCATGCTGGGGACATTACACCAGCTTGTGGCAGTTGGGGGTGGGGCTTCCCCCACCAACCAGCTGGCTGGCGATGGGCAAGAGCCCATGAAATTGGGGGTCCCCTGCTCCCACCTGGGGCTGGCAACCCTAGTAGAGAAAACTTCTTCTCCCTCTCCCGTCACATCAGAAGTTGGGGGCACCTAATGAAGTTGATTGGCAATAGATTCAGGGAGGACAAAGTTCTTCAAAAATCAATAAGTAATTAAATTGTAGAATATACCACCAGTGGCTGTAGTTATGGCTGCCAAATTGCAGCCAATTTATGGCGACCCCAGCAAGAGGCTTTCAAGGCAAGCGAGAAGCAGAGGTTGTTGGCCATTGCCTTCCTCTGCAAAGTTTCCCTTGGCAGTCCCTCATCCAAGTACCTGCTTAGCTTCCAAGATCTGACAAGATCAGGCTATACCATACCATTCCACATCCCACCACAAGCATAGGTGGCTTTAAAAGTGAACTAAACTGATTCACGGCTACCGGCCATAGTGACTAAAGGGAACCTCCACATTCAGAGCACTACTAGATACCAATGCTAAGAGGTGACATCAGGGGAAGGCATTAGTCTATATGTTTTATTTGTTGGCCCTGGTTAGCTACTGTGTGAAACAGGTACTGGACTACATGGACCACTATATGCAGCACCATCTTAAGCAGAACTATACCTTTCTAAGCCCATTAACATCTCTTCAGTGTGCTTAGAGCTCTGCTTAGGATGCCACTATTGTTTACATCCTGGCCGCTCCTTGAGTTTATGTAGCCTCATCACCCTCCACCTTTCTTTCAATCACTTCTGCACTGGAAAGTGAAAAACCTTTTTCATCAGCTACCCATCCCTTCCACTTGTAATGAGGACAAAGGGGATGCTATAATTCTAAGTATTTTATAAACAGCACATTCTGATTTGGAAGTAAGATTTACTTTTGGAAGACAGTGGCTAAAATGTCTTGCTGTCTGTTCTAATAAAGAGGGTGGGTGGGATTGGAGATAAACCTGTCTTTTTGATGACAGCAAGCGACTAAAAGGTCTGTGTACTTCAGAGGGTTTAGGTCCCTGATATGGGCCAGAGTCTGATAAAGAAAATGTTTCAGGGCTTCTTGATGTTCAAGTCTGGTTCATCTCTTGTCTTTCTGCATTTTTGAAAGCAGAGTTCGAGGTAAAGCCTAGTGTGTAGAGACGTGCAACCCAATCCTCTGCATGTTTACATGAATATATGTACCACTGAATCCAACAGAGCTTACTCTTGAGTAACTATGCATAGGATTGCAGCCTTAAGCTGGCAGTTTTCGAGATCTGATAACTTCTGAGAACCTCAGGAACATTTACCAAATAATACAGAATTAAGTGTATGGAGGTAGTCTGATTTAGTTATCAACTTTATTTATTGTAAGTTTTCTACATTAACAGCACATTCCTAAACAGAGGTACACCTTTCTAATCCCATTGGGCACAACTCTGTTTAGGAGTGCACTGTAAATGCATTGTACAACTATCAGCAGAGCCATTTTGAGGGTGTTTCTGCTATATTATTTATATGTTTAACATATTGTAAAGATGGTTATTTTCTCTCTGTACTTCTGCACACAGCTATTCCCAGAGGAGTGATAAGACAATTGGCAGTGCTGTAAAAGAAACACTCCCCACTTCTTTCTCTTTGAAGTACTTAATTACAGTAGTAGGTTGGTGTTTCCCTTTCAGCTGTAGCCTGTAACTCAGCCAGCATATTTAATAACTGTGGAATGTAAAAGCTATATATAGAACGCTGGGTCTTTCCCCCCTCTTTACTACCAGATGCAGACTGAGAAATGTGCCCATACGTGCTGTCATTACTAAACTGGAAGAAAAGTCTGAAATCAGAAAATGAAATGTAAAAATGCATTGCTGAGCAAAATGTCAAGCAGATTCACGTCTTGCAAAGGACTCTTCTTTGTCCATCATCATCCAATCAATGACACTTGAACCTGGATTGACCAGGTCATCACTCCACCCCTCTTCAGCAGCTGAGGGAAATTCATAGGTCACCTCTTAGAATGACAATTAGTACATGGAAGCTATGGTAATCTCACAAGTCTTTCAAAGTGTTTTTGTCTTTCCATGCAAAGTCTTCCTGTACTGAAGGGAGAATGCTTGCTCTCTCTGTTCTTTACATGGGCACCAACAAAAGACCATTAGGAAACCATCTCCCTGGTGGCTCTTATTTAAGTAGAAAATCCTTGGGGGTGTAGCAGAATGAATTCCATGGTTTGTTCTAATGCATCAAGGTTAGAAGGATGTGCTAAGATCAAGACAGGGGGAGATTAAAGAAAAGGCACCTCTAAAGCAGAGGGCTTTTGCATATGAATGAATGTCTCATCTCCTCAATGGTCATTTGTCATTTTTTCCCCTTAAAGTAATTTAGGTCTGGCAAAATGACATTCACCTCACATATTGTCACAAGGAAAAAATACCTCTGACTTCCAATTTTTGGTTTCACGCGTCAGTTAATGCTTAATTTGTTATCCTTGTATGTAATTTTGGTATTGCATGTAATCCTTCAGTTTGCTCAAGAGATTTCATCAAGTCCCTTAGTAGATCAAAAGCTTTGGTGGTTTTGTTTGCATTTGCATGTCACCCTCCCTCCTTTTCTCCCTGCACGAAGGGGCCTTGAGAGCATTCCTGAAGGCATGTAAAATGGCCAGCTGACAGAGCCTGCCAGAGACTGAGAGTCTTTGAGGTGTGCATGATCAAACAGAAGTAAATTTGAACCTTTTGTTCAGCCATGTGAGGGGGAAAATACAACATCCTGCCATGGCTTCTCACCTCCATTTCCCTCTATATAGAGATTTTCAAGGGTTATTTTCTACAATGAGAAAGATTACAAGCTAAATTTCCTCCATTATTATAAGGGATTTGTAATGATGTTTCAAGAAGTATAGCACTGTTGCACCCACACCCACACACATACACACTCACACACACAAAAGCAGAGGAAAGTGCCATTGTGAGGTGCTTTATTCTAAAATCTCCATCTGTTCTCATTTCCCCTCAAATTATAGCTGTTACTGTACTTTGATCACCATACCACTGCTGACAACTCTATTGAAAAAGGCAATGTGACAAATCCCATAGGGTTCAACAGGAGTTTTACTTAAGCAAAGAATGTCTGGCAGCCTTGTATAAAAACTGCACTGTGGATAGCATTTATGTTTTCATGTATAATTTGTGCAGAACCATTTGAATCCATTGACATAACTGAACACTGCATATGGCTGTATGTATTCCATTTTGCTCAAGTTAAAGGAAATGATTAAAAAGAAGGGTCATGAGGCTAATTTTTTCAGAAGTACCCAGTACTCACTAATTGGGACAAATTTTCTAAGAATGTTTCCAATAAAGGCAGTAATCCACAAACCACTTATTCTGATGTCTTCTTCTACATCTTCTACTTCCTTCTTCTACTACTACTGATTTCCCAGGCAATGGCATTTCTCCCTTCCAGCTGGACCTTTGTAAGGGACCAGGCCCACCCCCAGCCAATCAGTACTGGAGACAAGCCCCAGGGAATGAGTTTTTAAGGCCTGTCACAGCTGCTGCTCTGAGCTGGATGATATTTTCAGAGGAATGAGAGAATCCACTGACCAGGAACTCTTTAAATAGTAGTAGTAAATAATTAAGGCATACCTATAGTGGATGCCCAGTGTGTAGACATGTGTCTCATAGCAACTGGATGATTGATTCATCCCAATAACACACAAACAGTTTATTTTTTATAGAAATTCAAATTATTTTCAAAGATTGCAGTGATGGAAGCCTTTCTTACTATGAAAGGAGACAATGAGCCACAACAGGGATGGCAGATGGTGGATTTTTCAGCAGCCAGGTAGAAAAATTGTTATTAGTTGGTCATTATAAGAGTATGTAAAGAAACTGGCTGCAGCCAAGGATTTAAAAAAAAAAAAAGCCAGCAGCCAGCACTCTCCTGCTGAGCCATCCCCCCCATAGGAAACCACGGAGAGAGTGCATTGAGCTGCACCTACTTCAGGGGTCTGTAAAATCAACCCCCTTTATCCATTCTGCTTGAAACATGGGGGATCTTTAGATTAGAGGGAAGAATATATTCTGCGCTAATTTGGTGCCATTATATTTAAAAGTAGCTGCACCAGGTCCTTCAATTTGTTCTTCCATTGAAAATAATGATCCCAAAATTCTGGAATCTGAAAAATAGCATGGATTTCAATTCCAAGCTAGTATTGTCCTACCCTAAAATCAGGAATAACAGTAAAGGTATCTTCCATGAACCCTGAAACTATACAAATTCCTCAGACAGTACTCCTAGATCCTATTGGAGTCCTTCATAAACAATTTGCTTTTCCACTAATTCCATATAATTTATGAACAAATTTTAAAAAATTAAATTCTAATACAGATCCTGATATCGATGAGATTTCCTTCCTCTATTGTGAGAGCTATCAATTTGTTCCTGTCCTTTGTTTCTTATTGTTTAACCAGTTACTAAAAAAAAGATAACCTATCCTCTTATCCTATGTCTGCTACATTTATACAAGTCTCTTTTTTCCCCTGTCCAGTTGCAGCCAACTTATGGTGACCTCATAGGGTTTTCAAGGCAAGAGACATTCCAAAGTGATTTGTCATTGCCTTCTTCTTCAAAGTAACCCTGGTATTCCTCCATCCAAATACTAACCAGGACTAATCTTGCTTAGCTTCTGAAATCTGACAAGATCAGGCTAGCCTGGGCCATCCAGATCAGGATCAGGAGTCTTAAGTGAGGGACAGTATTCATGTAAACATATATATCCTGGTCAGCGACTGGCCTAGGACTGAATAAACTAATGATCCAAAACAGAACGTGGTAAGGAGCTTTCAAATGCTGCACCATCTTAGGAAAATACAAGCAGGTAATTGTATTCTTAGATTTTAAGAAAAGGTTCAATCCAAAATAAAATTAAGTATCTATAAGGCCAAATATATCTAAGGAAGTGACCTAGATAGTCCACGCTAGCCTGATCTGAACAGATCTGAAAAACTACGCAGCATCAGCCCTTGTTAGTATCTGGATGCAAGACCACCAAGGAATTCCAAAGTTGCTAAGCAGAGGTGAGGCAACAGCAAACCACCCCTGAATGTTTCTTGCCTTGAAAACCCTATGGGGTTGCCATAAGTCAGTTGTGACTTGACAGCAAAAAAAAAAAGTGTCAACTGGCATTTTATAAGGGAAATAGGGCTATAATTCTAATGTCTCAAAAATCAGGCCTTTTTATTGCATTGTTTAATGCATGTAGGAGCTGCGGTGGCTCAAGTGGTTAAGACGCTGAACTGCAGGCTGTGGAAGGTCAGTAGTTCAGCAGTTCAAGACCCGAGAGTGCCGCGTGACGGAGTGAGCTCCCGTCTCTAGTTCCAGCTCGTGCCAACCTAGCAGTTCGAAAGCAAGAAATTGCAAGTAGATTAATAGGTACCACTTTGGTGGGAAGGTAATAGCGTTCCGTGCACCGTGGTGTTTAGTCATGCCGGCCACATGACCACGGAAACGTCTTCGGACAGCGCTGGCTCTTTGGCTTTGAAATGGAGATGAGCACCTCAACCCTAGAGTCGGATTCGACTGGCTTTCGAGCAAGGGAACCTTTACCTTTACTTAATGCATGTATTATACTATTTTATTGCATTTGTTAAACTAAAAATGTTATCTGCCTTGATTCTCAATGAGAAAAACGGATAACAAATTAAGTAACTAAATAAATTTTAAGCCCATAGATTTCAAGTGGACTTATACGAGTGGAGCTGTGTTTAGGAAGCTACTGTTTAGAGTTCGCATGACTTTTGCACTGTAACTTGTGCCACAAAACAGAGAAGACTTATATCTATTTTTTGGTCCAGAGTCAATCCTTCTCAGCTTCAGTGTTAAACCTTGATAGCATTTCTCCCACAAGCTGATATGGTCACTTTTCATTTCAAAGCAGTCATCTACAGTGCTGATGACTTTAATGGAAGTTCAAGCCCACTGAAGAATTTCACTTAACTATCAACAGGATTTTTATCCAGTTTCCTTTTTATTACTGACCCCCTTTTTTGAAATTACGATTGGCAGTTACAGTTCAGCTCAGCTGCTGACTAGAGCTATGTGGAGTGTCTTATCTGTGTTGTCATCTAATGCTCATTCTCAAGTATGGCTAAGATAGTGAAACATGAAATTTACAGAATCTAAATTCAAGTTAAGAAAACAGCTTTCAAGGAATTAAAAATTTCTTCGTCTATACAAATAGCATCCTTTAAATATATGGTTTTTGACCTCCCATTGCAACTTACAAAAAGCAGATTGCTACACAAATAAATTGCGTAATTCCCATGCTGTTAGGTATGAGTACATTCATACTATGTTCTTGGTTTTGTTTAAAAAAAGATGAATAAAGTCCAGACTCAGTTTAATAAAATGATGCATAATCTCTGTAAGAAATCTTGATTGAATATAAGCAAAACAAAAACCCAAAACAGCACCAAAGTTTGTGTAAAATTTCATTAAAGTGTTATTTTTAACTGTGATTACTTTGTATCTGATTTTAATTAGCAAGTGTTTAGTCATTTCACTATGCTCCTTGCTTAAATTAATAGCAAGGTCTCTTTTTATTGATTAAGCTCGTTGCAGATTCAGGTTGTACAGTAATGCCCTAAAGAAAAGCTTGAAAGTCTCAGGATTATATTATGCAAATTGTTTAAAAATATTTTGAAACAGGCACCACTTCAGCATGTAGATATTGGCTAAAGCAAAGTTAATATGCAAGGCAGGTTGTGGGATGCTTAGCTGATCCAAATGCCAGTCTATAGATTTGAAAGACTAAAGATCACATCACAGGGATGTTGACAGAAGTGACACTTTGCAAAGTGCCAATGATTTATGCCAATGTCTTGCTTGATGATACTGTTATAGACAGCACTGTCATTACAAAGTCCCTAACGACTTCAGTCTACATTTATGGTGCACAAATTATAGGTGAGTCCAAAGATCGAAACCTTCCTGACTTTTAGATTTCTGTGACCATGGAATTCTCACTAGGCTTGGTTTTGGTGAGCATTAGCATCTCCTTCTTTTATCATGAACCACCAAAAAGGACAATAAGCCACATTATCCACAATTACAACATCTGCCATTGATCGAGTAGAAACATTGCATAGAAGAGAACTTTTAACAGCAAATGTGCATGTGTGTCTTTCATATTGAATCAGTTCTGTGGAGTATGGTTTACCTCTGATGAGTTTCTGTTCGAATCAATGCTTGCTACCATTTTTGATCAAGTGCATGATTTCTAAAGAGCATCTTTTGATGCCTTGGAATAAACTGTCAGTGTGGTTATGGATTGGCCTTCTACAAGGTGCATAGCATTCTAATGTTGTACAACACAGTTTATAGTTTCTGAAACAGCCACTAGCTTGAAATGAATGGTCATGGTTCTCCCCAGTAATGGCCCAATTTCCTAATGACATATTGCTGTAAGAATGAGGCAGAAAGCCCAAGCCAGCTAAAGCAAGTGTACTTTTGGATTTGTGGATGATGTTAGTAGAGGGGGTGCAACATTAAACACATAGAGATCACATTCCCCTAAATTCTCTTTTAAAAAATAAACAAGCTATTGAACGGTTTAGAGTTATTAGAAGAAATCCCATTTTAAAGGTTGAATGTTGATGTTTGGCCTCTTGGGAATGGAGTGAATGATCTGTTGATCTTCAGAACTGTGCTTAGATTTCCTGGCAACTTTCAGGCATTCTTTCTGTTGGAGCAGGGCCTTTGTAAAATGTGAGGATGACAAGATAAGGCTAAAATGTTCCAAGCCCCACATTCCTAGTTAGATTAAGTCAGTGCTTGAAGAACTGATTAAAAATTGTGTATGGAGCTCATGATTTAATCTTTTTGTTCTTTACTTTGATGCTATTAAACTAAATTTAAGGGCAAACTTCAAACTGCTTTAATCAAGGGGACTACTCTGTGTAAGAGGCTAAAGAATCGCAGCCTAAGGAAACCCTATGAATCAAAAGTGTAAAATCTCCTGTACTTAATTAAGGTCCATTCTATGTCCATATTTTTCACTAAAGAAAAATGATCTCAATTTAAGCAATGCTGAACTCTTGAACTTCCCGAAAGCTAAAAGTATTACATATCTGTCATAGCTGGCACTTAGTGCTGATATATCCCATAATTCTTTCCATTACAATCAATAGCGTGGAAAATAAAATAGAAAATTTTACAAACTCTGTGCAGTCTCATAGGAAACATTCCCTTTCATTTTCCCACCTTGAAGCAGAGGAATACTATTGTGCAAAAATAAAAAAGGGATTGGGGATCAGGACGTTTTCAGCAACAACAGTGGTCTTGGACTTTAAGCACATTTGCACATAATGCATTAGGAAGATTATTGTGCCAAATAAGCTTTGGATAGTTTTATAACCAGGGATGTGACAAACGTGTTTCATATATTGACATGTCAAAAGCTCTGGTGATTATGGTTTCCTTAGAATAATGGAAGTGATGATTTGATTTGCATTCTCATCTGTCTCAGCTAGAAGAATTCATGTGTACACTCCTGCTGGGCATATCCAGTTTCTGACTGGGGGAAGCCCAGAGTTTTCCCTTTAAAAATCCATCCTGCTAATTTTCTTTACCCTCAAATATTAAATATTGGCAGACCTCAAAAAATTCTTTGTGCCCTGGCTTATTGAAAAACTCTTGTCACTTAGGAATGGCCTGTATCAATGACCACAATCCAGCGCAAAGTGATGCGTGTTTGACATTGGTTTCTATGGGACATAACTGTACATAACTGTATGATAGTTTGTAGTTAGTGACTGCAAGGAGGAAAGGATCCAAAAGAGATCTTTTCATAAGACAGAAGTGCTAGAATGCCATGACCAGCTGAAAAGACCTGCATTAGGGTATGTGACTGCATTCCTTTCAGAGTCCAAAACTGGATTAGAAAGGCACAGTCTTTAAACTTATAGTGTCGCTGCAAAGAAAGCATTAAAAACATTGTAAGACTACACTCATCAATTTCATGTGATGCATACAATGTCAGGATGGTTTTTAATTCCCAAGCTTCTCCCTTGAAGGGACAAATATCAGCTGTCACCATGAAAATACACTCATAAGAAATATTAACTGTGTAAAACTGGTACAGTCCAATTTTTTCATGATGACCTTATTGTGGACAAAGTAATCATTGTCACAGTGTAAAACTACACTAGCTGTGATTACCCATTTCATGATGATGCAATGTTATCATATAAGCTAAATCGAATCAGAAGCAGAGGCAGAGAGAAAGATTCTCACTACTCCTGGCAGACATAAGAGATTATTGGCTTCCTTCATAGCTATATGCCCATGGTGATAAAAATCCATGTGATAAATGGCTATCTATAATCACTAAAAACTAATGTAAGAATTGGCCCTAGATTTTTTAAGGCTTCTAGAATGTTCAGTAATCCAGAGTTGGCAAAGCTGTTGAAACTGAAATTCTAAAAGTATTAAGGCTATACATTTACTACAGTTTTGTAACCTTGGTTGTTTCAAATGTCTCCATGAAGTATTGCTACTTAGGGAACCATTCTGGTGGAAAGTAGAATATTCCTGCTTGCTTTTATAATTCTCTTCATTGTCTCCAATTTGAAATATTAAATGGCCACTGGGGAGCAATAAAGAGATTTTTACCCTTGAGGTGAAGTCCTCAAGATCATTTTTTAAAAAGTTAATTCTTTTTCTTTTGCTTTCCTTCTCTTCATCATCACCAGTTATCCATTTGAGTGTCTGGGACATGAACAGGTATCCAGATGTTACCTTCTACAAGCCATTCAATCTAAACAACTTTCTGATAGCTCATTTGCTTCACTCCTGTGGTTTACAACGTCACCAAGACTGTTAAAGAAAAATAAACCTTGAAGTGTACTTTGGGGTATACTTTATTCCAGATATATGATCCTTCTGCACTTCCCTTTTGAGCTATTGACAATTCCCCACTGAAGCCACAGCTATTAACACAACACACAAAACCACCCAAGCAAACACACTAATTCTGTTAAAAAGATGAATGCCTGGAAGAACATCATCTTTCCTTTGTGTGTTGCAATACATCAGATGGCCCTGTGTCCTACAAGTCCTTCCTTTAAAGAACTGTTCATTTTCAGGACAAAACAGTAGGTATCAATTGCTCCATGAATGCACAAATCTACTGGACATCCCATCTTCAGTTGGGAAAATCTAATTTGAATGAGGGAGGGCAGAGATAATGATAATGAATCAGGAGATATTTCTTTGCCTGAAATCATGCTGCTCTAATTATCCTTAACTAGACTAAGGAACTAACAAAAGGAGGTTCTTAGATGCATTCAATGCAATTACTATGGTTCCTTTCTAATAGTCCACCAGACCATTAACATTAGTGTTATTATCAGGCAAAAGAACTAGGTAACCAAAGCAAATGCCATATCTACCTTAAAGGAAAACTAGTTTTCCCCCCACAAATTCTATCAAGAAAAATGGGGAAGGGATGTTTTAAATTTGCATATTAGCTACAAATATATACAATAATCAAGGGGTTTTTTTAGCAGAGGCATCTTACACTCAGTGCCATCCTCCTCTTGGGTAAATGTGGTAACCATATCCCCCCCCCCCCCTGTGTGTGTAGTTGTCTCAGATAGGAATGGCAGTCAGATAGGACTGTCGACAGTTCTTAGTTAGGATGATCAGAACACGGCAACAGTACTAGATTCTAATTTTACAGACCTGTAATTGTATTACAAGGGACTTTATTAGCATCTTGTGCTATTATACCAGTAACTAGATCCAGTTTCATTATTGTTCTAATAAATTTAGAAAGCTTGAAAAAATGGGAGAGATACCCACAGAAGTTTTAAATGAATTAGGAATATATAATATTCATGTGAAGTGCAAGAGAGATATGTTATTATTATAGCTCTGCAACTTCATAAAAGGAAGTTTCAGGCAGTTAAGTTAATCTTTGCAAGACTACAGGCTTAAAAGAAAGCTGAAAAGACCATTGAAGGTCAGAATTTACATATTGATCAAACTGCAAGTTTATTCTCTTGCAAACCTGTAATTAACTTTGTGCCTATTGAATTTTGGTTCACAACCAATTTTATTAGTCATAGTTTCACCAATAATTCCAGTAGATTGAGGCATCAGTGACAGACACTTCAAACTGAACAAAGGACATGTCTTTTCTATGCCAAACAGAGTAAACATGCATATTCCAGCCTTTTCTCATGCTTACATTTACCACATCACCACAATAAACCAGGACTCCTAGCTATTTAAAAAAAAAAAACAACTTCAGAATGATCCACTTTCATTCATGCTTCTTTGGTGAAATATGCATTGGAGTATTGAATTTCTACATAATAAAAAAGCTACTGAACTCATGCAAAAACATTCTGTATTAGTTCTATTGTTTGAAATGTTTCTTTTTCAGTATTTCCCATTTTGAGTGTGAGTTGAATGATTATCTGCATCAAACTTGGGGTCAAGGGAAAGTTGTGGAAATGGTAACGAATAAACATACTAGAAAGTTAAGGGCTGACCTAGATGTTACTTGATCTGAACAGTTTAATTTATTTGCCAAGTACTAGAAGACAGATTCCTCCTCCAAGGAACTTACAGTGTACAATTTTCCATAAAAGTGACAATGAGATGTCATCCAGAACACAGAAAGCTATTGTGGATCCCCAAACAGAACCCGTCTCTGTCTGAACCCCTCTCTGATCTTCTGAGCCCCATTCACATCACATTTGAGTCTCTGTTTGATGAGATCAGCTTCTGCTAAAGTCCTCCCAGTGGTAAGGTGTCTGTGGCTCAATGCCAGAGCACATGATCTCTATGCAAAATGTCTCAGGTCCAGTCTCTGGACACTGCTAATTAAAGGACCTCAGGTAGCTAGTGTTAGGAAAGGCCTTCTGTGCCTGAGACACTGTCAGAGTAGGTATGTTGAGCAAGATGGACCATTGGTCTGACTCAGTCAAAAGCATCTTCATACATTTATATGTTTTCCCTCTCCCTTGCTAAAATATGTAGTATTGCATCTCACATGGAGAATTCCAAAGATGTGGAGAATTCCTACCATGCAATCCTATGAACACTTTCCTAGGAGTAAGCCCCATTGAATAGTAAAAAGTCTGAGTAGACCTGCTTAAAATTGCAATCACAGCACAGAAATTTCCCGTATCATAAGGAGTCCTTCATGGAGTAAGTAAACCTACACATTACAATGAAATAAATGGAAAATTTCCATGGAAAGTGGATTCCATGTGGGTAACCGAAAGACCATATTCTCAGACATTATATTCTGAGTGATATAAAGGAACAGTTAAACCAGGTAACTGAAGAATATACATTGTAAGGTTGCTGGAAGTAAGGATTAAGTACTTGGCATAGCAAAACTTCAATGGAAATAATAAAAATGAGTGTTTTGAAAAGATTGCTTAAACTCTGACATATGTTTTCTGACCCAGGAATGAACTTTTCAGAACTAGGTTTTCTTCTACCCAAGGGCTGTATTCCTAGAAAGGACAATAAAATGTCAAGGCAGCTACAAAGGTATCCAGGATGGTTATCATCACCTCAGCTGACTGTCATGTCATCAGTACACATTGCCCACAGCCATCATCTCCAGATCAATATGGACATCAGTGACATAGGCTCCCTGCCCACCTAGGTCATTCTTAGGTCACTTAGTACAACTTAGACAGTACTATTATAAACACTCTAAAGGGGGGGAAATCATTGTCCTTAAAAGCACAAGCAGAGTCACATTTCTATAATCAGATCTCAATTTAAATCTATTTGAAAAATAAAATGCTTAAGATTTGTTGATTTTTTTTCTGTTTAATGCAATTATGTTTGCACAGCCACAATGTGCTTCATTGATAGGTATATCCTTACTGAAAATGGGACATTAAGAAAAAGACTTTCTATCACAGCCATTGGTTGATATAGATAGAAACAAAATGGGTATGAGCGATTAATGTGCTTAGGTACTTTATGGACATGTTACAGGAAACATCATTTTATCTTACTGAATTCTGATGCAAGCTGGAGTATTTTCAACTGCCTGCAATACAAACAGGTTTCTGCAGCTTGTCACAAAAGCATTCTGAATTAACTCTGTTTAAATCGGTTCAGACTGGAACCTTTTCTGAACACTATCCTACTGTCCAAAGCTGTACAGAAAAAGGGTAGTTATTCTTGGTTAGGTATTCCTAAATTACTTAAACAATAACAATGTCAACAGGACTCAATACAGTTAGGAAAAAGTTCTAGTGAGTTAATTTTCCATGTTCTACTATAGACGGTCAATCAATCTTGGTTTGATTCTCAAGGTTTCCTTTGGGAGCACAGATATTCCAGTCACTGTATGGTCCTAAAAATGAGTAGGCTGATCCTCAGAGGCATTTACCAGGTCCTTCAGTGAAGCTATTCGGGTTTATGTACCTTCCTCTTTGGTAACCCCAAGTATTTGAGTGAAAATCTGTGGTTTCACTTTTGGAAACTCTATTGGATGAAGGTTCTGTTCACCATTGATGTATGATTAGTTAAGTTTCTCCAGCTGAATTTGTGTGTCTATTCATCATCTATTGTGTTCTCTTTGCACACTGATGAAGTGGTCTTTTGTCTATACATATTCTTCCCTTAATAAAGAGTTTTCAAGGTGCCATAGGGCTTATTGCAATTTTACTGGAGCATTCTAATCTAATAATAGCATGTACCTAAACAAAACCCTTCTTCAGCTGTAACACTGGAGGGTTGGGGAAGGACATATATGAATCTTGATACTTCCTTTACAATGTGCTATCTAAATAAAGCACCTAACTATAAGAATGAAAACCTTATTTTAAAAAAGCTCACACTCTAGAGCTAAATCTAGTTAATGCATGAGGGTCATGCTGTTTTCATAAAGATTTTGGTGCCTCTGAAATTTTAGTAATGTAACCTGACTTCAAAAAAAGCTAAATTGTGATTTAATCAGAAGCTAAACTTAGATTCCAGTGATCAAAACCCTGAGGTAAAATAATATAATCTGTACACATAATGTGCATGTATTTATCCCTGATAAACTAACTGTAAATCTCCCACTGAATGCTACTTCTGTTCCTTTTTAATTTCCTCTCAGCTCTCTGTGAATTGCAAACATTTTATCAACCATACCATGACTTCAGTACCCCTGAGGGGTTGCATTCTGATGTAGTAGCTGCTGTGCATTGTTTTGTTACAGGCTGCTTATTCGTTTAGAGGTACATTGGCCTTCAAAATGATTTTGTTGTTGTTAGCATCTGGATTCATAATTAGGGTTCAGATAACAAGAAGTCTGAGAGCAGAACTGAAATTTTCACCCAAGTGCAGCGTTATAGAGCTGCAATGACAGAAAAAGTTGTGGTTAGCAAAAATTTTCCCTTCCAGGTTCATAATATATACATGAAATAATGATGTGCATAGTTGCACGCAGTTGTGCAGTGACTAACTTTCTGGGAGGAAAATGGATCTGGACAGAATCATAAGTAATTAGAAAGGATCCAGTTGTAGATGCACCCTTTCTATAACCTAACAAAGTGTCTCTGTCTGTTCTTCTGCATGTGGAGATTTGCTATTATTCAATTATAGGGCAAAAAAGTGTGCCTGGGGGACTGCCATGAAAAAAACATTACGAGCTACCCAATGGCCAACTTCATCATTTCACTATAAGATCACTTACTGCCCCTTGGTTAGTTTTAAGCAAATTCATCCAAGTCAGGGGTCTCAGGGAAAACAATGTGCCCTTTAATCATTAAAATATTATTTGAAGGAACATGAATGGGAACAAAAGTGTTGAGAGTCTCCACTTCCATATCAATGTTCCAGATACTTTGCATTCCTACAGAGAAGAGTTCACGAACTCTTCTTAACCATGTTAACAATCCACTGGGTTTCTAAAGGAGCAGCAGGGGTTAGGATTACAAGTCTCTCCCATCAGCATCAATAACACAAGTCCTGACACACTGATGGGCTTTGCAGTTTATTCCTTGCTGAGGGCTCATCAGCCTCGGTAAGCAGTTCTCAGCAGTTGGGTTTTGCTATGCCTGGCAGGGAGACAAGATCTAGTTCTGAAGCCCCTGCAGTAAATATGAGACTGAGTTTGCAAATATAAAGTTTCGAAGAGACAGCTGTTGGGTTAGTCCCAGGAAATCAGAACTCTATAAAGTCATCAGTGCAACAACTTCTGCTGATTTAAGGTTATGTACCTTTTAAAGATAGATAAAATAGTCTTATTGATGTACAACTTTGCTCATGTATAGTTGAGAATTCAATATTTTTCCACTCTGGTGGCTGAAGGGTCCACTGTTACCCCAGAATTTGCATTCTGATAAATCAATAGAAACAGAGCCATAAAAGACAGCTGTTGCCTGCAGTACTAGCCAAATAATCCCCATCTGATGGGTCTTGTATTTTAAATCTGAAATTTCAAATGAAAATGCTACATGTTATTGTAAGCCTGTTGTGGCTGAAAGGCAATTTTGCTCTAATGAGTAGGAATAGAAGAAACGTTTGGTATCAAAAGGTGCTTTGATGTTAATAATAACACAAATATTCCAGAAGGAAGAAGTCAGAGATTTGTCTTAATTTTTCCTTTGTTACAAGCAACTATGGGGCTCCTTCTATCCCTGGCCCATCTCTTGTTCCTCTGTCCCAGCTGCTCCTCCTGATACAGAGTCTGCTAGGCCTCTGTGAGAAGAGGGAAAGGGATTGAACACCAGGATCCTCCTTCTCTCTACTGACTTCTACTCCCCAGTGCTCTGAGCACCATAGGATTGCCAGTTCTGAATTAGGAAATAACTGGAGATTTTGGGGCTGGAGCTTGAGAAGGGCAGGGTTTGGGGAGGGGACAGACTTCAATGGGGTATGATGCCGTAAAGTTCACCTTCCATAGTGACCATTTTCTCCAGGTGAACTGATCTCTGTCACCTGGAGATGAGCAATAATAGTAGATCTCTAGCCACCACCTGGAGGTTGGCAACCCTAGATCATGATTAGTTACAACATCCCTGGCGGTGGGATGCCAAACCTTTTTTGCCATTTCCACCCCACCCATGTGATCTGAAAATACCAGGGGATTGGAGGAAAGCTCTCATTGGCCTGGGCAAGTTCATCTTGCCTCCATCCATCTGCCATTATGCAAAATGCCTTTCCCTTCCACCTGCCTCCTACTTCAGAGGCCAGCCCCACCTGCTGTTTACAGACATGCCCCTGCCAGATACTTGCTAGGTTGCTTCTTTCCTCAGGAAGCATCCTTCAGCCTATCCCCAGTGATCCCTTCCCAGTTGCACTGTGGTTCAGATGGGTAGTGTCAGACCCGCCTCACTCCTGCCCAAGTGAGGACAGGTTGGTGCCATCCCAATGAAGTGTGGCCTGGCTAGTGGTGCAAGAGAGTTGTCTTGGAGGTCTGCTGTCATGATGGAGGAGAAAGGGGGAAATGCGTTGCTGCAGCTGGTAAGGTTGGGTAGTGCCCTGGTGCCCAACAGAAATGTAGCTATCACCTTATAGTTCATTAAATACATTAGGTTGATTTGGAATGTTGTATATGCTATGATGGTGTTGTGGAGCTCTTGTGTGTGAGTTTCCCTGCTTTAAAAAAATCACATTCTTTTAAATATATGGTGCTTCCCCCTCCATTGAAATTATTGGGGAACCAGGAAAGTGAATGCCTGTATTTAGAAAGAACTGCAGACTTTTTCAGCAAGGTACTACCAGACCTGAATCTGGCTTCGTCAGCATGTCTGCTGCAAATAAAGTGGAGGGATTTTTTTAATGGTTATTAAATCACACACATACAAAATTAAATCAAGGCATGACAAAGGCAGTAATAATAAACCTTACTAAAACTATATGATTGTCTGAAAGCATCTTGCCTTCTTATCAGAAAGAGGAGACAGAAATGCTATTCCTTGGATAGGAGCTACCTGCCATAGCATGCCATTGCTGACAAGGGAGATATGATAAGGTGCTCCAGAAACCATGGCTGGGAAGGGAGATAGTGTTGTTCAAGATATAATAGAAATGAATCAGTTATTTTTGACATCTTGCATGAAGTGTTCTTCCAGATCCATCTGTTCATCTAGTTTTAATTTTTATAAGCTAAATTTTATAACCTTTTATAACACACTTCCAGAAGCTGCAGTTCTCTGGGCCTAAAAGCCATTGAACTCAATGGGACCCATTTCTGAGTAAGTATGTATAGGATTGGGCAGCAATCAAGTGAGTGCTATTTCCAAGACTTTCTAAATACTTGGACTTGGATTCTAGTGATCCTATTTGCAAAATGTTTTTCTTCCAATGTGAATTTTACTTTTAACAATGTGTATTCCTTTGGGTCTGCTACTTTCAAGTATGTTGTTAAAAATACCATTAGAGTACTGTCATTGTTTCTATTGGTCTAGTGGGATGAGAGAACTAGAATAAATAAAGATTGTGCTCTCACTCTGACTTATTTTTGGCCTGAGCATGCTTCAGTCCCATTGAATAGACACATATATAGGAACAAAATGCATTGACTAGTATCATGGATTGTGCTAAAGCACTTTCAAATTAGCAGTTCCTACTGCCCCCCCCCCCATTTTAAACACTTCTTGGTCTGAGGAGCAGAATGGAAGTTGGTATAAGAAAGTGTTTCCAAGTTCTTATGCTATTTTTTTCCTCAGAGAATTTCTATTTTGGCAGATCTTGTGCCAAATCTGTTAAGTGTTCTAAATGAGAAATGAACTCAAAATTCACTGTGGGAATTCACAGAAGAAAGTAGTGGATATAGAAATACAGTCAGTTTTTGAATCAGTAGAAGAATATAGTGCAGAAGGAAGTTCCTAGTCAGCCATGCATGTCCCTGGGTTGCTAGATCAGTGTTTCATATGTTTGCCAACCTTTCATGGATGCAAAACCTTTCATGGATGCAAAACAATCATAAATCTTTTCCTAGTATGGTGATATAGATGTTAATTACTTGCTTCTAGCTGCCGCATAACACGTTGGATCAGGCCTTTTGTCTGTAAGAAGGTAGCAACCCAGCTTTCTTTTAGCCTAACTGACCTCGTAAAGGTGTTTTGAGGCTAAAATGATAAGCACTTTCAATACTTGAACATATAAAGCTGTTGTATTCTGAGTCAGACCTTTGGGCTATCAAAGTCAATATTATCTACTTTGACCAGCTACAGCTTTCCAGGGTCTCAGGGAGAGGTCTTTCACATGCCTACTACCTGATGTTTTTAACTAGAGATGCCAAGGGTTGAAGCTTGGACTTTCTGATTGCAGAATAGATGCTCTGCCACTGAGCCATAAAATGGCTGCCATGGGGGCAATCACACAATGGCTGCCACTGTGTAAAAGCAGCACCAATCACAAGTTGCAAGCCACATGCCCTCTTGTAATGGAGACAGCTGTTTTCAAGTAGGTTGCTCCTGGTAGACATAGCCTCCTGGGTTCTTATGAAGCACCTCCTGCTGCAATAAGGTGGAGGAAAACCAGGTTTTGTTCTTTGTTTGGCCTAAGAACCAAATGGAAAGAAGAGCCCTGCTGGTTCAGACCTGGGGTCCATCTAGTCTAGCATCCTGTTTCACGCACTGGCCAACCAGTTGCCCTGGAGAACCAACAAACAGAGCATAGAGGCCAAGCCCTTCCCCTGATTTTGCATCTTAGTGCTGGTAGTACACCAGGAAACCCATTGACAGGCACCATGACATCCATAGGCTCCACATTCAGACATATACCTGAAAGATTCAGTACAAGTAATAGAACCTAACTGGGCTGTTGAAACTGCTGGGGAGCATCTGCATTGCAGCTTCTCATGCTTTTATTTTGGTATTTTCAATCCTAAAGCGGAAATTGGAGAAATACATTTTGACAATATGTATTTGGGTACCCTATCAAGTATGGGAGTCTTGTTATGATTTCATCAGTGGTACATAGGTTGCCAGCCTCCAGGTAGAGTAACAAAAACACACAGGGTATTATGACTAACTTACTAACATACATTCCAAATATATTCATTAATCCTCAAATATGCAATTCTCATACACACAAGTTAAATCATCAGTAAAGTCATAAAGCACCATTTAAGCCCTTATTCAAAAACATGTTAATACAAGGGCATTGTTTCGCAAATTCTGGGAAAGATTGGATATTATTTGAGAATCTCCATCCTGCATCCAACATGTCTTTGAATAGGGACCTATATGATGCCTTATGACTTTATTGAGAGTCTCTATCTTGTATTAACATGTTTTTTTAATAGGGACTTAAATGGTGCTTTATGCTTTTACTGATTATTTAACTTGTGTGTATGAAAATTGCATATTTGAGGATTAATGAATATATTTGGAATTTATATTAGTAATTTGGTCACAATAACCTGTGTGTTTTTGTTACTATACCTTTTTTTTGTGATCTTCTCTTGGTTTTTTTTTAGCCTCCTGGTAGAGCCTGGAGATCTCCTGGAATTGCAGTACATCTCTACTCTATGGGGGGAAATGGCTGCTTTGGAGACTTGATTCTATGCCATTGTACCATGTTGAGGTCCCTCCCCTCCCCAAGCACCTTCCCTGGCTCCACTGCCAAATCTCCGGGAATTTGGCCCTGAGTTGGCAACCCTAGCAATACTGATCTTAAGTGTACTGTTGAATCTCAGTGGCATCCAAGAGCAGTGGGCATCAAATACAGCAAGCACAATTTATGCAGAACTTGTCCCTACAGGTGAATGAGCTCTGTTGATTTTCCATGAAACAGTACTGCTCAGTTTGATATGATCTGTTATCTTTTGTTGGTTGGGTGGCTGAATCATCATAAACAGAGCCATTAGAGATGACCGTGTGGGATCTACAAATAAAATAATCAATGGACAGATACTTTATTTAAGGTTGGAAAAAACAGTAAATGATATCTACTTAAGTAACTCTCTGCCACAGTTCAGGATTTTTTTCAGAGAAAAAAACTGAAATTCTATTTGGGCTTGTAAAAACCTCTTCCTAATTCACATCTGTCAGAGGGGCCATGCTTCATTGCACAGACTTGCCAAACTTCTTTCCTCCTCTCTTTAATGGGCCAGGTGAATTTTAGTTGGTTGACTTGTGCAGGTATAGTACAACATTCCACTGTTAGGTCAATGAAACATCAGAATCCCAGCTGCATAACAGCAGAGGAGCCAGAGGGTAAATCAACAAGAAAGCCTTGAAGAAGCACATATGTAAACCCTGCTGTTTAAACATAGTTAATTATAGGGGTAAAAGTAGGCGTTCCTGATTGCTATATATACTTGATTGACAAAGTAATCTAACCATCTCCTAAGGGTCCTGCCTGTTCCAGATCCACATTTTGGGCAAACTACATGTAACATCATTTCAGCCAATCAGCCACACACAAAATAAACCCTGATACAGGCACAAGACAGGACTGGGAATGTCACATGACTTTGCTGTTTTGAACACAGGAGGGAAATGAAAAATGAAGAGTTGTCTGTGCACTCGCCTCCAGGCACAAGTTATGCT
Source organism: Gekko gecko (assembly GCA_029375565.1). Classification (NCBI taxonomy): domain Eukaryota; kingdom Metazoa; phylum Chordata; class Lepidosauria; order Squamata; family Gekkonidae; genus Gekko; species Gekko gecko. The sequence goes on along the minus strand of JAPDNY010000011.1, from coordinate 51,730,607 downwards.
GTAATAACATCTGTGGTTCTCTCTTTATGAGAATCAGTGTCTTTGTAAACTATAATGTTATCTAAAGCCAGAATTAGATTTTAATTTCCGAGCTATGTAACTTCCAATGTGAACCAACCTTTTAAGTTTTATATGATGAAGAGAAAATCTTCTTCACTGCATTTCTATAGAAAATCAGTACTGAAAACAACTTATGAACATCTGACATCCGCAAAAGAAAAGAATAAAAGCGAAACAAAAATTCTTTAAAAAGAACACTGAAATAATGCCATGCAAAATTCAGATAAAAGCAGCAGGGAACTACTTATGGGGGGGGCACAGATTTTCATTAGCTGAATGGCCAAGTAAGGAGACAAAAATATTTTCTGATACATTTCAGTTTCCAGGTCATTCCATTCATTTTTCTGTAACGTTTATACCCCAACGATACTCATATTAGTACCCACAGTGACTCACAAAACCGTGAAACACTTTAAAACTAAAGGGCATGAACACACACACAATTAGCCATGCCATAGGCATGGATGCCAGGCAGATTTAAAGGGCACAATCAGACACGAACATGTGGGAAGCACCCCGCACCTGTCAGCAACCCGTTTTGCTCTGCTGCAGAAGCGGAGTAAAAAGACACCAGGAAAAGTCTGGTAGCAAACGGGTTGCTATGGGCCATGGGCGGACTTTCCCCTGTCTGATTGCTGCAGCGTGCTCTCGTGGCATCAGGATGGTCTCATCAGGCCATCCCAACTCTTTGCTGTTGTTTTTGCCCCCCTTCTCAGTATGTGCATCATTGCACACTCCACAGGGAGCCCTCAGTGCTGAGATGCGATTAATCGATTCCCTGTTTAAGCACACCGGGAACACGCGGCAAAAAAAAAAAAAATGACTCACCCGTGGTTGCATCTGATTATGCAGTGGTGGGCTGCCCCTGTGCTTCAAAGGACTGTGTGACCACATAACTGCGAGTCAAATTCCTCCTGGGGAAATAGCCTCGCTTCCCCCCCCCATTATCTCGCACGTGTGATCGCCACCAAAGAATTACAGGGTTTTCTTTTTCTTTTCTTTTTTGGCCCCTTGAAGGGGATTTTTTTATTGCTTTTTCTAAATCTACATACAGAAAAAAAAAAAGAGTCCACAATACACAGAGAACTAGGGATGGGGAAACTACAGTCTACAGGTGAAAGAAAAGAAAACCCTCTAAAAACCCAAGAATCGGTGATCATGCATAGCTTTTAAAATTTAAATTCTGCTTCTTGAATACAAATGGACTTTCGCCAAAAATGATGATCTAGCTAATAAAACATTCCAATATTTCACCAGCAATTACAGTTTCATAAAGAGCTGTGCCCTAGAATGAAATAATTTTAAGTACTCCAGAGAACATTGACATTCTACTTTTCCCCTCTTTTCCCTCTCAACTGATAGCCTGTTTTGGGGACTGCTGCCCCTAACTTAGAGTACGAGTCCTCATCAGAAGATCCAGTCTGTCCTTCTTCGCTCTCCTTAGTGCCATCGGGGTTCCTTCTCCCTCTCCTGGTGGTTGACCGTGCTGACAAAAAATTCAGAAGCCTTTTCAACAGAGTCTATCCTTTCTTTGCCATTTGCATATCTAAAGATCAGTCCCTCAGGTACCAACCATCTGTAGGTCACTTTGTGGCTTTGTAAAAATAACGCCAAGTCTCTGTATTTCTTTCTCTTCCTTCTTATCTCAAATGAAATGTCCTTCAATACTTTAATCTCCTTGTCTTTCAACTTCAAGGCAACTCTGATGGCCACTTTCAATAGCTGATCTCTCACTTTTCTTCAGGAGAATCATACTGTAATTTCCCCAGGCAGATTATTCTTTCTGATAAATTCAGAATACGATCTAAAGACCGTATCTATTTTGCTTTGAAGTTTATCTGACGTCGTCTCTGCCAAGGGAGCCAACAAATCACTCACAATCTGTCTCAGATTCTCCCCTCTCTCCTCTTTGATCCCTTGAAGTCTCAATACATAGCTCACCCTTTCCATTTGCAGCTGTAAAACACGAGACTTTTCGATTTGGCACTTCTTTTCAAGTGCCTGCAGTTTTTTATTCATCTTTTTTGAGTTGGAACCAATCTCTTTAAGCTCCTGCTCCGCTTTTTCAATTTTCTGTGTATTTAACACTGCTTGCGCCTGTTGTGCGTCTAGCTTATTATCAATAGCTGTAATTTTCTCCAGCAGAGGGCGAAGCGCCTCCAACAGCAACCTTTGGAGCTCCGCAGTTGAGTCCTGTCTAGGCACCGAACTTGAAGGGCTGGAACTTCCCAAAAGAGGCTTAACTTTCGTTAGTTTGTCCTTAGAGTCTTTCGGCGGTGCCATGTTTGAGGATTGTTTACTTTTCATAAAAGTTTGTCAAAGCCTCTGGAAGTTCTTAATCAAAACTGTAAGCTCTCACAGTCTCTTTATTTCCATTCAATCACTTTTTACTACTGCCCCCCCCTTTTCTGACTTTAAAATTGCTTGCAAACAGTCCTTAGTGGAGGGAGGTCCCCCCCTCATTTACTTTTAGGGGGGCACAATGTCTTGCTTATACTCCGACTCACATTTTTAGCGTTTGTCTCTCTGCATTCATAATTGCTGGATCACCGCACGCTTGCTCCGTTGTGCTGATCTTGTTCCTATTTGGGACACTCTGCAGTGGGCCAGTCAGGGCTTGGAGGAGCCCCCCCCTTCTCCAGCTTGTTGTGCCAGGGGGATCTCTAGCACCCTATGGCTAGGAGTCCAACCCAAGTACTCCTGGGGTGGCACGGACAATCGTGCCCCACCTAGCCACAGACACTGGCAGGCTTCCCCTGGAGCCCCAGGAGAAGACGTCTGCCATGGCGATTGCCAAAACCAGAAAATGATTATAGGGTTTTCTAAGATAACCAGAATAAGGCTGCAGTTAGTCTACGTTTTTTTCTGCTGAAGGTTGGTTTTTTTAAAAAAATTGTGTGTGTGTGTGCACATGCACATATGTGTGTTTTCTGTGTGTGGTTGCCTGGAAGTCATGGGGACTTCTGGTAAGCCCTACTGGGGGCTTGGACATTTTTCAGAGAGGTGGCTTGAATAGCCTGCCTCTGCATCTCATCTCTGGTATTCCTTGGAGGTTGCCCTTCCAAGTGCTTGCCCTGCTTAACTTCAGAGGTCTGAGGAGACTGGGCTTGCCTGGGCTATCCAGGTAAGTGCCTGCTTAAGGGTTTTGAGGGGAGGGAGAGGAACAAAGGTCTCAAAAGGCACTCCAGAACTCAGATGGTCCTCCTGCTGTCTCTGGAAGGCTGCAGTGACCCTGGTGGCTATAGCTTCTCCCCAAAAGGTAGCTGCTGAGCAAACTCTACTACAACAGATGTCAACATCACCAGGGGAAGGTGAGCTCCTTCCAGACCAGAGGTCTTAAAGCAGCCCCAGTTGGTCCTTTCATTAAATGTTTCTAAAAAACATTTAAGCTGAATACATCTCAAATTGTCTTATATTTATTATATTTGTTAGTCATATTCTCTGCCTGTGGGCACAGAAAGCAACTCCAATCTGCCTTGAATCTCAGTGAGAAAAGAGGACCATAAATGATGTAAATAAAGAAATACTGCAATTCAGAAAGCCTAGAGCATTAGATAGCAGTATGCTAAAATAAATGTATTATTCCTGCAAAAAAGAATATCACACTCCTATATGCAGAATTCTCTGTCTCCACAATTTGGGGGTGGAATGTGAGGTACAGGGCTACTTTTATCACAGAACAGAGTTGTGCTCAGGAGTGTATAAATACTGTTCACCAGGTGCCTTTAACATTTCTGCGGTCAAGTGAGATTCTCTAGACCTTGATGAAAAATTCCAAACTTCAGTCCTCACTATCTGCCTAGAAATCAGTTTGATTGCTTAAGGAGTTTGCTCACAATAGCAGTTATGTCATATTTTTATAAGACTTTAATCCTTTATCCAAGCTTCTTATTTGGCATTTGCTCAGACTACGAAGACAGATCTTTCGTTTTTCTCTTTGATAAAGTGACAGAGCTTAACACAAAGATTTAGAAAGCAAAGCATCTCAGCTGAACACTATTTTTTTTGCCTTATTTCAGAAAACATATGGGAGTGAGCAGCAGTATGTTGAAATGTCTTTACCTTGGGATAATACCCGCCTGCTTATCTCACATCTATCTGTCATACTGTCTAACTTCTGTATTAACAGACTCTACCTTTGGGCAGCTCACACAGTACAGTAGCTGTCAATCTGTCCTCACTCCTGAGTATTTACTGTAAACCAAGCTAAGGAATGTTATTAGTGTAGCAAGCAAGACTGAGACATTTTCCATCTCTTTCCAGGTACATCAGAAGTAGCCTAAAGAGTGACCCTCCAGCACTCCAGATGTGAAGGAAGACTGAGCATAACACCACAGCAGAAATTTGAGGGAGTTGTTAGAAATCTTGACAGCAGAGGCACTCTCGATCCACAATGTACTCAGAACCTGTTGGTAATGAACTTCCATGACAAACGTGAAGCTTCTGCAATGTAAGAAGTTTTTCAAAGTTTGTATATCACATAAAAGTCACTGAATTTGCATGGCTTAGCAGCCAAAACACTCTCTCATGGCAGGGATATAATTATAGAGGGCACAGGAAATATGAGTTCCCTCATCATGAAAACAATTTAACTGACAATGATTTTATAATACCTTGGGAAGGGATGTTATGGATGCCATTGTGTTAAAAAAAAATAATCCATGTTGAATACTATATTTTGTCATTCAAACATATGGAGGTCTTCTGTGGAAAGGTTGCTGTTGTTGTTCAGTCATAAAGTCAAGTCCCACTCTTTGTGACCCCACAGACCACATCACGCCAGGCCCTCCTGTCTTCTGTCGTCATCCGGAGTTTGCTTAATTTCATGTCCATTGCATCGATAACACTGTCTAACCATCTCATCCTTTGCCATCCCCTTCTTCTGTTACCTTCAATCTTTCCCAGCATCAGGGTCTTCTCCAGTGAGTGCTCCCTTCTCATTTGGTGGCCAAAGTATTTGAGCTTCAGCTTCAGTATCTGGCCTCCCAGGGAACAGTCAGGCTTGATTTCTTTTAGGATTGACTGATTTGATCTCCTTGCAGTCCAAGGGTCTCTCAAAAGTCTTCTCCAGCACCATAATTAGAAAGCATCTATTCTTCAGCACTCAGCCTTCCTTATGGTCCAGCTCTCGCAGCTATACATTACTACTGGGAATACCATTGTTTTGACCATACAGACTTTTGTTGGCAGGGTGATGTCTCTACTTTTTATTATGCTGTCTAGGTTTGCCACAGCTTTCCTCCCAAGGAGCAGGTGTCTTTTACTTTCATGGCTGCAGTCTGCAGTGATCTTGGATCCCAGGAACATGATGTCTGTCACTGCTTCCATGACTTCCTCTTCTATTTGCCAAGGAGTGATGGGGCTGCTTAGTTTTTTTGATGTTGAGTTTCAAGCCAACTTTTGCACTCTCTTCTTTCACTCTGAGCAAGAAGCTCTTTGAGTCCTCTTCACTTTCTGCCATTAGAGTGGTATCATCTGCATATCTGAGGTTGTTGATGTTTTTCCCGGCAATCTTAATTCCAGTATGTGATTCATCCAGGCCAGCATTTTGCATGATGTACTCTGCATATAAATTAAATAAGCAGGGTGACAATATATGTCCTTGTTGTACTCCTTTTCCTATGCTAAACAAATCAGTTGTTCCAACTGTCACTTCTTGACCTTTATACAGGTTTCTCAGGAGACATGTGAAGAAGAAGAAGAGGAGGAGGAGGAGGAGGAGGTTGGATTTCACTCAGAGTCTTAGAGTGGCTTACAAACCCTGTTCCCTTCCCTTTCCCACAACAGACACCCTGTGGGTAGGTGGAGCTGAGAGAGCGCTGACAGAAACTGCTCTTTTCAAGAACACCTATGACAGAACTATGGCTTGCCCAAGTTCATCCAGCAGCTGTGAGTGGAAGAGTGGGGAATCAAACCTGGTTCTCCCAGATTAGAGTCTGTGCACTTAACCACTACACCAAAGTGAAGTGGTCTGGTACTCCCATCTCTTTAAGGACCTGCCATAGTTTGTTGTGATCCATGCAATCAAAGGCTTTGTGCTGTCTTGGCTGGTTGCCACAGAGACCACACACTGGAAACACGGTCCAGAATCAAGGTAAGCCACAGAGCCAAAGGTTGGATAGCTGGGGAGTCAATTCAAGGTTGCAGGTTTCAAGGACAAGGAGCGGCTGTTACACACACACACACACAGAAGCAGGCCTGAGTACGCAAAGTTACTGCTGCGCTGGAGCAGGTGCAAGGAGTGCTTTTGAGCAGGTCCTCCCTTCCCTGGGAGTTGAGTCTGCCAAGGCTTACAGCTCCTCCCGTTGTGTTTGCAGGAGCTGTAGTCTGGCACTCCTTCTTCACTCCTGTATAGTCAGGCTCTGGCGTGCCCTACATCTGGGATACTCAGGAGAACTAGACAGGGAGTCTGGCCTTGGGGTGTCTGCAACTAGGGGTGCTGGGCCAGGCTCAGGATTGGTCTCTCCTTCTGGCTGCACCTCCTGTGCAGCTGCTGGGGACTCTTCCTCCTCAGGTACTGTTGAGGGTTCTTCTTCTGGGCTGATTGGAGAAGAGGCTGGATTGCTCCCTGCCTCTTCCTCATCTGAGGAGTAGTCAGCTTCAGCAGAGCCAGTAACCATGACAGGCTTTAGCGTAGTCAATGAAGCAAAAGTAGATGTTTTTCTGGTACTCCCTTGCTTTCTCCATAATCCAGCGAATGTTGGCAATTTGATCTCTGGCAGTTCTCTATCCATGTACTGCTGTACTAGCTTGTAGGATCTTGAGCATGACCTTGCTAGCATGTGAAATAAGTGCAATTGTGCGATAGTTTCAACATTCCTTGGCATTGCCCTTCTTTGGGATTGGAATGTAAACTGACCTTTTCCAATCCTGTGGCCACTGTTGCATTTTCCAAATTTGCTGGCATATTGAGTGCAGCACTTTAACAACATCATCTTTTAAGACTTTGAATAGCTCAGCTGGGATACCATCACCTCCTCTAGATTTGTTGTTAGCAATGCTTTCTAAGGCCCATTTGACTTCGCACTCCAGGATGTCTTACTCAAGGTCAGTGATCACACCGTCACGGTTGTCAAGGACATTGAGGTCCTTCTTGTAGAGTTCTTCTGTGTATTCTTGCCATCTTTTCCTAATTTCTTCTGCTTCTGTTAGGTCCCTACCATTTTTATTCTTTATCATGGCTAACTTTGCATGGAACCCTCCCTTGATTTCTCTTGATTTCTCTTCTCTTGAAGAGATCTCTAGTCCTTCCCATTCTATTGTTTTCCTCTATTACTTTGCATTGTTCATTTAGGAACGCCTCCTTCTTTCTCCTTGCTGTTCTCTGGAAATCTGCATTCAGTTGGGTAAATCTTTCCTTTTCACCTTTGCCTTTTGCTTTCCTTCTTTCCTCAGCTATTTGTAAAGCCTCATCAGACAGCCACTTTGCTTTCTTGCATTTCTTTTTCTTTGAGATGGTGCTGATTGCTACCTCCTGTACAATGTCACGAACCTCCGCCCATAGGACTTCAGGTACTCTGTCTATCGAATCTTGGTGTTGCCCATCTGGTGATGTCCATGTGTAGAGTCATCTCTTAGGTTGTTGGAAGAGGGTGTTCGCTATGACCAGTGTATTCTCTTGACAAACTCTGTTAGCCTTTGCCCGGCTTCATTTTGTTCTCCAAGGCCAAACTTGTCCATTATTCCAGTTACCTTTTGACTTCTTACTTTAGCATTCCAGTCCCCATATGATCATAAGGACATCTTTTTTTGGTGTTAGTTCTAGGAGGTGTTATAGGTCTTCATAGAACCTGTCTGCTTCAGCCTCTTCTGCATCAGTGGTTGGAGCATAGACTTGGATTACTGTGATGTTGAATGGTTTGCCTTGGATTCAGACTGAGATCATTCTGTCGTTTTTGAGATCGTATCCCATTACTGCCTTTCGCACTCTCTTGTTGACTATAAAGGCCACACCATTTTTTCTACAGGATTTGTGGCCACAGTAGTAGATAAAATGGTCTTCTGAGTTAAATTCACCCATTCCCATCCACTTTAGTTCACTGATTTCCAAGATGTCGATGTTCAGTCTTGCCATCTCATTTTTGACCATGTCAAGCTTACCTTGATTCATAGATCTTATATTCCAGATTCCTATGCACTATTGTTCTTTGTTGCATTGGACTTTCGTTTCACCATCAGACACATCCACAGCTTAGTGTCCTTTCGGCTTTAGCCCAGCCGCTTCACTCTTTCTGGGGTTACTTGTACTTGCCCTCTGCTCTTCCCCAGTAGCATATTGGACACCTTCCAACCTGAGGGGCTCATCTTCTGGCATCATATCTTTTAGTCCTTTGTTACTGTCCATGGGGTTTTCTTGGCAAAGATACTGGAGTGGGTTGCCATTTCCTCCTCCAGTGGATTGTGTTTTGTCTGAGTTCTCTGCTGTGGCCTCTCCATCCTGGGTGACCCTCTACGGCATAGTCCACAGCCCCATTGAACCATGCAAGCCCTCTCGCCACGTCAAGGCAGTGATCCATGAGAGAGCTATGGGAAGGGCAGTGCCATAAAAAAAAAACAACCTAGGTAACGGGTGTTGGGAAAGACCCTGAGACCCTGAAAACTTGCTGCAAATCAGAATAGACAGTACTGAGCTAAATGGACCAGTGCTGTGGCTTGTGTTAGAAAGTTTCATATGTTGCTAAATTCTGGCATATGTGCCGGAAGACATTCACTCAAAGATGCCTGTGTCATTCCAGCTACGAAGCAACACTAGGCCTACTCAATGTATTGCAATCTCCTTGGTAGTCCTTGTTTGTGGCTCTGAGCTTCTTGAAGGACAAGCAAATTATACACATAACAAATTAGCACAGATGAACCACCCTCAGTATCTTGTTTGGTCCTAGGAGTGAATCCAGGATCTTTCCTATCATTTAAACTAAATGTATATGTGTTTTGTTCCTAGGAATGCCAGCCTTCTGGGAATCCCCCAGAAATATACGACATCTCCAGATTACCGAGATCAATCCCCATAGGTCTTCTGTTGGAGAAAATGGATGCTTGGGATGGTGAACTCTATGGCTCTTTAGATCTGCGCCACGCATGAGTGCCTGGTGGATTTAAATGTAATTTCCAGACAGCAACATCTGGGAAACATACCTTGTCCATGAGCATCCTATTCTGCCGTGCTTCAGAGCCATACTTAATAGAGCTTAGTTAAAGTCTGGAGTTTTCGGTTCCCAACGGGCCAATTGTGGACTTTCCCCCGTCTGCTCGCTCCAGCGCACAATTAAAAAATGGTGCCCGTTTGGGATGGTCTGACATCAGAATATCCCAAATGGACACCATTTTTAAAAAATCTCGATTCCGCGCATGCACAGATAAACAAGGACGTGATGTCACGCCTATGCGCTTGCACAAATGTTTTTCTTTTTTAAAAAAACCACACCGTGCACCTCCTTCAGTGGACGCCTTCTGGACAATCCACAGCAGAGGCAGCATGCGGTAAGACGATTCCGGGGGGGGGCTGTCTGGTCGTGTGACGATGGATTTAAAAGATCAGGATCAAATTAGAGACGGTCTAATGGCAGGGTTAGCTACCCATCTGAACAGACTCTATGATATTGTACCCCAATGAGGCCTCTGTCTTCCCCATGCTCCACCCCCAAATCTGCAGGAGTTCCCCATCATGGAGCTGGCAACCCTACCCCCATTGCCCACCGGTGGCCAGGGGAGATCTGGCAACCCTATTGTTCCTCCCATTCCAGAGTTGGTCCATTTTGATGCAAGCAAAAAAATACAAGTACATTAATACTGATGAGAATCTACTAGGTATTACTTGCCACACTGTGATAGTGGTCAGAATATGCTAGGGATGTACCAGTAAATAATATCTCCAAACTGAAGACAGCTTGGCAGGGTATGTTAGAGACGGGCACATTTTCCAGTCAGCAGAACACAGAGACCTGTGCTGATAGGTCAGGTTTTCCAAAACATTGTTTGTACCAGTCAGGGCTTTGTCAGCATACTCTGAGTTGGAGTGGGTTCTGGGACCCAGGGTTTCTGGCAGGGCTCACTGATGCCAGCACTCCTTGCACTCTCAGTTGCTAGCACTTGACCACATGTGCTCCTTGATGAACATACTGACCAGTGCCAATGGGGAAAGTCCCGCAGGCAGCTGTGAGCATGGGCAGTGGGACTACTAGAAAGCAGACAAGGGAAAGATTCACAAGCAGGTGAAAGGCAAGCAAGTGAGTGGGAGGGAAGGAGGGCATGAGCAGGGCTGGCTCCAGGTGTCTGGGCGCCCTAGGCAGGAAGCCTGGGGCGCCCCCACTGGGGATGCCAACCTCCTGGTGGGGCCTGAAGACCGGGGGCTGCTGTGGAGTGCTGGCTTTCCTGGAGGCTCTGCAGCCGTGGGGCCCCCAGGGAAGCCAGGGAAGGGGGCGGGGGTCTAGCCGCTGCCCCCTCCCTCCCAGCACCGGCTTTCCTGGGGCTCCACGGCTGCGGGACCCCCAGGAAAGCCAGGAAGGGGTGGGGGGTCTAGCCGCTGCCCCCCTCCCAGTGCCAGCTGTCCCGGGGGCTCCGTGGCTGCGGGGGCCCCAGGAAAGTTGGGAAGGGGTGGGGGTCTAGCGGTGGTGGCGGCGCTTTTCAGGAGGCGAGCGCCTAATTCGCCTAATGGGCGATCCGGCCCTGGGCATGAGTGCCTGTGGTGGGCAGAGAAGGGGAACTCTGGGAACTCTCTGCCTGGTAATGTTGATAATCTGCATGGAGTCTTTTTGTGAGAAAAGCAAACTGAAATTAAGGAAATAAATAAACCAAATCAAGTGTAAAAGATCCACTGATAAGGAATGAATCTGAGATTCTTTTGTTGTCTGCAGGGTATTTTTAAAGTAGCCACAAAGCAGCCACTGCTTCCCTGAGAGAACCCTCTCACAGACAAACACACAGCTGCTATCAACCCCAGCAGGGGTAAAGACAGGCAACCTCATATTCATATCTAAAGAAACTGGGGCAGGGGGAACTGGGGGCTATTTTTGAACAAAATGAAGCACATGGCTGAGGGGAGCTAAACCATACTTTTTACTGAGTCTTGCCTCTCTGTGTTCCATTTCCTTCAGGTTTATTCTTCCAGCTAAATTCTGGTATTGAATCCAGATTAGAAGAAAAGTGCTTCATGCACTGGGGCGTGGTGGGATAAGGTATTGGAGGGGACAGGGTTTAACTGCCATTGCAGTTCTTTCTCACAATACAAGAACTTGTGGTCACTCAATGAAATTGCTAAGCAGTCGGGTTAGAACAGTTAAAAGGAAGTACTTCTTCACCCAAAGAGTGGTTAATACATGGAATTCACTGCCACAGGAGGTGGTGTCAGCTACAAGCATGGACAGCTTCAAGAAGGAACTGGATAAACATATGGAGCAGAGGTCCATCAGTGGCTATTAGCCACAAGGTATAGATAGGAACTCTCGGTCTGGGGCGAGTGATGCTTTGTACTCTTGGTGCTTGGGGGGGGCAACAGCGGGAGGGCTTCTGGTGTCCTGGCCCTGCTGCTGGACCTCCTGATGGCACCTGGTATTTTTGGCCACTGTGTGACAGAGTGTTGGACTGGATGGGCCATTGGCCTGATCCAACATTGGTTTCTCTTATGTTCTTATATTCATTTTTTTAAAGAAAAAATATCTACCCGTCTACTTTAGATCTGGCCAAACTAGATGTGGTGGCATCCTAGTGGCCATAATTTTTTTTAAAAAGCCCGCTGGCTGTTTCAGTACTGGAAAAGGCATGGGGAGGGGGAACAACAGCGCAGGCTGCAAGGTCAGTCAGGATCAGGCCCTTGTGGCATTTTTAAATCTCTGCAAAATAACAGCAGTGTTCTCTTGACAGCCATGAGGACTTGTCACATCTAGTTTATCATTGTGGACCTAGATGAGGATCTCCCTATTACTAAAAATTATTTGCCTATTATATGGCCTTTTTTGGCCTATGGAGTGTGGGGGAGGCTGTGTCCTGGCTGCCTGAATTTTGGCAGAGGACCCCTTGGGTTAGGCATAAAGTCCCTAAAAATTTCATCCCACCAGGATTGGGCTTCAGCCAGAAATGTATTTCTTATTGAATCCAATTGAAACAAGGTAAAGGGGCACATGTAGTAAATATAACAAAGAAGCACATTAAGACATTTTGAAACTAAACTGAACTCATCTGAAAATGAAGAACAAAAGTTGTACATATTCCTAGAATCTGCCCCTGATGTGCCTGCCTCATAGTGACCCTGCCTCTACACCCCTGTTTCATTTTCTGTGATAAGGGACCCAGGCCACTGATGGAATCCATCAGGGACAGATCTGTTCTTCAAGCTCTCATTTAACAGCAATTGCAATGAGCATCCAGGGCAAACCCTTGGAGAATTCAGGCTTGTGCAATCTCTGTTTGTTCTTGAATTGACAGACACTAATGATAAAAGGCAGGCTGAATGCAAGGCAGCAATAAGAGAGTGTGAGAAAAGGTGAGAGAGCAGAAACTGGAGACAATTGGCTAGAGGCAGTTAGGCTTGCTAAGAGAGACAAAAAAGCAGCCCTGAAACTCAGATGGCCCACACCTTCCAGTCTAGAATTTGCTTGGCCCAATGAGACTTTAACTGGTATCACAATCAGATTGGGAAAGGCTTTGTTAAGCCCCTTTATATTAATAGTCTTATTAGTACAGGTACAATTTGCAAAGTGCATACATATATTAGAAAAGAGTGTCTGATACTGCAAAACAGAGACACCATGGGACCCCCAGAAGTTTGGCCCCCAGGGAAACAAAACTATTCTCTACAATGGTCAATTGTTATTTTGATGAACATTAAATAATTTCTGAAGAGTTTCAGCCTTTTCTAAGCTATGCACCTGGTAACAGTATGTAGCCCTGAGGGCGGAATATCAGGCCAAGTTCAGACTGGCAGTTTGGCCAAATATAGGCATACTTCAGAAACGTTTCACAAATGGATTAAAGGGCTGGTTCACACAGGCACATCTGTCAGGCGTTCCCCAGCCGCACTCAACCCGTCTTGTAATGCTTCCCTCCCGAGTTTAAAAAATACTAGATGAAAGTGGTAGCAAACCCTGGAGAGCGTGTTCGTCCTGCTTCCCAGACACGTGGCCGTGAACAAGCTGATCCAGTAGGGATGCGCTTATACAAAAAAACACGATTATAGCTGCGCTTCTGCCAGGGGCTGGTCAACAGTGCGAACGCTCCCTTGCGCCTCCTCCCCGGTATGCTCCCGCATCAGTCAGTGCAGTGTGACCGGGAAAACCCGGAACACTTTGTTCCGGGTCTTTTTGCCATGATTCCCTTGATCTTCAAACTGCCAGTCTGACCTCAGCCTCAGTGAAGACCAACCATACTTTCTTCTCAGGGCTATTTTTGAGCAGGAACTCACAGGAACGGAGTTTCGGCTGGCTCCCAAGTTAGCCATGCCCAGCAGGAACTCATTAGCATAACAGGCCACACCCAACAGCAGAAACTCATTAGGATTGGCTACATTAGGAGTATGTGCAGTGGCAGATTAACCATTAAGCAGACTAAGCACGTGCTTAGGGCACCAGGGCCAAAGGGGGCACCACAAAGTTTGGGAAAGGGTGAAAAGAAAAGGGTGAAAAGAAAAAAAAATGAATGAAGATTTGGAAAAAAAAATTGATAAAACTAGTGCAAACTGATCATGGTGCACCCTAGGATTATCTTCTATTTTTTGTTGGCGAGGTGCAATGTCATCAGCTATGTTTAAAAGTAAAATGCATGTGTTTAAAAGTAAAATGATAGAACCAAATTCAGTTGTCATGACAGTCATTTCAATGACCCTCTATGGGTCAGTGTGGAAAGGAGGGGGGCACCAAGACTGGTCAGTGCTTAGGGCACCAGTGAGCCTTAATCCACCCCTGGGTATGTGGCCTAGCATGCAAAGGAGTTCCTGCTACAAAAAAAGACCTGGGTTTTGACAACAAACAAACAGAATAAGAAGAAAAAGGTGAGTGTGGCTGGATGACCACACTTCTGCTAATGAATTTCTGCTGATGGGTGTGGCCTATTATGCTAATGAGTTCCTGCTGAGCTTTTTCTACAAAAAAAGCCCTGATTCTTCTTAAGACAAAGGTGGATGGGTGTGAGCAAGTAAAAGCATTTGGATACCTAGATATCTCCATAATGAAGAGCTATAACACAATTACAGGGACTGGACCATCAAGGATCGGGGCCTACCTTATTATATGAGTTTATGGTGAAAATGTGTTTATGTGATGTCAATAACGTATTTATGTAGCCACTTTAAGACTTCACACTTCTGGTGTTTGGGACTATGTACCACTGGATTAATGTCCTGGGTTGGGGGCAAACCCTGGTCCCACTGAGATAGCCGTGGAGCCCCAGAGCCTCTGAAGAGCAGCAAAAACAACCCTCATGGTCCCCACTAGCTCCAGGAGCCACTCCCAATACCCAGGACTCACCTGCCTGCAGCAAGAGTCAGGGAGGGCTGACTCTGGGAAATCCTAGCTGGGCTGGTGCAGAATTGGAAATGCTGATCAAGAGACCAACGCTGCAACAGCCAGGCTGGGGAAGCTGGGCAGAGACAGCCTCCAGTGCCTCTGAGCCCAGGCCTCCCAAAGAGAAGCCTGCAGAGAAAGGAATCAGCCTCTCTCAGCTTGTGAAGATGCTGGAGGGAGGTGGAGGGGTATGAGCAATGTGGGGGAGAGGGTGGTTGGTTGTGCGAGGGCCCAGGCTAAGTGGCCAGTGGGCAAACAACCCCACAGAAGGTCACAGGATGTGCCCAATGACCATTGGAGACTAGGGTACAGGTGATATGTGAGGGAAGTGGACAGGGCATGGATGGGGGTGGTGGTAAAAGGAAGTTCCCAGAAACAGGTCAGGGAGGAAAACAGTGGCTGACAACTCCAGTCTATGAGGGAGTTGAGTAAAGCCAGGAGGAGAAGGAACCAGGTGATACAACCCCCTTCCCTCCCATTCTGAGGCCTGGGGAAGTTCCCCCTGAAGGGGAAGCAAGACAGTGAAGTGCAGGGCCCACCCCTGCAGATTAAAACTGCAACCACACACACTAAATAATCCACTTTCAATAGACTTTCCAACTGGATATTACTGTGTGAACTGGCAAATCCAGTTGGAAAATGCATTGAAAGTGGATTATTTAGTGTCTGTGATCATAACCTAAGTGAGATTTACTTCTGCATACATATGCACTGGATCATGCTGCACATGTGTAAATCCTTACAGCATGCACTCACTGAAAAAAATAACATCTGAGATGCCTTTTTTGATTAAAAAAAGAAGAATGGCTCTTGAATAGAATTCACATTGCAATATTTATAAAACTATGTGTGGCTATGAATTGCCATGTAAAGAGCCTGACAACTCTTGACAGGTCTCCAATCCTGCCCTTACTGCTGGGAACATTGGCTGCGGTCACACACATTAAACAATCCACTTTCCATCCACTTTCAACGTACTTTCCAACTGGATTTTGCCAGTTCACACAGCAAAATCCAGTTGGAAAGTACACTGAAAGTGGATTATTTAGTGTGTGTGTGACCGCGGCCACTGTCTCTTTAAGTCATTGCAAAAAGGTTCCATTAACATTCCAGAGTTGGGGGAGGGTTGTGTGTGTGTGTGTGTGTGTTTACTAGGTCTTGAGGGAGTTGACCACAGCACTGCGGATAACATAAATTATCTGGCCTTAAGCAAAATAAGCAGCTGAAATGCAGAGGATACCTGAGCACACTTGTAAGGTTCATTTGCTCCTTGAAGCATATACAGTCCCAGCAATTGTTTGCCACTCATCTCAAGAAACTTCAGCTTGTAGCAAAAACGATGAGACATGACAAGACACGCTACTGAGTAATGGCAATCTGGTACCATCCCGTCACACAAAATGTCTTATTACACTGTTCAGGGATTTGTCACAAAAAATGTTTACAGAAATTTTAAAACTACCCTTCTGTTGAAGAATCTGGCTGGAGACTCTCTGGCTCTTTTCATTGCAGTGGTATCTCAGGGGCTGTCTTCTCACTACTGAGATCAAGGAAGCGCCACACCCTCTAATGAGAGCTGCTATGAAAGCGAACAGTAAAAAACCTGCACCCAAACTTCTCTGGAATTAAAGGAGTATAATGCAGGTTAATGGGAATCTGGTGCAATGGCTGACAGAAGTAGTGCTGGGCAAATAGGGGTTGCCAACCTCCAGGTAAGGCCTGGAGATCTCCAGACTATGGAGATCAGTTTGCCTGGAGAACATGGGTGCTTCGGAGGGTGGATTCTGTGGCATTGCACTCTGCTGAGATCCCTCCCCTACCCAAACCCCTCTCTAGGCTCCACCCCCAAATCTCCAGGAATTTCCCAGCTGGGAGTTTATGGGCAAAAGATCCTTTAAGACAAGGGTTTCAACCATACGGCCCATGGGCCGGAACCAGCCTGTCCAGGGCTCTTCTGTAGCCTGTGAGCAACTGGTCATTACCTTTATTGCCAGATGACAGAGGCTATGCATTATGTCCCTGTGCATTATCCCAGTGCTAATGAATAATGGGTGGTTGAAGTGGGAGGGTGAACATCAGGGAGATACTTTAAGGAAATACTGTAAGAGTATTAATGTTTAAAGCATGTTTGCATTTTGAGTAAAAAATAATATTGTTAATTGGGTTGCCTATGTTCTTTATAAAGTTTATATCTACTGTACCTAGCATTACATTTTATGGCCTAAATGGCCCAGCCTGACAAAGTGACATTTATGTCAGATCCGGCCCTCATAACAAATGAATTCGACACCTCTGCTTTAAGAGAACAGGAAGAAAACAGCATAGGTCTAAGTAGATGCCCCTGACTGTCCTTCCTTTTTTAAAAATGGAAATAAGACTGGGGGAGGGGTTGAGATTTCATAATTCAAGGGAATTAACATCTCCCGAGGGGGAATAAATCCCAGCCTTTAAGTAGGACTGGTTTAAGAGGTTTTACTGAAACACTGCAATAACACTATCTCCTGGGTATCTCTAGCCAAAACGTAACGAAGCTCACACCTAATATTACATTTTGAAGCAGGTTCCTTACAAGCCACTCCTGCACCTTTATTAATGTTCTATGCATTTGATTTTTTTAAAAAAATATCTCCCATCTTACGATGAATACTGCTTTGAGCTGTTGATCAGCATTTCATGTCTCACAGAGCTGGTTACATTCATGCATTACATTTGCGCATATTTTACAAAGATGGGGACAGCACATCCCCAAGGAAAGATAATCCCAGAGTTGCATTAAGCATTCGTGTTGGAGGCTGGGGAAAGAGAGCTTTTGCAATTCCGGTCAATTAAGGTGGAAATTCCTTTCATCTAACAGCATATCAAATACACACACACAAGAAATTGCACAGGAGCTGCCACCTCACAAATCTGTGTGTGTGTGCATGATTTCAAAAATCTCTGTATTTGCCCAATCAGTGTTAGGAAAAAAATGTTCATGTGTATGCAGAGCCTCGTTCCCTGGCCACATTCACATGCCTTTACACTAAGCAGGGGAAAAGTCAGTTCTTGTTTAAGAACTAACATGAACCTGACTCAGGGTTATGGTCTTGTAGTTAGCATTTTTTAAAGAGCTGCATGACAGCATTTTTGTTCCAAAAGACTGGCTGGCTTCAAAGTCACCAGCTCAGAAACAGAAGAAAGAGATGTATGGAAGGACAGTTTTCATTCTCTCCACATACGCCTCTCTTTCACATTTCACAACATGTGTTCTGTGTTCATATTATGGTTCATCATTTTGAGAAATTATGACATGGTGACAATGTGGCTCATTACTGGAGAACAGCTTGTCTATTTCGTCTATTGTGCTATGGTGAAAACTATTTAAATAAAAACCTGATTAAGATGTGAAGCTGCGGGCTTGATATGCAGCAGGGGAAGCTGAATTTTTACTTGTGGCATGCTGGTAAATTACCAATTTGTGCTGTTTTATTTTGTAAATGCACTGTGGTTTCATCAAGCGGGGGACACTATGATGTGTGTATCATGTCACTATAAAGTGCATGTACAAGATTGCTTCTGAATAATTTGATGTAATCTAGCCCCAAATAAAAATACAATGGTGTTTGGTTCCTGAGCTTTAAATATACTATGAACCTGTGAATACATAAATGAATCACATTATAACCCAACTGCAAATCAAAGCTTTTGGTAAAGAAGAATGTCCATTGTTCCTTCAGATGCAATGGCCAATAATAGGAAACTTTCAAATGATGATTCTTTACCCATAGAACTTTGCACATAGAAGGAGAAAAAGAAACAGAGGGAGGGCAAAATGATTTTGAGTGGGTATATTGTTACAGTAACAATGTTACTTCTATATAGTCTAATACTTAGGGCTAAATTCCATAGAAACTATGCTCACAATTATATCTCACTACCAGCCCTAATAACAATCCTAATGACGGGATGTGTATTGTTTGTAGATTACAAAATGGATATTCAGAACAACAACAACAGTGTTTTACAGTGAGACATGACTTTCCATCATCATCATCATCCTTAACATTTATATAGTGCTTTTGAATGTTCAAAATATGTCACATATATTCTTGTGCTAGATTCAGGTAGGAAGCTGTATTGGTCTGTAGCAGCAGAACAAAGTTTGAGTCCAGTGGCACCTTTAACACCAAATTCAAACTTTGTTATATTATTGTGCTTCAATCCTTATATTAAACCTATCAGGTATGGCAATATATTTTCCTGTGTTGCCAAAGGAGTGCTGAGAAGAATAGTTTGCTAAGACCAACTAATTAATTCTTGGCAAAGATGAACCTTGAATCAGGGACTGCCTGCTTTGTAGCTGAATTTTTTAGACTGCAGTCCTAAAAACTCTTACCTGTGAGAGTTAATCTTGTTGACTAAAGTGGGACTTCCACATAGACATGCATCAGACTGCACCATTAGCCATATGCCAGTCTGATAGGATCTAATCTTTAACACATTTACTTTCTACTAAATATGATGGCTTTCAATTGTAGTTATTTCAAAAAACATGTTTAGTATTTTCACCCTTAATGGAATGTCTTGTACAGTCAATATGATATATATTTGGAAAGTATGTTATGGAAATTTTGACTGAAAAATCAGACCACAGCAATGCTCCCTCTAAGCTGTGGCATCCTGTGAGCAAAAAAATCTATTTTGTGAGCTACTGCCATTAAAGTTGTGAGCCAGCGATTTAATTTGGATAAAGTAATTTGCTCTGGAGCTATCCTTCCTGAGCTAAGACAAAAATGTGTGATCTGGAGGCTAAAAAACTGTGAGCTAGCTCACACTAACTCAGCTTAGAGGGAACACTGGACCACAGTCACCTTTATTTGATTTGATTTTCAGCTGAAAAGCAAAGAAAGAAAGCTGTCTATGGCATGAAGGAAAAGGCCTAGATATCTAGATATCCTTCTTAATATATGACAATAACTAGAACTGAAACCTTTTCAGTGAAATCCAGTGTGAACTTGCTCCAGTTGTCCTATTGAGACCAATGGGCTTAGACTGACTTCATAGGTTCAAACAGTTAAACAGTTTAAATGTATAGATCAGACTACTAAAGCTATGATTTCATTGATTCATGACTCTTTAATGGGCACCAAGTTCTAAATCTAAAATGGCCTAAAACTATTTTGGATCTTGTGTTACTGTACTATCAGAGGAAAATACAAAATATGAAAGGAGCCTTTTCTGTCCAGCAATGCCCTTGTTTCTTAAATTTTTAAGAAACTTACATCTTCCTTAGGAGCTCAAAAAAAACATATGTTGAAATATCGTAGCATGAAAAATAACTTAAATTAATCTTCTGATTAGTTAATAGGCTGATGATTAATACATTACAGTTTAATCCATTGTTATACTGAATATACATACTTTTTCTTTTAAGAACTTAAACACCACCTTTCTGAAATTAAGCTCTAGGTCCTCTGCCAAATGGAATTTAAAAAACCCTCTTAGATCCATAGTAATATTGTTATGAATTCTATTAAAAATCTACCATGTCGAGGTTTTAAAATATCTTTAAAGAACTGGATCCAAGGACTCCCTTCCACTAAGTGAGCACTTTTCCCCTAATAGAAGAAGGCCTCCTCCACCAATGGAAGACTCCTTCTGTTGATGAAATACTGCTGATTTAGAAGAAGAAAATTCTTTGATCCATCCCAAAGATGCCACTTGTTATGGCACTTTTTAAAAAACAGTTCTTAAATTATATGAAAAGAAGTCCAATTTGTACTTCTGAAGCTGGTATCAGCAAAAGAGCCCCCATGGAATAGAAAAACACCACCTAGTTTTTCCACTGCTATAATATACAGACACATAGGCTGAGTTCAGACTGGCAATTTGCTGCGGAAGCCAGTCGCGGCAAAAAAGCCCTGGAACAAACTATTCCGGGGTTTCCCGTTCACACAGCCCGGACTGCTGTGGGAGCATACCGGGAGGAGGCAGGCTGGAGTGTTCAGACTGCTGCCCCAGAGGTTCCCTGGTAATTCCCTGGTAATTCGCCTATAGGCGCCCATGTGCATCCCCACACGCACCAGCCGCTGGCGCGCACAATAGACTCGGGTTGCTCTTGGCTTTTCAGCTGCATGTTCAGACTTCCAGGAAGCAGACAGATGCAGGACAGGAGCGCTCTTCAGGGATTTGCTACCACTTTTATGAGGTATCTTTTTAAAGCGAGGAAGAAAGCAGAACAGCCCGGGTTGCCTTTGGCTGGCGAACGCCAGGCAGATGTGCCTGTGTGAATACCCCCTTTAATGCGGTTTTCAAATGCTGCTGAAACAGGGCTCTACCAGGGCAAGTCGCCAGTCTGATAACCATAGATAACCAGTTTAGCAAAACATGTACAGATTTTCTTCTTCTTTAATTTCATCCAAAGGTTAACACAGACAAGCAGCTACAAAGCACTTTTTTGCCATGCCTACATTTTGATAGTGTTTTTCACGAAGCCCAAGATGGGACAAGCTATCTTCATGTCATATATTGTGAACTAGGCATTCATGGCACATGTTGACTGAGTCTAGATTTCTGTGAAGACTTATCTTACCAGAAATCTACAATACTTTTGGTTGCATATGTGGCAGAGTGCTCTAGAGCTGATTTCTAATTGTATAACTCATTAATTAATGCCACTACCTTTGGGCGAGATGCAAGCAGATACCTCACTAACTGGACACAGTACTAGCTAGATAGGCTGTCAAAAGAGACGAGCTAAGCATTAGGTAGAAATATATTGGGAGTAGCCCTTCCCCCATCCCCCACATTCATCGGTGGTCATTCCTTGCCTACTTCTCTGTTTACTTCCATTTCTGTTTCTTTGCTTTCTTTAATTCCTTGACCATGGTCTAGGATTTTAGGTTCAACAGAACCAAGTTCTATTGCTTCTAGTAACAGTTTGTGACCTGAAAATCTATGTACTAGAAGTTAAACATCCTTTCAGATCTTTTCTTGCTGTGGTAAGAGATTTATTATTCCTGAGATATAATTAAGAGGTTGGTCAGCCTAACAAATATGATGGTTATTAGTAAAAAGATACTTGATTGAAGAGTAATGAAACCCTGGGCTTCCAAGATCTTCATGTGACTGCAGGTCTAATATTGTCTTATTAGGAAGCTAATGAATTTTAAAACAAAGACAGAAGCTTTTCATGTAAGCTTATTACATAGATGCATATTACTATAACAGAGCAGCAGACACATAGCTGACTTCCCTGGATCCCTGTTTGTGCATGGCGTTTCTAAAAACAAGTTCAACTGCAATTTTAGCAAAGCTTTGGCATGTTCATTAATATAAGTGATAAATTCCTACATGGGTTCTGCGTTTTATGAGTACATGGCAGTAATGTTGTAATAAAGATTAATTATGGTAAGTTATGGTGCCTAAAATGTGTACCTTCAAGCTGTTAAATGTGTGAATGGAGATCCATTATGACAACAATGGGCATATTACTCTCAATAGGGATTATCATTATTTGCCAGTTAGAAATGTGTGCCTATATTATTAAGATAAAGACACTAAAAGAAAATCCATCTTAAGCACCCGCTGAAATGAAATCTTTACTTAAAAAAGCATTATACCCTGATGTTATAGTAAGCCCTTTTGCAGGGGTTTATTGTATCAACTTTCTCCTATGATATCATGGTATAGATCAGATCTGAATTTTTTATGTTTATAGAATAATGCCAGGAATAGATTTATGTAAAACGCAGTTTACCTGTGCAGATACTAAAGTAATATTCCGAAAAATCATAAAGCAGAATGATTTTCATATAACATAATTTCAGCATATCAGTTGCAGTATTTAAGCAGCAGTAAAAACAAATCATTTTAATGACTGTGCAGTTTTGATATGGATTCATGGTCACACCGCATGACAATTAGGCCCAATTTAGTCTTGAAAAGCTGGCTGGATCCTTGAAGTACACACAATGTAACTGAATCAGTCTAATTCTCTTTTCATTTAAGCTGTTACTAGTGTTTGGGTTAGGTTTGCAAGATGAAATAGGCAAATGTCAGTGGTGTGGATGTGGATCCGGGTTGTACTCAGCATGTAGTGAAGTGATGGTGGAATAGGTTCAGCATACCTCCAGCTCACAAACCAATCCATGTTTACAACGCCACTTCAAAGCTGCTGACAGAAGCAGTTTCTACTGCAGGATGGATCAAGAGTGGTAAAGAAATTACACAACTGGTTTCCCATGTGCAAAACTCTGCATAAAAACCTCTACCCATACCCTTTCGCTGTGTGAGCTGGCTGTTACTGTGAAGAGCTCCATAGACCTGAATGGAACCTCATACCATTTCTCATGATTTAGTAACTTGTAAATTATGATGGCCATATTGTAGTTGCTATGTTGCAGTAGTAAACAAAATTTAGTAGGGCTGTTGATGGCACCCTAATATCAGGTCTTTTAATCTCCTCTGAAACTCTATATTGCATTCCTCTCTCAAACCCCCCTCCCCAACATTTGCCTTGGAGTCCTGCAATACTGAGACCTTGGCCCAGGACAGACTGGCAATTTGCCGCAGGATGGGACCCGGGCTGACAACGACTCAATATCGGGGTAAATGGGATGTTCACACAGGCACATCTGCCTGGCGTCCCCCACCCGTAGCCTACCGGTGCTCTCGCGCTTCACTGCCGGATTAAAAAAACACCTGATAAAAGCCGGCGCAAATCTTGAAAGCCTGCGTTTGTCGCGCGTTTCTCCGCTTCCGGGGAGTCTGAACGCGCAGCCGAAAAGCCGGGAGCAACCCGCGTTGGGCATGAGGCAGCAGCGGTGTGATTGGCTCCGCTCCGCTCCACTGCCCAATGCGGTGCCGGCGTTGCAGGGCAAAAAAAATCGGCAAATGCGCTATGCGCATGAGCGCTCAAGCGCTCATGCGCACATACACCCACAGCCGAAATAATGGGGAAACAGCGAATATAGCGCGCCTCCGGCGCGGCAGTCTGAACGCTCCCGCGCGCCTCCGTCCGGTATCTTCCGGCAGAGGCCCCCGCTGTGTGGACGGGAAAACCCGGTATCGTTTACTCCGGGGTTTTTTTGCCGCGACTGGCTACCGGGGCAAATTGCCAGTCTGTCCTGGGCCCTTATCTCAACCACCAACACACTGTGCGATATGCTTTCAGGAGGCCTGTGAGAGCACAATCAAAATAAAGAGGAAATGCTGAATAACAGGAAGTTTCAACTCTAGCTGATTGCTCTACAGAGATATTTTAATATCCCAGAGGTTCTCACTATGTGGATCACACACAATAAACGGCAATTCTCTATACAGCTTCCAGATTTCATATGATAATCATGTGGGAGATCAATGTGGTGAGCCATCATTTTATGTTTTACTTGCATTGTGGAGCAGATGCCACACAGAAGCTCTCTAAGTAGCCTCCCACATGGCTGCCTTACTGTTAAAATTATTTCTGAATTACAGACACATCACCCTGATACAAGCCTGCATAAACTTAGCAATGCTTATTCACTACCTTCCAATATTTCCTCTTTCCCATCACCCCAGGAATCCTTTCCTTTAACTGCAATACACAGTAGAGCTGCATCAATGAGGCTGCATCAGTGTGCAGAAGAGCTTAGCATCATTTTGGAAGCCCTTCAAGCAGCCTCCTACACAGCAGCAAGACAGGCTCACAGCCAGAAACCTTGTGGGAAAAGGGAATCTAAAGGCACTAGAGTGCATGAAGGTTGTGATCCTTGTGGAATCAATGCAGAAACGCCAGAACAAAACAACAAGAAGGCTAGTCCGCTTGAATAACTTTAACTGTATTAATAAAATAATATCAGTGTGTTACATTTAAAGTAAATGACTAATATTTATCAGTCTATAGATGCCTTTTTATTCAGCAGTCAGAACTCTGGAAGCAGATTGGCTTCTTACTGCACTATTTGTCAGAATGCTACATGCACACTTTCCCTTACAATCTAAATTTTGAAAACAAAAATGGGAGCTGAAAATTCAGGGAATAACCTTGGAATATTCCTGAAAGGATCAGCCCCCCCCAAGTCCCCTGTGGCTACAGTCCTGCATTGCAACCTCAAGTAGGGGGAATGTCGTGTACCAGGAAGAACTCATGGACTCAGCTACAGTTTGCAAAATAAAAAGTTACCCACTAGAACACTGGAGACTGGATGACTGACTGGTCAAGATACTATAGCCCAGGAATAAACTTGTATATTAGAATGTCTGCACAATGATTTTGACAAGTCAGATGAAATGCGGAACTTGGGTAGGATGAAATAATTGAAGTAAATCTTTAAAAACATTTTTGATAAATGACATTTATTTAATGTACCAGCAATGTATCCAATTACCCCCCTCCCAATTAGGATATAAAAATGCACAGTTCCTTTACAATTTCTCAGAAGCCAGGAAGATCAAGAGAAGGCCTGCTTATGGAAAACTGGGTGGCAAAATATAATCCCTTGGTCACTGAAATGATGCTTTTGCTGCTCTCAGACTATATTTTAGATCAATTTATAAAGTATTCTTTAAATCAGAAAACTCTCTGGAGCTCTATTTTCCTGATGCCATCCACTGACCTGTAAAGATATATGGCTTGGATAGAAGATGAAGTCCTCCTGTACCAAGCTGTTGTTTCTGGCACACGAGTCAATATTTATAAGACAGAGGGCAGTTGCAGTATGCAAGTAAGCACAGTGGATAAATCTTTGCAGCAGGTTACAGCAAGGTTATGATATTACCCACAGGTTATATGATAGAAGTGCAGCCACCTCAGAGCCATCCTAATGGCTCTCATTCATTTAACAGCATGAGACCACTTAATGAGGTCACACTGATTCACATCTTGTCATTTCCCCTTTGGAGGCAATCTGACCAAACCAAAACCAGCAATATATAAAAAGATCCTAGCATACAGTCCTTCTGTTTCAAGGGCCCTAACAGGATAAATCCAGATTAGATGAATTTGTGCATATTTTTGAGCACTCACCATGGGGGGTGATATTTAAAAGTATTTAAATGCATAGCCCCAATCTAAAAGCTTATGGTGGATAACAATAAGTGAAAAAGTTCATGTATTTAACTGCTGCAGCAAGACCACCTCCAAAAACAATTAACGTCGGGTTGGAATCCACCTCACAATGGAAGTCCATGCACTTCCACTGGCATGACTCTCCTGATTTATCTGTTTATTACAGCAAGCGTAAGCAGAGTTACACTGTTTTAAATCCATTAAAGTCAATGAGTTTAGAAGAACTCTGGTTAGGATGACACTATACATAGTTCTCAACCTAGCTCCAGTGTCCCCAGTGGAGGGGAACCAGAAGTATAAGTAGTAGCTTGAATATGGAGGCTGTGCTTGTATGACTGCTGCAGTGATGACCCTTTCCAGATGAGAAACGCTTTTGGATTTTTCTGGCTGGAAAAATTCATCTCCAGTCACCCAAATGGAGCTGAACTAGAAAAGGTATACAAAATGTGAAAGATGCTGAGCTGTGGTGGGTCTCAAAGGGAAGAGAGTTCTACAACTTTGGGGCAACCTCCAAGAATGCCTTAGGTGTTCCTGCTGTCTGAACATGAAAAATGGATAATACTGGGATACAAATGGTCATTCTAGGAAACTGGGATTCCAAGGCTGAGGGAAGACATAAACTGTGTTAGACAAGACCCACCAAGCAAAAGTATGAACAGCTGTGCTGCATGTCTTAACCCTATTAAAGCATGGTAAGAGAATCAATTATGGGATGATAATCAGAATCTCTGTGTCATCCTTCTCTGTATCATTCCAATAATTAGGATCACTTGTTTCCTGAACTAAACCTATCTTCATGTATTTACTAACAGATTATGCCAGGATATGATGTCTACAAGCAAGTTTTTACATCACCATTCTAGAACAAAATGGTTTGTATGAGAGACCATGATCTTCAGAGATGTTTAGCTGATGTGAAATTGCAAAACAACTGACATAATCCCTGTCATTCTTTGAAATAATTTGAAAGGTAAGGTAATTATCTCTAAAGCTCTAATGACAACTTTCATCCAGTGTGTCTCAGGAAGCCTTCTCTCATATGCATAACCTTAATTGTGGAAAGCTCTGCTCTGCTCTGAGTGAGAAGGGCTGCGGTGGCTCAAGTGGCTAAGATGTTGAACTGCAAACTGGAAGGTTGGTAGTTCAGCAGTTCGAGACCCAAATGCTGCATGACAGAGTGAGCTCCTGTCTCTGGTCCTAGCTCCTGTCAACCTAGCAGTTTGAAAGCAAGAAACTGCAAGTAGATAAATAGGTACACTTTGGTGGGAAGGTAACAGCATTCCGTGCACCTCAGCATCATCATGCTGGCCACATGACCACAGAAATGTCTTTGGACAGTGCTGGCTCTTCGGCTTGGAAACTGAGATGAGCACCGCATCCCTAGAATTGGATCCGACTGGCTTTTGAGCAAGGGAAACCTTTACCTTTGCCTGCTCTGAGTGACATCAATGAATGGTTAGGCTAGTTCATGGCGTAGAGTCTTTTCTCTCATGGGCTGAGGTCATACACACTAAATAATCCACTTTCAATGCACTTTCCAACTGGATTTTTACTGTGTGAACTGGCAAGATCCAATTTGGAAGTGGACTGAAATTGGATTGAAAGTGGATTATTTAGTGTGTGTGACCACAGCCTTGATGTCCATCATTTGGAATAGGGTTCCTATAAATACTTGGTATACCCCATCTTTACACGTGTATGTTGTGGTCTACTGCTGCCTCTAATATTTTTTATGGCTGTCATATTTTGTACCTACTTTTACTGTTCTTATTTGTTTTGTATTAGACAAGGTGCAATCTTATGCACATGTGCCTATGAGTAAAGTCCACTGAATATCATGTGGTTTATTTCCATGTACTTGGCCTGTCTGTAATAAATTTTATACATAAAAAGGTTCTTTTTATAGTGACATCTTTCCCAGATCAAATGGGATTTGGCAAGAGGCAGGCATCAGATTGTGTTTTTGCTAAAATCAGTATTTTGAGTTACCACCTTTATGCTACCTCCCAAAGCCATTACGCAAGACAAAAATAATACATGCTGTTTTGGATAAAACTACTAGGAATGCCAGCATTAATAGGTGCAGATAACTAGTCAAAGGCCACAAGGGAAGGAAAGATGTATGTCCATGTTAATTTATCACTGTGCATTAACTTGCTTATATATGTTCTGGGGCCCAGATCATTTGTTTTAGCCTCAGGATAAAAACAAGAAGTTAACAAATGTGGATTTCTTTACATTTGGGGCAAACAATATTTGTTTAAAAAATGTTTTAAAATTTGTGTACAGTTAGCTTGTCAAATGAGGCTATGTTCTGTCTTGTAGTGTTACTCAGCTGTGATCTTATAATGTGTTCTTTGCCTCCTGTCAGACATATGATACTTTGTCCCATAACAGACCAAACTATCTCACAACCAGCTGAGCTCAGGGTCATTCTCAGGTCAGGCTGGTTAAAGATGGCTGTCAGCTCATTGCAGGAGTCACAAAGG
Source organism: Gekko gecko (assembly GCA_029375565.1). Taxonomy (NCBI): domain Eukaryota; kingdom Metazoa; phylum Chordata; class Lepidosauria; order Squamata; family Gekkonidae; genus Gekko; species Gekko gecko. The sequence continues at coordinate 51,702,537 of JAPDNY010000011.1, read as the reverse complement.
CACTCTAAATCACCTTTATCTCACTTAAAACATTGATGCTTTCCAGCAATGACTATAGCCATAACCATAACATCGAGATGCAGTTTAAGGGAAACATTTTGTGAAACCACTGAAAACCTATCCTAGTGTATGTTTATGCAAAGTCCAGTCTAGCTAGTGTTAGGGTAAAGGCATGATAATATAAGCCCCTATATCATTAACAAAACAGCTACAGTGTATGCAATATGCCAAAGGAACCATTAAGGTTTCCAGCTATATTACAAATGGTAAAGATGGTTTTAAGAGGGAACAATGAGTGGGATCCATCTTTTAAAGTGGAAAGCTAATTATTATTCAGACAAACGTATGTAGAGGGAAGAGTAATGGCAACAGAAGGCATTATAATCACAGGACAGTGTCACCTGGTGTTTTTATTGTGATAAATGCTCTCTCTTTAGAAGTCTGTGCCTATCCAACTTCTCCATGTTTTTCACAAGTCTCACTGGTGTAGCAGAAGGGCAGGCCTTAATTGTAAAATTTGCACAGGCTTTATTGGCACAAAAGGTATTTCTCTGGCCTGTCATTCCAGTTAGCTACATTTATTCTGACATGTGGCTATCACATAGATACTACCTATGGTTTTTAGACTAGTCACATTATTACAATATACTAGAAGTCTGCTGCAGAAGAAATGGATTGTTAGTTCAAATCAATATGTGAAATTTACTCCTCCCCCTCGTATTTTGCTCATATTCCCCAATTAGGCTTGCCAGATCATGATGCTGTAATAACAATAAGAAACTCACAGCTGGGCAAATCCCTTGTCTGGTTAGCAATCTTATGCCTCCGCCAGCTCTCTGGTTTAAGAACCTTAACCTTCCAAGCCTTCCTTCCTATAGTGATAATCCCATACCCCTATTTTGCTTCAATAGATCTAGGTGGTCAGCCACGTTGGTCTGAAACATGTTACATGCTAATTTGCTGTTCAGCCCCTGTCTATAAGTTTGAACCTTACCGTCATTCCCGTGTATTTGAAAAAGTGTGCATGCTCATGAAAGCTCATAGCTTGAATGAAACTTTGTTGGTCTTAAAGGTGCCAGTGGACTCTAAATTTGTTCTGTTCATTCTTTGTTGTTCTTCTTATAACGTTTGACTTTGTTGTATACTTGGAAACTCAATAATTTTTTTTTAATTCTACCCTCTCGTTGCTTTAGTTCCGGGTTTCCCCCCAATCCATATGTCCACCCAATATTTCCTTCTGTTTCTGGCCACTGGGTACGTTATGTAGTAATTACAAAATCACCCTATGATATAATTAATAATTCAGTTTCTCCAAGCTTTCTTAAAGAATTCTCAGGGAAAAACTACTGTGGCTCCCACCTTATGTAATGGCCTGCCCAAAGAGGTCAGAAAGCCTCCCATTCTCTTGGCGTTCTGCAAACTATGCAAAACTGAATTGCCCAAGAAAGCTTTTCTGCACAGGTAATAGGGTTGCACTGTGCAAATTATTCACAAACTTACTTGGATAAATGATTACAGATTGCGGTCTATAGTACTATGTATAGTTTACTGTAAATAGGATCCTGTTATATCATTTTTGCATTACTTAATGTGTCACATTAATACTTATGCTATGTTTCAATTCTTCCTGGTTGGTTCCAGACTTCTACAGCCCTAATTCATTGGTTACTGAAAGTCCCATGTTGCTGATTATACTGACTCGCTTTGTGTAATCCACCATGGGTCCCTGTGAGAAAGGTGTACTATAGATAACATAAATAAATGAATAAATCAAACTCACACAGCCCGAATTCTCAGAGTGCATAATATTAAACAACCCTGGAGAGCTGTTCTATCCCCCTCCTTGCCATTTCACCCTTTTCCAAAATGCAGGTGTGTGAAAGCAGAGCAGGGGGAGGCAAGTAATGGCTTGCTATAGCACCAGAGGTCTCATCTTAAAGTCCTGGATAGTCGTATTCTGTCTCAAATCTTGGCCTGAGTCATTGCATATCTAACTCAGTTGCAAATAATGCCACATACTTCATTACCAGCTCTGAGTACTTCAGGTAGAATAAGGTACAAAGTGCTATTGCATTCCTGTCTATTAAGACTGTATCATCCAAATGGTAGTTTCCAGGGTCCATCCACTGGTATATGAACAATCATGGAATACCCAGATATGTATACACAATATACCTGTATCTGACTCTTGATAGCTTCATATTCACCGGTGGGTCTGTCCCTGTGACAGACTGCACTTTTAAAAGCCTAGAAGTGCTGTACAAACAGGTAAAGGACTGTAAAGGATTAATTCTTCACAGAAACCAGAGAGCCTTGAGTGACAGGCTGTTCCAAGCAATCTGATTGGTTAGCATCAGCTGAGGGAAAATATTGCCTCTGAAAGAGGGCAGTGGACAGGGTCATCATAGTCCCAAATCATCCTGCACTGCATGACTCCATGTTGTGAGTAAGACCAAAAGGCTTTTGCAGCGCTTGTTTTGTAGAAAAAGACCAACAGGAACTCATTATCATAATAGGCCACACCCCCGACAGCACAGCGCATTAGCATATTAGGCCACCCCCCCATGTTACCAGAAGTGTGGTCATCCAGCCACACCCACCTTTTGCTTCTTATTCTGTTTACCTTGTTTGTTGTCAAAACCTAGGGCTTTTTTGGTAGCAGGAACTCCTTTGCATGTTAGGCCACACAGCCCTAATGTAGCCAATCCTAATGAGTTTCTGCTGTTGGGTGTGGCCTACTATGCTAATGAGTTCCTGCTAGGTGTGGCCAACTTGGGAGCCAGCGGGAACTCCGTTCCTGTGCGTTTCTACCCAAAAATAGCTCTGGGCTTTTGTAAATGAAATGCAGGAGCCTTTGAACAGAGTCATTCCTCTCATACAGGCATCCCCTACAAATGACTACTTCTGTGTTGAGGACAAAACATTGTATATGAGGGAGGTCTTAACATATACATTATGACTCCTCACATTTTGTAAACTTTGACTTCAGATTGGAATATTGCTGCCAACCCAAGATAATTTTTATAGTCATGTGATCTGAAAAGTTAGACCATCACTCAGAGCCTTCTTACAGATCTGTGGCACCCTACTTCTTTTAGGGTGCATTTTCAGTTTCCTAGCCTAATTGCATGCTGGTAATCCAAAACCACAAGTATAACTTTTCACCTGAAACAAGAAGATACTTTTTGAGGAGAGCATACATCTGAAAATATGCAAGCTGCCTTAGCATTATTTAATGGCACAGAGTATCTAAATGATAGAAGAAAAGACTTCCTGAAGTTTTCCTACTGATTCTTGAACCCATCATCCTGATCATTTTGCAGAAACCTGTCAGTTCTCATTCCATCATCAGCATCTGTATACCTATGTCTTGACCTCTGACAGCACAAGTGTGTCTCTAGGGTTTGTGCCCCAAACAGATATCAAGCCCAGTAATTGGTTAACATGCCTAGGAAGTGTTTCTTTTTCATACTGAACTCCCCATAGAGGCAGAGCATATAGTTTCCTTTGGATTCAAATCAAGGAGTCATGCCCTGGAGAAGGGGGTGGAAGAACTGTAGACCCATGTCCAGATCTATTAATTCCTTATTAACTGGCCTTCGCTGAGCTACACATATATTTACATGAAGAAACTTCCAAGTCATAGATGGTTACAACTAGTTACACAGTGAGCCTGCTGTATGCAGACCTTCTAGACAATCCCTATTTATTGAAAGCTGAAATGTCCCCATGGAGTACAATTCTAAGTTTTGGAAGGAAACAGGAGGCTTATCATGCACTATAGCAGGCTATAGACTGCGCCGCAGACCTTTTAACATTATAGAAAATTACATCTTGGCAATGTGTGGTAGTTCTGTACATGACTGAAACAGATGAAAAATCACTTTGCTTTTCCCATGGCTGTGATTCTAAGCAGACTTACTTGAAAGTCAGTTCCAGTGACATCAAGTATATCTGTTCAGGGACTGAGGGATTAGCTTTGCACATGCATTAAAAATATATATAATTGCCCACATATTTCCCAGTTATGTTTCTGGAGGCAGGCAGAATGAAGATTCTTTCTCCATTGTTTTGTAGAGTGAAAAGTTTTAAGTATAGTTTTCCCCAGGACTTGGTGGGGAAGAAGAGGTGCTGGAACTCTTAAGATGGAAATGAAGTTTTCACTCTGTATACTAAAAACTCATGAAGTTTTAACCATTCTTAAAAGAATTTTGTCAAAGAGGTTCCAGAACTCTGTTCCGGTGTATTCCCTCAGAAAAAAAGCCCAGATTTCCCCCACTAATATTGGGAAAATGTACAAGAATACTGTTTGAGTCCAGTGGCACCTTTAAGACCAACAACATTTTATTCAAGGTATAAGTGTTCGTGTGCAAGCACAAGCTTGTACCTTGAGTAAAATTTTGTTGGTGTTAAAGGTGCCACTGGACTCAAACTTTGTTCTGCTGCTTCAGACCAACATGACCACCCACCTGTACAAGAATACTGTTTTTCCATAAACAAAATCACTGCAACATATAAGCAAAGACAACCTTTAACATTTTGCCATTCTAAGCTAAAAGACTCACCAACTTCCCCACAAAGTGTTGCACTGAACAATTGCCTCAGGTCCTTTAGTAATAAGGCCATTCCTGGGTTACTGTTCTTTCAAGCCTTTACAGGCTTCAGTTTCTAAAATAATTTTTTTCTACACTGTGGTCCCGGTCACACGAGCGAGATAATCCGGGGGGGGGAGTGAGGCTTTTAGCTCTGTAGCAATTTGACCTGCATTTGCGCGATCACACCATGGGAGCTGCGGAGGCAGCCCGCCTCTGTGTGATTAGACGCAAACCACGGATGAATCTTTTTTTTTTTTTTTTGCTGCATGTTTCCATTGCGCTTAAACGGAGGATTGATGAATCACATCTCCACACTGAGGGTTTCCTATGGCAGTTTGTGATGATGCACATACTGGGAAGGGGAGGGAAATGGCACAGAGTTGGGATGATGCCATGAGAGTGCACTGGCACGATCACACATGAGAGTGCACTGGCACAATCCGTCCGTGGCCCGTAGTAACCCATTTGATAGTGGACTTTCCTGGCAATTTCAGTTTTGGTGATTTGCTAGATGGTCACATCCCATCGAGCTCCAATGGATGCGTTCCACACTGGAGTGGCAAGAAGGGAGACCAGACGATTTCGGCCTCCCCTAGAGCCCCTGTAGGGGGATTCTAGCCTGGGACACGAAGAGAGCCATTCCTGAAGCTGCAGCTGAGGGATTGAGGCTCTCTTTTGTCCCCAAAGTTTCTACCACACTGGGGCCAGCAATGGCGCTCAGAGGCACACACTGAGACCAGAGCGAGCAAAGGATCTAAATGAGGTGGAAGAAGAATCTACTCTATCACGCAGCAATTAATCAATATTAAACGTGAGTGCCAAAATATTTAGTAGAAGCACTGTGGGAGTGGATTTAAACATAAGCCTTAAATCTGAAGAAGAAGGGGGGGAACCCTTCTGGAGGGGGAGGAGTAGCCTTTGCCTATCCTAAACAACTGAATAAAAGTTTAAGGTGGAAACTGATTTTAAGCGTAGATATCCATCTGAACCCACCAGTGCCAAGAACGGTTTTTAGCACTCCAGAGAAAGATTTTGGAACTTCAAAGAACTTTTACCTTTAACATAAATGATGTCTCAGCGTGTGGTGAAAATGGCGACCAAAGTGAAACTTACTACAGGAACTACCAGTTCATCATCACCGAGTCACAGACCGGAAATGACCGTAGACACTGCAAGCACGATTTCCGAAGCATTACACCCCCTGCTGGACCAGATGACAAACCTCAACAAAAACTTTGAAACACTCCAAAAAGAAATCAAAGAAGTCAAGTCCACATCAGAGAAGACAGCTAAAAAACTTCAAAAAGCTGAACACAATACAAAACTTTGAATCAAAAAGTGGACAATCAATGGAAAAGGAAAGAACCTCAGCGAAACAACAATTACTACAACTTCAAGTGAAAAGATCCTCATATGTCCTTAGATTCCAAGGGGACCAGAAATAAAAGATGAAAATCTCAGACAGATGTTAAGCGAAGCATTGGCTCCTCTGATAAATTGTGAACCGGAAACATTACAATCAGATATAGACACCGTCTATCGTATTTACCCTGGTTTTATTAAGAAAAATAATCTTTCAGGGGAAATATTTGTGAAATTTTTAAGATCAACAAGAGATTTGATTTTGAAAGCAACTAATGGGACAACCTTAAAAATCCAAAGAGAAGAAATAAAGACTTTGAATGACATTCCATTTGAAATACGGAAAAAGAGAAAACAATATAAAAATATTACAAAACTACTGCAAGAAAATTCAACTCCATATCAATGGCTTATGCCAGAAGGACTGACTTTCAATTATAAAGGGGGAAAAGAAAAAATTGACTCTTTGGCTAAAGCTAAAACATTTCTGGAACAGCAACAATCCCTAGCGAAACCAAAAGGAGAAGTAAAGGACAAAAATGCAATGGATACAAGCGAACAAGATGGAACAAACAGTGGCAGTTCCTCATCTACACCGATGTCTTTAGGTGACTTTATAGACTCTGATTCTGAATCTGAACTAGGGGCGGCAGCTCCTAGTTCATTTAAGGTCAAAATCCCCTTTGAGAAGAAGAAGAAACGTAACCAGAAGAAAAAGTCAACGTGAAGATTTGAGAATCTACTTTGTTTTTTTATTTGAGATAATGCACTATCATGTTACCTTAAATTGTATTTCGAGCTAGTGCTATTTTACTATAACTACTTTGTAATCATACCTATAGGGAATTCCTAAATTTGAATGTAGACCTTTTAAGATCCTTGCCTACTCTGGTTTTTTTTTAGAGTTTAGTTTGTAATATGTAAGTGTTAGGGTGTAGTTAAAAGCAATTTTATTTTATTTTTTAAAAAAGATAGTGGACTTTCCCTAGTGTCTTTTAACTCCACCCTTGTGGCAGCAAAATGGGTTGCCGACAGGTGCAGGACACTGGCCAGATGTTCACATCTGATCGCACCCGTTAAATCTGCCTGGCATTTGTCCCTATCACTCGGCTAATTGTGCGTGTGATCGGAGCCTGTATTAAGCAACCAGTAGTCCTATGAAGAACAGCCTGATGGCTCAGCCTAGTCTAGCCTCACCACAGTTTGAAAACTAAACTGGGCTGGCTACAGTTAGTACTTAAATAAGAGACCACCAAAGAAGACCTGGATTGCTAACCAAAGGAAGACAATGTCAAACAACTTCTATAACATCTCTCATCTTGAAAACCCATGGTTCTGAGGTCACTATGAGTTGTTAGCAGCTTGATGGCACAGAACTATTATTATTATTATTGGTAGTTATTTAATGGACTTGTTTGTAATATCAGCCATGCAATCCTAAAGAGAGTTTCATTCAACTAAGATCATGGACCTCAGTACATTTAGAAGGGTGTAACTCTTTTGAAGATTAAGCTGTAAGTGTATGGACTATCACTTGATATTTTAGAAGTGTACACATTCTTAGGTACCTTGTGGGATTAAGGCAATTTGGGCATAAATGTACTGCTATAATTTAACATTAGTAATGACATATTGCTGTAGTTTAAAACTTCAAGCTGTCATTTAAAGTTAAAATGAAATGTCAATTACCGTTCTTTTAAAAAGCCTGGGAAAAAAGCCTTCTGGTGGTCCTGGGGGAACCAGTGGCTGCAGAGGACTGAAACATGGAAAATGGTGCTGATGGGGGAGGGACCTGTAAAAATGCCCACCTTTCCATTCACACAGCATGCAATGATGCTTTGACCTGGATCTTTCCTAAAATGTTGTACTAAACCAGGTTTAGGAAAGGCTACTGGAACATGGGAGGAAACATGAAAGCGAACAATGTTGTGTGGATCCTGCTAAAACAAGAATCTGTTCTAGTTTAGATGCAAAAGTTTCACATGGAAGCAATCCTACATGCAGTAACAACACAAAGAAAATCCAAGAGTATTTAGGAGAGTATACATTATGGCTAGTATCCCATTGCCTTTAGGAAGAGTTTTTGTTGCATGCTCAATATACATTACCTATACATGAGACAAAATGGGTGATCATTAAGGCTTGGTCTATTTGTTTATATCTAAGAATAGTGTTCACATCCAAAGGTCTACTAAGGCCCTTATGTTGAATTTTGTGCACAATAATAATGTACTGACTCCACTGAAATTGGTTAAACTTCGAGGTCTTAACTGCAGGTCAATTGTCCCTTCATACATTATAGCTAGCAATGCAATCCTATTGAATATATTGTACATTCAAATACTGGGTCCCCTTCCAGAACCCACAATATAGGTAGTAAGGAGGGAGGGAGGAGAACAGTGTCAAATAATACCTTAACAACCTGGATTTTTTCCCTCTTTTATAGGTTTGACCTTTTCCCACAGGAAATATTTCAGATGAACTTGCTGCATTTCTCCACCTGGCTAGAACCCAGCTGAAGAGCCTGATCTCCTGTGTTTTCTCTGCTCTTAGGTTCATGTCCTCAGAGCTGGATGATGGCTGGAAATATGGGAAGATGAACAATGTGAGGAGAGATGCCTTTTCCTTCGGTCTTGGCTTGATGGGAAATGAAAAACATCTGGGGCTATGAAAATGTCCAGTCCAAGTCTGTTTACTGAGCACACTCCAAGTGCCAGCATCTGTCACCGAGAGACCCCTGAAGGGGCTACCCAATCACAAGATACCGTTGGCTGAGGTAGTGGTGGAATTATGCTAATAAGTATACTAATGGCATAAAGAAATGGGACAAGGAGTAACCAAGCTGGAAATTTTATGAAACTACCAAGATTTGGCAGCTCTGAGAAAAATGATGTTCATAAACTGTGCAGGTTACCTTTGCAACTATATAGTGCTTTTGGAGCAGCAGTACTTCGCATTAGTTTCAGTTGTGGTTCATTTCTTCTCCCATTGCACTGACACTTCAGTATGGGTTAAACTGTCCCTCTCTTCTGTTTTCAGGTTGAAAAGTGGTTTCTTTTGCATTGAGTTACAGAGCAAGGCTGCTTTACGCCTTGCATAATGGACAAGCTTTCTGCCTAGGGCCCCAGGGAGTCAGTAGTGGTCCCACTCCATCCTGGGATCCTTTGTACTTGGTCTCTCCTAAAGCAGTTCAGAGGGAAACTGCAGTAATTTAACTCCACCCCCCAGGCATTAAGTATGTAGAAGAAGGTGATCAGTAGTATGAAAATTCCCTCAAAATCCCTGTAATTTTTCCATTGGTTCCTTTGTTCAGCCATCATTTTCACTTAGCTGAAGTCAGTTCTTCCCTTTTAAATCAATTTAAACTAAAGGTGTTTGGCCTTTGTATTCATAATCTCAATTCATTTTTAACAGGAGCTCCTACATATCTTATCTGCTATCCAGACTAAGCTAGTCTTTAAAATAAGGTAAAGGTTTTGTAAAGAAATTGGTTTAAATTGAGGTGTTCTTATTAACTGGTTTGCAAATGGCAAGGATAGTTGTTGGGAAGTGAAAGAGATCTGGTGGACTTCTCTCCCCCCCCCAACCCCCTTTTCATATGAAGAGCTGACACGAATTTATTTATTCACTTACTTACTTATAATCTGCCTTTCTCAGTGAGACTCAAGGAGGGTTTAAAAAAACCACTGCAATTAAACAGTACAAGACATACTTCAAACATAAACAAAAAAAGCTTTTATCATCTAGGGTCATGTTTGAGATGAGATGGCCAGGAACTCATTGTGAGGCATCTCTCTGGGTCCCCCAGCTATAAAATGGGAATAAAATTTCTGATTTCATTTACAATGCTGTCGTCACGGCTAAGACAGAAAAAAAATCCAAAGAATGCAAGAAAATTCTGACTGACCTAATTTCGACCCTACTGAAACACCCGCCCCTAAAGTGAAGATATAAAATTATATATCGGGCTTAATGATCGGGAGCCGAGACTATCGATTCCGGGTCCCTCTAGATGGGAAATCTTTCCTGCTTGGTTCTCTTTTCAAAGTCTTGGAACATCCAAGCAACAATTCAGTTTGCTTGGATTACCCCTGGGTGCGTGTTTCTTCCTTGCTCATCCTCTTGATTCGGCAGCTCAGTCCAGTTGAGGGCTTTTTGAGGTCAGCAAGCCCAATTTAAAGCCAATTGTGTGTAATTGACGGAGGTCAGTTCCATGATCGACACTGAGTGAGGGCAGGTGTCGGTGCACACCGGCGCGATGTGCAAATATCCCTCACGTGAGCTGTCAAGCTGCGAAAGACAGCCGGTTGTGGGCATCGGTGCTCAGGAAGGGTGCTTCACATCGTCTGGAATCCTCTTAGGATCCCCCCACCCCTTTTAAAGTTTTATTGCGGCAAACTGAATCGTTGCATTCAAGAAGAAGAGCCGCAAAGTAAATAGCTGGATTCAATAAACAAGGCAGGGAACCTTTCTGGGGACGTGGTGGCAGGTAGTTTTCGGGAGGGGTGCGGGTGTTTTTAAATTAGGAAAGAAGGGAAAAGGGGAAACCGGTTTGGAGAAATCCGTATCTGAGGCCACGGTATGGGCGTGTGTATTTCTGAATGTTCTGATCTTTAAAAGGGTCTTAAACGATTTTATTGCGATGTTTTCATCACTGATTCTGCAAATCGAATGCTAAACATGAATAACGATCTGTGTCATATGTTTAATTCTAGAAAGGGTTTAGGAAACCCCAGTAGTCATAAGAAGAGTAACGCTGTTGAGAACGTCAGAACATCGTTCAGGCTACATTCTGGATGAAAGGAAGACAGTCCAAACTGTCCTGATGTTTGTACCTTGCAGAGTTGCTTTACTGAGGAAAACAGCCTCCGCGTCTGACTAATTCCCGCCCCCCAAATGTGGCGGCTGCTCGAAGCCTAACCTTAGAAATCGCACAAGGGACACCATCGCTAAAGGCTGGGCGGGGGTTCCTAAGAAGCGCTGTCAACCTTTCCATCGCCCACGGGGTCCTCGGATCCCACCTTTGGCGAGCCTCTGTCTAGATGCCTCTGCTTTTGACCCACCAGACCGCCCGGGGTCCGATCCACCAGCAAGTTATGGGGCCAGGTCAGGACAGGAGCTGATCCCTTGTTGTTCTAGTGAATTTCTGCGGACGGGGACTGAAAATCCAAATGCCTCGGATCAGATGTTCTGTCGCAGATCGCGGGCTTGCCTGGGAGCGGGTGGGCTACAAGGAAAACATTCTGGAGTCTTCATCCTGCCGCTCCCCCCCTCCCCGTTCTGTCTGTTTTCCCCATTTGCATCCATTCGCAAACCAGCAGATGCCTCCAACTTGGGAATTGGGCTCGCCTTCTAAGCCAGTCCGGGTGGCCTTTAAGAGGGACGGCTTATTTCTAAGCATCCCATCACGGTCCTTCAAGCCTGGTTGTTCCAAAGAAATTAGGATGGCCAGCGTCCAGGCGTGTGCCTCACCCTCTGCCTCCCGAGCGTCATTAGGCGGCCTGGGGAAGATATCAAGGCCAGTCCTTGTTTTCTATGTCCCTTCACCCTCCTTGTGACCAACGAAAATCCACCGGAATGGGCCCCTTATGGTTTCAACCATCTTTCCCCGACGGGCTTCCCGAACTGCGTTGATTTGCTCCAGGCAACCCCGGTGAATTCGTGAGCTTGAGACAAGGGGGGAAAGAACCTGGAATAGGTTATGATGCACTAACCATAAAAAAGGACTTTCAGCCGTGCGAGACGGTTAAAGAGCCTGCTGGGAGACCGCTGGAATGCTGAAAGGCGGGAGGGAGGGGAGCCCCGGCTTAGTTGTATTAAATACCATCCCCCTTTTAAAGACGTTTCACTGATCAGTGGTTGTGATGGTGTGTAAATGAAGTCATTCTCGACCCTCCTCCAACCCAGTACAGCCTTTTGCAACCTTTTCTGATCACTCGCAAACCCGCAAGCGCCTTAAAGTTGTGGCCCTGAAAACAGTCCGACTGGGAGTAGTAGTCCTACAGATTTCCATGGGATATCCCAAAGTTCTCCTTAGAACGGAAGCTTGGAAGTTGAGTGGAATTTGCTTCCCAGAGACAAATGATCGGAGTGCATTTGTCTGTCTGTCTGTCTGTCTGTCTGTCTGTCTGTCTGTCATCTATCTATCTATCTATCTATCTATCTATCTATCTATCTATCTATCTATCTATCTATCTATCTATCTACCTACCTACCTACCTACCTACCTACCTACCTACCTACCTACCTACCTACCTACCTATCGATCATCTATCATCTGTCTGCTCTTACGACCTTCTGGTGTATGTTGATTCCTTCGGTCTTCCTGGTGCATCCTTACTTGAAAGGGGAAAGAATTAAAAAGAAACATGCCCAATATCTCGAATATGCAAATACGCTGGTTTTATGGCTGATAATTTCTGCTAACCAACACGCTAATGAAAATTAGACTCTACCTCAAACGTGATCTGCCACCGAAAAAGGCTAATAAATTCCTATTAAGAATGCATTTATGCAGCGATTGGGTGAACTTTGACCTCTGGAGAGTTGTTGCAATTAGCCACAACGTGCCCCTCGATTGCTTGGTTTTCGTGGAGTCCCACAGTCCCTTTCCCAATGCCTTACAAAAAGTGTGCCGGGTGTGCTGCGCAAACACGCGTAAAAGACGCGCGCGCGCTCACAAACGGAATCACACGATTCTTCTGAAGTGTCCCCAGAGAAATATATAAAGGCAGGCCATATCATTATTATTACTGTATGTTCTGGGCGCTCCTGCTTGAAGCAAGATCTGAGGCAAGATGGGAGGTCGGCGTCTTGCTGCTCTCCTTGTCTTGAAAGATGCCTTCGGAACCGTCTTCAACCCAATTATGTCGAGGCAAGAGGACTCAAGATGCAAACCGTCAAATTTCTCCGGGTTACTGATCAGCTTGATGGTTATTGATCAGCTTGAAAAAGCTTGATCCTAAAAAGCATGTACTTGAAAACAAAGCAATCTGTGTTGAAATGAACAAGGCTTTTCCTGCAGATAACACATGAAGGTCCAGAAATGTCATGGTTCTGGTGTTTAAAGTAGTGTTAAAATAGAATCCGCATTGCTCTTTTTTTGTAAAGCTGGTTTTGTTTCATTCTTATCAATGACTGACGGAGAATTAAGGAAAGGAGGAAAAAAAGAGTTTAGCCAAACAGATGAAGAAGGTGTTCGTTCGGTTTTAACTAAGAAGGCCAAGCATAGCGTTAGAATAATAAGCACGGCTGGGGGAAGTGCGTGTCTGTATGCGGGTAAATAATTGTAGCCTTTAGTACAGAGCCGCGATAAACCGCTGGGACTCATTCTAAAGTGACCCATCACTGAATTCATTTCTGCTTGAACTTTCGGTGAACCTGAGATTAAACCGGGGTGAGCAGCTAAACAGTTTGTTGTTAGCTGCCTTTTCAACAACCCTTTTCAGACTGAGTAAATATTGATCGTTTTCAATCTGATCGCCCCAGAGGAAAACACCAGCCAAGCATTTCAATGTTGCCTCCAAAAGTAAACTTTAAAGTTGAACATCAAAAGTGTGACACAAGCTACGGGGGGGGGGGGAGCGAAGCCTCATTTGACTTTAGAGGGTCAGGAAAAACCCGCTTCCAAGAGGCTGGAATTAAAAATAAACCTAGCCAGTCGGGATATGTGGGTATTATTATTATTATTATTATTATTATTATTATTATTATTATTATTATTATTATTATTATTATTATTATTATTATTATTCCACCTCCCTTTGTAACAATTCAGAGAGGAAAGGGAGGGTGAGCGCCATCCAAATTTCCATATCAAATAAAGAGGACATGACGCCGTCATTGATTCATGGTTGTGATTCATCGATTTAGCCATCCACTTGGCCAGACAGAAATGTGGATTTCTTAAAAGAAACCATCTGCGGTAGAATTCATCGCCTTATCTCAGACAACGTATGTCCGCATCATCTTGCTTGTGTCCTAGAGTGATTCCCCGCTTTCTTTAATCCAGGGGAATGTCCTTGAGCTCACTCTCCAGATGTGCCTTCAGTCTCCCGAGGAGTGCTGTTAAGGGATGAGAGGTGGCCCGGCTAACACCCGACCTTGCGCTGCTTTCCTGGAACTAAATCCCATTGAAGTGAACAGGAGTTCTGTTTGATGTGTTTGGGTGTCAAGTGTTTTAATCGGCTGTCGACCCCCTGGAATCCATACTAAAAAAAGAATCAACGCGTAGAGCCTGGTTTCTCTGGGAAACGAGGATTTTCTCAGCAATGGCTGGAGACTTGACTTCACTTCAAGCTTCCCTCCTTGGAAATGACAGGGCAATCCTCAACAGTATTAACAAGCCCACTGACTTCAGTACCTTTAGAGGAGTGGAAATCTGTGTGGCATTGCAGTGTGACTGGAGACAAAATATATTCCCGGGGGGGCGGGCAGCTGCAATCCAATGTATGTTTGTTGGGAAGTAAAACCCGGTGGTAGGATTTGTTTGTGAGTCGAACTGTTCGTTTCTTATTAAGAGAAGTATTAATGGAAGCATTATTTCGGGACACGTCCCTTCACAGGTACGTGAAAGACATTTCCTCCCCAATAGCCTCCTTCGAAGTATTACAGCAGAGACGCGGTACTTGCTCTTGTCCTTAGTAACGTCTGTGAGGGCGCTGAACAAGGCTGGCCTTCCAGAATCGGGTGGCCCAAGGCCCGGGCTGCGGCATTTAGCCGGGTGGGTGCTGGCTTTCCCTTCTGTGGCTTCTCAGCCGGGGAGAATGAAGCCCAGAGCGGCCGGATGCAGTGTTCCCTCTAAGCTGAGTTAGTGTGAGCTGGCTCACAGTTTTTTAGCCTCCGGCTCACACATTTTTTCCTTAGCTCAGGAAGGATGGCTCCAGAGCAAACTAATTCATGCAGTAGCCAAATTGCTCACCACAATTTTAATGCCAGGAGCTCACAAAGTAGAATTTTTGTTCACAAGACCCCAAAGCTTAGAGGGAGAATTGGTCGGATGTGTTTGGTTAAAGCAAATGCTCCCAGTGATTCCAATCAGTCCAGTGGCATGCAGATGCCACTTGGCTGACTTGAAAGTCTCTGGTGGGAGGCCATCTGTTGGGCTCGGTGGTCTCTCGCTGGTCAACAAAAGGTAAAAGTATAAAATGGGACCGGGAGGGGGAGGAGGGGGGACAGAAAGCAAGAGGGTGGAATGAAACCTCCCGCTTTGAAGTGGGGAAGCAGCCCCGGGGGCCCTTTGGAGACAGTCCCGCGCCGCCGCCGAGGCCTAGCCTGGCCCTCTCTTGATATGGCCGCTGCCCGCCCGCAAAGCCCGGCTGGGCTGCTCTGACACTCCCGGCCGGGCAAAGGCAGCTAACGCGCGCTCCAGGCCGGCCGAGCCCCTCGCAGGTGGGCCTGGGAAGAGGCTGCCTTCTAAAAGCGAGTGGGATTGACGGCGCCTTTGGCAATCGGCTGGAGCCCGATGCAAAAAATCGCCTCCGTGTTTCGAGGATGTCCCATGGCCGGGACACCTCCGTGCACAGGCTGGCCAGAAAGGGGGGGGGGCGGGGAGAGAAGAGGGGGACAGGGGTTTTTGTTTTGTTTTGTTTTGCGCCTCCCTTACCTTACAAACCTGTTAACTTGTTCGCGAGGTTTTTCAGAAGGTTCTTGACATTCACCTGCCTAAACTTGTTTTCTGTTTCAGGAAGAAATTGGTTTGGGTTGAAAGAACACCTCAGGTGCACACCTGGGAAAGAGAGCGGGAATCAGAGTTGTGTAAACAAGGATCTCTCTCTCTCTCTCCCTCTCTCTCTCTCTCTCTCCCTCTCTCTCTCTCTCCCTTTTTTACGATGCTTTGTCCCTTGATGTCAGTGACGATTTAGAAGGGACGGAGTGACGCCGGGTTACTTGGACAGCTTTATACTCGAGGATCATGAAAGGTGACTCTCTTAACCGGGGGCTCGCGATGTGAGGAAAGAGTGGTTGAAGACAGCTTCTGCTTTTGAAGAGGACTCTGTTTACACATAGGTCAATATTCAGTTCGGGGTGAAAAGGTTAGCACTTGACCCAGGAAGTTCCCGCAAGGGTTATTCAAAAATAGCCCGGGTTCTTCTGCCCTCCTTTTCGCACAGCGAAGGGTAAACAAGGAGCTCTCCTTCTCTTGATTAATTTTCCTGCTTTGCCGACTCTCGGGGTACTATAGACGTATAACTTAAAGGGAACCAAGAGTTCGAGGTGGGCAGAGTACGGGAGAGCACAGACCAAAGGGCAACGCTTTCCCTTGCCCAAACAGACCGAAGCAAACAAGAACCTGAGATATTAATATATTTATTACAGAGATTTGTAGGACCCGTAAAATTCTGTTCTGGATTCCAGCCTCTTCCCACCCCACACACACACACAGAATCTCAGAACTGTGAATGATTGTACAGAAAAAATCAGAAAGGTACTCCATCACAAATGACAACTGATAGAACTCAGTGTTAACTTAGTACATCAAAGCTTTGTGCATCATGCAAAGTTCCACACACGAATCACGGGAAGGGGGCAAAAAATACATTCGTTTGGCCACTCATCACGTTCAGGAATTGGTCTGGAAAGACATCGTTTAAGGGAAGGTGAATGAGAAAATAGGCAGGGAGGTGGGGTTTTTAATTTTTTTAAAAGCAATATTAATAGGGCAAGGATCGCCCAGCTCAGATCTGGGAAGGGGAAGGGTAAAGGGGGCAGGGGGAGACAGACATCAAGCAAGGTTTAGAAAAACCTAGTGCAATTTCGGCTTTCTTTTTCTAGCTCCTTCGAAGAAATAATAGTAGTCTATGATTTTTCTTTTGAGGTATCTGATTAAGTTGAACACTTTTGGTTCGTGACATCCTCACTCTTTTCGGTATAAAATCGAAGCAAGATGAGAATGTATCCACCCTGTTTAAGCTCATAATCTATCTAAACGTTTCTAGAAAATCTGTAAAAAGATAAATCTCTTGGACAAAAGTATTTACAACCAACAAACTCATACACACAAGGGGGGGGAAGGAAGCTTTAAATTAGAGGGTGGTAGAATTCGTGTAAACGCTTTCAATAGTGCATTTCTTCATAGACTCTTTTTTTTTTTGGTATGCTTTCCACCTCGCTTGTCTTCGCTTCCTTCTAGGTTTTCTTCCATGGTAACTTTATTCCGGTCTACCAGATTCTTATGATTGTTCCCACAAATGGTCTTAGGATGAATACAGAGACATAAATCCTGGTCCATAGGGCTTGAGGTGGAAGAGTAATATTGAATACAGGACAATATCAGTATGATAAATAGAACCTATTAAGGCTAAGACCATAAACGCACCAGGCACAATCCAGCCGAAGCTAGCAGTAGCTAAACTCCACCATCAAAACAAACGGGGTTTAAATGAACCAATCCCCTACATGTTTACCCGGGAACAAAGCCCCATCGCAATCAACTTACTTCTTAGGAGCAAACGGTTGTGCTGCATCCCCCATTCCATTGGTCAGGACTGAGGCCTGGCTAGCTGTGGCTGGATTGTGTTTCTTAATGTAGAAGTAAATGCCATTGAAATCAAGGGTATTTGCTTCCAGATACATGTGGGGGGTGACTTCAGTTGAGTAAGCTTCGGAGTATGAAGTCCCTGGAAACCAACGGGGAACCTGGTGGGGGAGGGGGATCTGACACACTTTTAAAAAAAGCGATTTTGAACACAAATCAGACAGGGCCTGGGGCTGTGTTTATGCGTGCCTGAAAGACTGCGACAGACGGAGCAGCAGCGTTTAGTTCGAGGTAGTCAGAGTGTTTGAGGTAGAGGAGGCTGGTGACGGGGTACAGGGGGATGAGCTGGACTTTTCCGAGGACTCCTCTGTTTTTTCTTCACTTCCGGTCGGGGTGGCCGGGGAGATGGGCAGCAAGCCCTCCTTCTCCCTCTTCTTCTGCTTCATTCTGCGGTTCTGGAACCAGATTTTGACCTGGGTCTCGTTCAGTTGCAGCGAGGCAGCGATCTCCACCCTACGGGCCCTGGTCAGGTACTTGTTGAAGTGGAATTCTTTCTCCAGTTCCGTCAGCTGCTTGGTGGTGAAGTTGGTTCGGACAGTGTTAGGCTGACCGACGTACCCGTACTCGCCAGCTTTGCCTGCAGACACGCAAATATGATTCATTAACCAGCAGCAATGATTTGTAGGTAGCATTGATCAATAGGGACACGCACACAGGTACAGCGGTAGAGAACAGCCGTCGAGACCCTTGCGGCCCAATCGTAAATAGGTTTATTCAAATTCATCTTTAGTAACGTTAAAGGAGACCTCGGAATAGGGGATATAAGGTTCAAAGTAAAACCTAGAATGAGCACCCAAATAATTAAAAAAGAAAAACCTCCCCAATTATGACACCACGACATGTTCAATTCGCATTCAGGACCCAGAGCAAATCTCTTCTCCTAACGTCTACGCAATCAAGTTGAAGGGCATTTGCCTAGAAGGAAGGAAGATGAAAAACTTTTCCAAGTCTGGGAAGTGATGACTGACCTGTTTTAGGCGGATTCCTCTTCACTTTCATCCAGTCAAAGGTCTGGGCGGGAGGGGAGGTCTCCGAAGAAGGTGAGCCACAGGTCTCCTGGTGGTCCGAGTGCAGAGGGGACAAGGGGTGGCTGTAATTCGTGAGGGGCAAGTTCTGTTGCTCGTCTCCGTAAGAGTGGGGGAGGTACTGAGCAGAACCCACTGCCCCCCCAGAATAGCTCTGAGGGTGCTGCACGTTCCCCGAGTAGAGCGCAGGAGCGCACGGGGGGTAGCCCCCATTAATCTCTGCCTCTTGACCGAGGGGGTAATGGCCGTAGCCCCCCGCGCCGAAGTTCTGCGCTCCGTAGCTTGGCCCACAGCTGGAGTGTGAGTAGGACATCCCCAGACTGGGGTGATGCTGGTAAGCACCGGTCTGGTGGTGGGGGTGGTGGGGATGGGGGCTTATCTGGACCCCCCTGCCCACCAGGAAGCGATCGTCCCCGCTGCAGCTGTTGGCACTGACAGCGCACGACTGGAAAGTGGTTGTAATCCCATGGTCGGGGTGGTGATGGTGGTGGTGGTGGTGGTGGTAGGCACGGGACGAGCAAGTGGCGGAGTCCCCACCGTTGAGGATGGGCGGATAATCGAGGAAGGAGTTCATCCTCGCCGTGTCCATCTATCACCGATTGACCGGCTCTTCGGAGTCCTGGGTGACCGTGCCAACTTCCCCACTTCCTCCATGGGGGCCAGAAGAAAAATGATATGAATGTACAGTGAGGCGGCGGCCACGTGAGGGCGGCAGCCAATGGCGGCGCCTCCTGCCAGAGTTGCCCTGCTCCTGCCTGGTGATGGATCACCCGGGCTGTGGCATTTAAATTCCGAGCGCTCCTCCATCAAGGTGACGCGCCGCCGCCGCCGCCGCCACCTCCCTCCCTCCCTCCCTCCCTCCCCCGGTTCTCCTCCCCCGTCCCCGTCAGCGCGGTGGGGCTTCAGAGCCCGGCCAGAGAGGCAGTTGGGAGCCCAGGCGCTCAGCCTCCAGCAGCGGCAGCAGAGGCGGCGGCTGGCAGGCACGGAGCCGCCGCCGGAGGGGGCTGGTCTTGCGTGGAAGCACAGCGGCGACAGCCCTGGCGGAGCAGGTAAGCGGGCGGACCTGGCCAGCTCCGGCTGCGGGGCGGCTTTCTCCAGGGCGGGGGGGGGCCAGTGCCGGCAAGACCCCCTTTTCGTGCTTTGACTTGCTCCCCTCTCCCCTCCCCCCTCCGAGCCGGTGTGGACCCGGGGATGGGTGGGTCCAAGGAGGGCGCGGGGGGCGGGGGGTCGTGGCCGAGCCCGCAAGAGTTAAAGGCGCCGGGTTCAGCCTCTCGCGGCGATTTGCATGGAAATGAGGCGCCTTGAGAGGCAGCAGCGCCATTGTTGCGGGCGGGCCGGCCGGCTGGCCGGGGTGGGGGGCGGGCGGGCGGGCTGGTGGCCGACAGGAATGCCTTGGAGCGGCGAGGGGGGGCTTCGAGAGACGCCGGAGGGGGGGCGCTCCAGAAGCCTCGCCCGGGGCCGAGAGGGGCACCGGACTCTCCGCCAGAGCCGAGGCAGGCTGGAGAGGCAGCGCTTACAAAGGTTGCCAAGGAAGCTGGCCGAGGTTCGCTCCAGCCCCTCGGCGAAGCCCGCAGAGCGCCTGTGCAGACTCGCTGGCCTCTCCCTCCCCTTCACGGCCTCTCCTCCTCCTCCCTCCCTTGCAACCTTTGCTTGTTTCAGCGGCCTGTCCTCCACCCCCTCCCTCTCCCCCCACACGGATCCACACTGTTTAAAAACAGCAGATCTGGGGGGGGGGGTAGTTCTTCAAGCCACCAGCACTGGATGCCATGCCCAGTGGTTAGGGGGAGGAGTCTGAGCGGAGGGGCGAGGGGTCCACAGCGCGCTGATCGGTCATTGGGGTGCTGCTCTCGTTCCCAGCCACGGGGTGGGGGGAGGGGAGTGAGTGAGATCCGCGGCGGATGGTGGAAGCCGCTTCCTCTCGTTTCTCGTGACTCCTCCAGGATCTTTTGTCCCAGGATATAAACCCCGGTTCTCATCCCTTGCCCGCCCCAGAGGGTCACATCGGATCTCACTGGGCTTAGAACCGGAGCATCAGGATCTGACTTACGGGGCAGCCCGCAGATAACTTGGCATTTGGACAGGTGCTTAAATCTGTACACGAAAACGAGGCTGGCAGAGAACTGCTCAGTACTGGGCATAAAAAAGAAAAGACAAGAATAAGGAATGTGAACTTTGTCTTAAGGTGACTGAACTTCTTGTGTACTTGGGCTGATTTCCACTTTCTCCTGTCGGGCATTATTACCTCCATGAAAGACTGTGCCTATATCACATCCATGCCTGTTCTTTTTGCACAATCTCAGTAGATCGATACACGAAGCCCGTACTGTACAATTATCCATTAAACTAGACTATTCTTTTCATTAATTCCTAAAAAGCTACCAATTCGGATCAGGCTGCCTACTGAATCGCTTTCAACTTCTTAGGTCCTCTTTTACTACCAAAGCGTCAACAGCCACAATCTAGTCAGTTAAGCATTAAAACTGCAATTCTATGAGCGCTAATTGGGTAAAAATCCCCACTGAAATCAGATCAGCCTATAAAATTCATCTTGGAAAGAAAGTTAGCTTTGACTGAGTCGTGTAGCTGCCTGGTCCTTATATTTCTGCGTTTTGGTAGGAGTAGAGGGGAGGCATAAGAAATATGTCACCACTGACCAAGTCCATGTTGATTTTCATGCACGACTATTTGGGCCTAAATGCCATGGATATTAATGAAGTAACCACAAAATCAACAGCTTGAGGACAAGATGCTAAAGTACTGTTTATACTGCTAAACTCACGTATATAGAGACTTAATGTTTTTCTAGCACTATTCCAGACGAATGGTTGGTGTTGGGTACGAAAATATCATATAAACATAGTTAAGAGATATCCCTTTGGCTTATCAACCAGAAAAAAAAGTTAAATGAAGGCGGGCCTAGATGATTATCTATTCGTCTGTCCGTCCATCCATCCATCCATCCATCCCTTTCCAGCAAAAACCCAATCTTCCCGGATTGCCTTCACTCTTTTCTTAAATGTTTTCCTCCGTTTCTCCGCCATTGTTCTGCCCCTTTTGTTCCATTCCCCCCCTTTTGTTACATTGTCTCTTGCCTAATGCTTCGCATTCTGAGGCCAGCACAATCCCTCCGCTTTCCAGAATACGAAGAATTTCTAGAATTGGGTGGGGGCAAGGACGGGGGCAGAGATCGAAGTGTTGCCTCTGATTTCCAGCCACCCAAAGTTCCCCTGCACCAGCACAGACTCCGAAATCCTCCCACCCTGCCTGGCGTTTCCCAAACAGGCCTGCTCCTCGTTTCCCCCTCCCCCACCCTTCACCCTCTAGCCGCCTTTGTTGTATCGGTTCATCTCGGTTTCTTTTCTGAACCTGGAGGAACCTCTGATGTAGCCCCCTACCCCGTCATCACAGAACATAAAGGAAAATCCCAAAAATCTTCCTCCCCAGACCTTTGAACTGAGAAAAAAATGGTTAGAATTTTTGCTATTGAAGGAAAGAAGATTCTTGCGTTTATTTCAATATCGAGGGGAAATCGACTGGGGTAGGGTACGGGGTGAAGTGTTTGTATCCCGTTCTTCGAATACCGTCCTATGCTGTCTCCTCTGGAAACGAAAAAGTGCTAAAAAAAAAATGTCCTCCCCCCCCCCATGCAACTCTGCATCCAGCTTGAAAGCAGGCAAAGCCTCGAGGGGCGGGGGGCGGGCGGGGGAGAGAACAGGCCCGGGATTCCCTGCCGCACCTGAAGCTTAGCCAAGCTGTTGTTTTAACAGAGCAATAAAAATGAATTATGACTAACCGCCTTCTACTTAATGGTTTTAGACGGGGATCCCCAGCCCAAGCAAATACGTAAGAGGGTTTTTATTTGTGCATGTGTTCCTGCAATTGATCTCTTTGATGACATTCTCATTCACAGAAAGCGTTTGATTTATGAGTTTAGGAAGAATTCCATCCAATCCTTCCAGCTATTACCCACGCAGCTCAGCGCCACCCCACTTAGATGGGGCGCAAAAAAGGGAAGCCAGCCACGATCAAAATAAACGCGCTGGAAGGAGGGAGACGGGCGCGGGCAAAGCCCTGGCGGGGGCTCTCCCTTCTTCGCCCGCTTGTCTTATCGAGGCACGCAGGCAGACCTACAGGCGCGATGGAGATGTTGCCTGCTGGCGCCCGCAGTCCACAGAGGGGTCGAGGGACACAAAGCAAACCGCATGTGGACCCTGCTGGTTGTTCGAAAATGGGTGCGAGAACCCACACACATGCAGAGCCTCAGTTAATGGCCGCGAACTCTCGGCTGCTGCTACAATTGGGTCCCTTCAAGGGACTCCCTTATCGCGGTCTCCTGAAAGGTACACTTGCTAGCCCACTTTCCCTTTCTCCGTCCTTAAGTCCTCTTTCCTACAACCACCAGCTTCCGTTCTCTAACCCTTTTGCGAGAAACTGGTAATTGAAATCTGTATATATATATATATATCTTTCGTGCATTGTTACCGATAATAATAATAATAATAATAATAACAACAATAACAATAATACCCTTTTCTGATTTCCTCTCTCTTAGGTTTCTTTTTTCTGGATCTTTGGACATCTGGGAAATCTTTGTGGGCATTTAAATGCTGGTTCCCTCCTGGCACCTTCCCTCCCTCCAGAGACATGGTTCGCAAAAGGAATAGAAGCTTTCAATAATGGGGAAAGACCTGTGCGCATTCAATTGTTGACTATTTGGCGTAGCCTGTAGATGCAAGCGCCTGTAACTCGCAAGGCAGACTAGTCGGCTTCTCGCCAAACATTAGTAAAAACACAGAATCCACACGAACGCACAAGCGCATAGCTTACAGGCTACAAACATCTTAACTTGTTCCTGCATTGTGTAAGGTTGAGGGGGTGGACCTTTGGGGGCATTTTTGTTTTTCTGTTTGAACGCTGAGAATGTTGGAAATAAAATATTTGTAGGTGCTTACCCCGGAATAAATATATTTCTAACGCAAAAGGACAGAGCTTGTGACCCAATTGTTTGCTTTTATTGCGGAATTTAGACTAATGGGAGGGGGCGAAAATCCCTTGCGCACAAAGAGAGAGAGAGAGAGCTAAGAGAAGTGCTTGTAGCAAACAAGAATTTATTCTACCAAAAATACTTATGACAACGCATCCTAATGTCATACAAAAATAAAAAGAAAGTGAAGAGAGAGTTCGATACGATCACTTTCTTGCAGGCCTTATATATTGCTTTCACAGGAGGACCTAGAATGTGGCTAGGTTATACTGAACACAACTAAACAAAAACAAAAAAAGAGGAAGGCATAGAAAAACGGCAAAAATGGCTCTCCAACACATTATATATCAAAAAGGGAAAGAATGAAAAAGGAAATACTGACCAGGAAAGGGAAAGATATTAAATCGGACCATCTTTTCCCTCCCTCTTTTTCCCTCCCCCCTCCAAAAAGAGAGAGAGGGAGAGAAAGGGAAAGGAAAGCGAGATAGCATAACCCTTGGCGAGCGCCGGTCTATCCTTCCTCAGTAATTCAGATGCTGCAAGTCAATTGTGGTGAGTGTATCTGTAAAAAAGTCAAAGCTGTCAGCTGAAATATCTACAGGACTGTCGAGGGATCCTGGCAGGCTGGGGGAGACGGCATCGGAGAGCTGTAAGCAGGAATCTGCGGAGAAAACGCTGAAGTCCTGCAAAGAAGGGACGTCCAGGGCCTCCGGGCTGTCATTGTTCAGGCCGGCCGCACAGTTCTGGGCCATTGTTGACAGGCAGTTGGTAACAGTGGGTGACTGGTGCTGAAAATGTTTCAGATTTTTCTCATTGCTGGTTAAAGGCGAAACCGGGAAACTTTGGGAGTCTCCATTGTGGACAGACGGAACCTGCTGCTGTGCCATGGCGTTCTGTTGAAAAGTGTAGCCTTCCCTTTCCAGAAGAGCGCCGGAGACATTGTTGAGGGCTTGCTCGAAGAGGGATTTCTCCTCCTCCTCTTCCTCCTCCTCCTCCTCCTCGTCTTCTTCGGCTTTCTCCGAGTCCTCTAAGCCTTTGAATTTCCCGTCCACATTCTGGTTCTCCTTGCATTGGGTCTGTCTCTTGTGCTTCATCCGTCGGTTTTGAAACCAGACTTTGACTTGCCTCTCCGTCAGATCCAGCAGGGCGGCTATCTCCACCCTTCTTGGTCTGCAGAGGTACTTGTTGAAATGAAATTCCTTTTCCAGCTCCAAAAGCTGCGTGTTAGTGTAAGCAGTCCTCAGCCTCCTAGAGCCACCGTTACTATTATCGGGGATTTCAAGAGATTCTGTGTAAAAAAACCAAAAAAACAACAATAATAACAACGACAATAATGCAGACACCCAAGAGGGAAATCTGATAGCTGGAGATTTTAAATCCCCAGACATGTTGAGGAAGGGGTGGTAGGAGAGAAGGGGGGGGGCACACAACTCAAACCCTCTGGCTTTCTCTGCAAAGCATAAAAATCTCAACTGCAACAAAATGGCCGCCCTTGAATGCAGTAAATCCATTGTTTTGCACTCTGGTGCGCCGGGTCCCTTGGACCCCCTTTCTCCTGGGCTCAAGGCAACGCTTTGCCTCCATCTCCCAACCTAGCCATCCCCGAGCAAACTTTGATATTAGCCATACAACAATTTATAATTAATGCATCAGCTGCTTAGCTGAGCACGAGCAATCTATCACTCTTCATTACTGTCAAATATCCCAACTCTAGGACAGGAAGACAAGAGGAGGTCACCTCCAACTCAAATAAATCATCCCACGCTAAACAAGTTAGGGGAAAGAAACTTTGCTGGGGGGCGGGTTGGGGGGGTGCTATTCTGATTTCTCTGGCTGTGGGTCCCACCAGTTTGCTCTCTGGCTCTTCCTCCAGAAACCCTGTTCAAACCGCTTAAGTTAGGAAGGCAAGGACCGGGGTGACTGAGGGGGGGAGGAAATAGGGAGCCCCGCAGAAGGCGGAATGTGCGGCAAAGTCTTTCAACTGACCTTTGTGGCTCAGGCAAGCTGGTCCAGTGGCGGAGGCCGAAGACGGCGGCGGCAGGGCGGATTTCTTGGAAGCTTTTTTCTCCTTCATCCAGGGGTACTCCGGAGGCTGGAGGGCGCCGCCTGGCACGGGGCTGCCGCTGCTGCCATTGGGGCTGTGCTTGGGGCGGCCGCTGCTGCTGTGGCGAGGGTGGTTGCCTGGGTTCAGACTGGGGATGGTCTGCTCAAAAGGAGGAGGAATCAGTGTCGAGTGTGAAAGCGTCGAGTTCTTGATTGATGAACTTTGAAATGTATCACCGACAGGGGGAAAAGATGTCAGGCACTCAGCGAGCGATGGCTGGCTATTGATAAAACCAATCTCTCGCTCAAATTCGAAATTCATGGCCTTCAACTCGCAGCCCCCTTGGAGAAAAAGTTCCCTCTTATTTAGCGCTTCTGGGAGGGGGAGGGGGGAGCAAGGCCCAGGAAAGGGGGGGGACGAGAGAGGGAGAGAAAGGAAGAGGGAGAGAGAGAGAGAGAGAAAAGGAAAAAAAATATCATAGAAGATCGCTGCTGGGGTTTTTTTTTTTCTAATTCACTGATTACAGCCGTATGGGGACCGTGCTACTATTAAACTATTGAATTCATGGAGACAAGGTTGAAATTGGACCGAATTGGCTGTCACATGATTGCCTCTGCCCAATGACAATTTGGGCTTTAATCAAAAGAAGCCACTGTCTGTTTGATTGATCCAAAAAAGTCGAGAAGGAACGCCTCATTGAGGGCCAGAAAGCCATTATTTACACTTTTTAAAAGGGGGGGAGGCGGCTATCTGCCCAGTTCCCTCTCTCTCCCCTTTCGCCTCCTAATCTGGACGGATATCTGGGTGCGAGTGTGTGTTTGTGGTTGCCTGGTGGTAGTTGTGTGCTGCTGCTGCTGCTGCCGCTGCCGCTGGCGGAGAACTGCTGGGCTCCTCCATCCGGTGGGCTCCTTCCTGCCCCTTCTCTTCCCGCACGCTCCTCTCTCATTGTTTGGGACTGTCAGGCAAGCGCTTTGCACCTCACAAATCATTTAAGCGCCTCAGTCCGACGCCTGGAGTCATTAACAAAGTAATCCATTAATCTTCAAAGTTTTGTCACCACCGGCCCCCACATCTCAGGCACACTGGAAGTTGCACCCGGTCAGCGATGCCAAACAGTGAGGCTTGCTTAGGTTTGGTTTTACCCGCCCCCCCTCCCCGGCTTCAGGAATAACCACTTCCTTAAAAAAAATGGAGGTGGGGTTCTCCCCCACCCCTTCTACTTACTCCCAACCTGGGATCTGTACGCCACCCCTCCCCCTCCAACAGGGTGTACAGTAAGGAAAACAATTGACCGCCGGTCCCTGAATCCATCTATTGTGTCGAAGGAATTTCTTCCACAGCCCTTTTGGCTCCTATGGGAAGGGCAACAGAACACAGCCGGGTGGCTCGCGACTTTCCTTTGCAGTCGGCTCGACAGAGGTGGACGATCAAAAGAGAGATGTCTCCACTCGACCCTGGGACTGTAAATAGGGGTTCCAGGAAAGGGAAAGGGGGGAATCACAAAACAACATCTAAAGCATTAACTATATCACTGGAATCTGCTGACACATTGTGTTTAAGTAGCCTCAGTAAAGCTGGTCGGGGTGAGTATTTTCGATACCAATGAAATATTTCAGAAGTAAATGGCTGTAAACGGCTGAAAGCCAACTAACCCCTTTTGTTCCACCCATCCTGTTAGGGGCACACAACACCCCCCCCCTCTCATTTGCTGGTTTAACCTGCCGATGGTTTAGGGAAGAATACCTTTACAATAGAGCCGCCAAAGAAAAAGGTAAGGAGAGGAAGGTGGAGAGACCTGGAGGCGAGGAAAAGAATCGTAAGAAGGCGATGGAAACCAGACAGATTTCCTCTTCTCCAAGGCAGAAGCCAGCAGTCCTATTATTTAGGGAGAGAGCCTCCTGAAAGGGGGGGAGAGAAAGAAAACGGGGTCGCTCTATTTTTATATTTATATATTCCAATGAAGCCAAAAGTGCATCCGTTACCTTTGAGTCTATTTAGACTGCCGAGATGAATCGTGAGAATGGCTGGCAAGTGGTTAAAATAATAAACTGGTCATTACACCACTAGCTTAAGTGAAACTGACCAAAAAAGAGGGGGGGAAAGCAGCCATCATTTTAGTTTTAAGCTAATAACACCCCCTTCTAGGGATCACAGATGGGGGAGGGGCTGGGATCTTGTAATATTTGTAATCTAAAATGTAGAAGGGGTGGTGGCGGTGGTTATTTAATACTTCTTTAAGAGCTGGGGAGGAGGGGGAGGAAGGATGCCTTACAAATATACATGCTGTTGGAGATGTTAGGGTTTTTTTAATTTTCTTGCTTTTACTCCAAACAAAGCTCCGCTAAAGCCTGCGCGCGATCAATCTTCCCGGCCAAACGCTTTGACAGCTTCTGGCCCTTAAGAACACATTTCAGGCTTCTTGCTCTTTCCTGCCTCAAATGTGGCTGAGAAAAGAAGGGGAGAAAGAGCAAGAAACGCAAGTAAACAAGGGCTGTTTCTTCTTTTCCTCCTGCTCAAAAGGGGTTTTAATATTCAGGATGGGGACCTCAGCTCTTTTGGATGGCCCTAAAACAGCTACCATCCTAGATTTTACTCCCTTCCTCCCCTTCCCCACGCCTAGAATATGAGGGTTGAAAGTGAAATAGACTAGGGGCGGGGGAGGTAACCCAAAAGGAGGAAAGGCAAGTGGGGAAGAGGGGGGGTCCTTGGGTTCAGTTCAGAAAGCCTTTGTGAGTCAAATCCGTGTGGGAGGGTTATTCCGAGCATTTTGTGGTGGGCTGTCTAATAGAAAAAACACCTGGAACAAAGAATTTTTTTCTATTGGGGTGGTCAACCAAACCAAACCAAACCAAAAAAAAAAAAATCATGCAAAAATACATTCTGAGACACAAACAACAGTATACCTGCCTGCGGGGCTGGGTGGAGAAATCTTTTGCTGTTAAAAAAATATATAGACGGGTGAAATATTTGCTGCAGGGAAGGAGAAAGGCTGAAGAGGTGCCTTTGAAAGGAGATAGAAATGGGGACGCCGCTGCCTTTTCCTTGTAGGTAGGTCCTCTTTGGAAGGTGGGCTTTCTGCGCCCAGGCCAGCTGGTTAGTCGCCACGGATGCCTCCTAGAAGGCATCCTCTTTGGCGCTCGTTTTGACCAGGGAAAGATCCGCCATCATCCGCCCTCGCTTTGTTTTCCTCCAAAAGCGACCTCCCGGAGCTTCACATTGATTTTTCCATCAGAAGCCTCTTTTAAATATGATTACGTTTTTAAAAGGTTTTGGGCAGCCCGTGTTCGTTTGGCAGAGCGCAGCGGTAGATATAAACGGAGCTTCCTCGATGGAAGCAAGAAGGTACGTATAGAATGCCAAAGAATGCTGGAAAATGTGTATTCGAACATTACAATTCTGTTTTAGTTATTGGGGGGGGATATTTGGGGGAGGGTATATACTGGGACATGAAACCAGGACGATTCTTAGATTGAGGTAAAAGATGACAGATTATGTTTCAAAAAGGGAAATCAATATGGCGACATTTTTCTTGAGACAAAAAATTAAAAAGTAAAGCATCTACCAAAGTAGTATAGAACATCCTGGGTTCCCGGAATTTCATAATCAAGCGAGGTTAAGAAATAAACTTCAGATCTTAAAAACATTAGGTCTCTTTTCGATTTGTGGAAAACAAACAAACCAATCTTATCCACAATCCCTAAAAAATGATCTTTGTTGGAAGGTTTCCTTAACGCAGGTCGGAGCCTGGAGGTCCTTCCGGGAACAATTTTCTAGAGATACAGTCAAAGCTATTAACAAAGTAGCTATTTTCTTAAAAACGAAGGGGAAAAAACCACCCCCGAACCTCTGTCTCTAAGTAGCGAGGGAGTTCTCTTATCTCCCCTCCCCCACCCAGTCTCGAAAGAAGGGTGGGTGGGGAAATAGGCTGCGAATTATATTAGCAAAATGTGCAAAATCATTTTTTTTAAAAAAAATCTTCTCGGTTTCTGAAGCAGCAGACGAACGCAGCTCAGTCTGTGGCGAAGAGGACGGGGAACAACCAGGGTCTCTCTTTAACCCCCGGGGAGGGTCCAGCTCGCCGTGCGCACAGGCCCGGTTTATTATTGCTGAACCTCTTCCTTCAGTATGGAGACGACAGACTGTGTTTTGCTTGTAAGCAAAGGTGTCCTGAATTCGTGCCATCCCAAATATAAGTCTATATGCTTATGCTCCGTGCTTATCCTTTGTTCTGCCGCCTTTTATTTAATTTCGCCTTTAAAAAAGCAACAACCAAGATCTATCTTTGTAAACAGTTACTGAATTGTCCACTTTGACCCCGGGAGGGAAAGTGTGGGTGTAGAAGGCGCCCGGCCTTTTTTAAAGGTCCTCGGCGCAGAGGCGAGAAGAAGCGGCTTCCAGGGACCGGCTGGCCTTTCCCAGCAGAAAGAGCGCAACATGGCGAAGGGAGCGAACAGCCTGCAAGCGAGACCGAGCTCAGGCTGAGGCCTCAAGAGGCGACTCCCGCGGCAAAGCCACAGCACCTGAGCTCCACTTACGGACTGTACCGACTCTTGGTTAAGGCAACAGGGCCCAAAAAAGGACAAGAAGGACACACTGCACTCCCTGTGGCTGTATCTATGTTTTTTTAAAATCGAAGTCTGTAAATCCTCAGCTGTGGTTACAGAGGGCGGACGCATCTTGGATATTTCCAGGGGCCTGTTGTTTGCAACAGACGAGTGCTTATTTAAGGCTTGGGAGCCCAACCAAAGCAACTGGGAGAGCTGAAGGGCGGATATGGGCGATTTATGTATTCAGAATCTGAACTGACAGGATCGGCCGATGCCTTCTGTTCCCTCTCAGGCAATCTCCCTCTTTTAAAGGCAAAGGATCGTATCTGAACTCTGTATTATTCAGAATAAAAACTTTATTTCTTTTTCAGAATGTGAGCAGCAAGGAATGTATAACTTTCAAAACAAATCTAGGTTTTTTTTCTTGTTCATGTTTACACATTTCCCATTTAGTTTGATGTTACAGACATCCTTTTCTTTGTTCCTATGGCAGCCGGTTGTTTGCTTTCCAGATTTATTGCATTTTCTTTTTAAATAAAGGAGTTCTCGTTTCCTTTTCAAATGATATAACCTACGTATGCTATCTAACATACCTTCAGGTAAATATCTCCTGAATATTCAGGGTACAGTTTTTTAATATCTTTATATATATAAATATGAACAGATGGGGATAAATAAAAAATTTTAAACACTTAGATTATTCAAAGTTTGCAAAAAAATATAAATAAATCTGAATGTTCACCAGCATACACACGTTGAAAGACGTACACGTATTAATATTTTCACCCAGGGAGCCCCTGTTCAAGCGCCTTTGATTTCTCTCTCGCTATTTAAAAGAAGTGCAATTAAAATAAAAAATGCTTCCCCGGTTGGGATCAATTCTGTACGAACAAATTCACATTTAAGAACCGTCTGGATAGAAAAAATTTGTTCATATACCCTGTTTTGATAAAAGAGTCAACGTGAAAATACAAAGCCTCCGCATACTCTCAAAGCGAGGACACGAGGCAAGAGTTCAAGGAGATAAATATTCACTATTGAAACTAGAGAGCAATTCAAGCAACAAATATTGCTACGTCACATAAACTAGAAAACGCTTTTTACCAAAAGAAAAGAAAAGAAAGTAAAATAGAGGGGGAGGGGCCTAAAGTGTTTTCTTTTCTTAAAAAAAAGGCGATAGAGGGATTCACGTAGTAACTGATGATGATATATTACAGATGGGTAAGTTTGGGAGCTTCCTGAATTCTTCCCTGAGAAGGATGGTGAGAAGTAAGATCTGTGTAGGTTGGGTGTGGCTCACAAGGTCCATGGTGATGATTGTTGCCCATTGGCCCACTGTAGTCCATATTGGTGGAGGAAGGGTGAGGGAGGTGAGTCAGACCAAAAATGGAAGGCCCAGAATTTGCCATGGTATCCACATAATTGCCCCCAACATAGACGGGGCTTCCCTGTATATGTGGATTACCATAACCATTGCCTTGAAGAGGATGAGGGTCATATTCAGGAGTCACTGCTGCAGTTCCGGTGTATCTCTTTTGAGCAGGTGGACAGCTATTGAGAGGAGCCGGATATGACGTAGGGATGCCATAGGCATTCTGATGAGGCTTGCTGAACGATGGAGGTGACTGGGGCTCGTAGGGAACACTGTTTACTAGAGAATGCATAGAGTTCAGGTATCCTCCAGCAGCCGGTGGGACAGGACTTCTGCTGGGGGACTGTCCTCCAGAAGAGGTCATCATACCTTTCCCCTTCTGATCCTTTTTGTATTTCATCCTGCGGTTTTGAAACCATATTTTGATCTGTCTTTCTGTGAGATTTAGCAAATTAGCCATCTCTACCCTTCTTGGCCTGCAAAGGTATCTATTGAAGTGAAATTCCTTTTCCAGTTCTACCAGCTGGGCACTTGTATAAGCCGTGCGGGCTCTCTTAGAGGAAGCTTGCCCAGGGGGGCTTTTATCACCAGCACAACTCTCACCTATACAAATCATAACAAAGAACAAAGTGAGTATGGTGGCACCTGGACACCAACAAATAATCAACATCTGTTATACTAGCATCAATATACTGCAGGGCCTAGTGGTAGAACTGACTGTTTCATGAGCCATATTGTCTGCTGTGTCCACCATATGCTCAGGTGATAGTAACTCATTTAAGAAAAGTATACAGATTGTAGGTGTCATTCTAGGACCCAAGATATAGCCCTTGAAAACTGATGGAAATGCAGCCCCATAGATACTTCTGTTCAAAAGACAAATGCAGTTGGGATATAAAGGTATAGATTTTGGGGTTACACACTGTCAGTCCCCAAACCACCAAATCAAGAGTCGTTTGCTACATTAATTGGCTTTCTTCCGTGTAATTGAATGAAAATCCTTTTGAAGTCCATAGGCTGAATTATTTTGTTGCTTAGGAAATTTTAGGGAGACCCCTTTAAATCACATTTGAAGGTCTAAGTGACCTCTGTAGGTTCCAGACACTGTACCTGAATTATTCAGAGCAACCCAGAAGACTTCAAAAAGGTATCTTTCATTTCTCACACTAAGATATGCTGCCAGTCTGAACATAAGACCCAATGGTAAAAGCCATCCTCCAAAGATTTCTTTCCCCTGCAGCTTCCAACTGCCAGTTCCTCAAACCAGTAATGAAGAACAGGTGGGTTAAAGAGAACTGTGACCCATGGGATGAAATGTACACACAGGGCCTGGTCTACCATGAGACTTCTCAGGAGGCAAATTTTAGGATGTCATTAAAAAGTAGGATATCTTCGATCATTTAGTGTATTGTTTTTTCATCACCATGAGAAGGGGACACTGCTTAGATTCCATTCCCCACCCCAACTATTTTTGGCTTTGCCTTTGTGCACCCCTCATAGAAACCTAAAAGTATCTAAAAGTACCATTCAGTCCCAGATAAGCTCATTTGGAAGTAAATTCCACTGAAATCCATGGATTTGCTTGCAGTTTAAATATCAAGCTGTATGCATAAGTTGCACACAGTTTGATGGGAGAACTGTCTCTGATTCCACTTCAGCCCCCATAAGTCCCAGAAAATTGAATAGGATTTACTTCCTACTTTAGGATTGGGCTGTCACCATTATTATTTAGACTGAACTGGGTTATTAAAGGGGAAGGGCAATGCTCAAAATATATAGTTTAGAGCACCATATATATTAAATAATAAAACATGTCAGAGTTGATTTTCCACTATAACAGCATTAGAAATGCATTGAAGAAAACATTTGCAAAAAAATTAGAATCTATTTTCTCAGCAGAAGATAAATTGAGGAAGTAAGTGGTAAATAGAAGCCAAATGCCTGGGGAGGCTGAGGCTAATACTTTTCCCATCGATTTGGGTTTACTTATGTAATAGCACTGTTGATAAACACCATAATCCTCCCATAATGTATTTATGGACCTGCCTGCAAAGTGCTAAAGGACCCTAAGCTTTGTTTACCACTCTTCTAAGGCAGCAGCCAGTCTGTGAGCTAAAATCAAGAGATTATGAATATCAAACCAAGCATTGATCCTGACTGCAGATAATGATGAGCTATATTACTCCTGTTACACTTCGGCTAGGATAGGTCACTGTCTTGTGACTGTAAGCGTAGAGTCCCCCCCCCCAAAAAAAGCACACAGATCCTGCCACTGGTTGAAGACAGGCCTAGACCTTTGTATCTTGACATAGTTTAAAGCCAGAGGGAAGGGGAGGGGGCGGGCTTGGCTATGGAATGTTGAAGGCTCAGAGATGGCTGTTAGGGTCATCTTGTAGTCTGCAAGCAGAAGAGCTGGGAAGCTCAGTAAACTTCACATTGTGGAATAAGTCAGATAAAACAACCTCAAGCTTCTCTTCTGGTTCCCTTTTCGTGAGAGGGGCATGTTTTGGTAGGCTTTTTTTAAAAAGCACATTTTAAACAAGAGAACCCTTGGGATCTCAAGAGGCTTTAAGTTTCGGTTTCCCTGTGAAATATTTCTTCCAAAACCTGTCTGGCCACAATGAGATACCTATGCGTGAAGGATCCAAAGAACTGGGTGGTGCAGCTGCCTGTCTGTGTAAGTACTTCCCTTATTTGATAGCAATCGGCCTCTTCTCCCCCTCCCCTTCCTTCCCTACCTGAACTGGAACCGCTGTTCTTCTGCTTTGTGTTTTGTCGAGACTCTTTCATCCAGGGGAATATTTGTTTGGACATGGTGGGTGAGTTCATGATGGAGCTCTTGGTGGCGTTGGCTGGGGTGGCATTGGTGCTGGCATTCTGAGGTGGTGACACAGAGGGGGGTGGCGGTGGCGGCGGGGCCTGTTGGCTGGGAGGCTGCTGCTGGGGTGGCTCTGGAAGGACTGGGGGCTGGAGGGATTGGCCGGTGATGGTCCTCATGCAACTCTCATTGATTTCATTGGCCTTGTGGTGGGACACGGAGCTACTGCCGCCACCGGGGGATTGCAACGAGCAGGCAGGTCGATGGTACTCTGTTTCCACCAGCGAGGAAGAAGGAGGCGGAGGATATTGCTGCTGACTAGCATTGTAAGCGAAACCATTTGCTCCTTGGTAGGGATAGCCGCCATAGATCGCAGAGCTGTCGTAGTAGGTCGCTTTTTGCATTTCGTTGTTTCCCAATATTTATTTCACAAACTGACAGGGTCTTGACACCCTTAAAGAATAACATTGGCACCCCTCTGTCACGTGACGTTTTTCCTCCAATGGCCCCTCCTGATAGACCTAGGGAGTAGGGAAAGCACAGGAGAGTGAAGAAATAGTACAAATCCATCTTACTTTCAATAGCTAAGTGACATGAAAGCCATAACAGAAAAAGTGGTCAGCAATATTTAGCAGCATGACTTGGCCTGAGGCGAAGAGTGTTGCGATAGAAAAACTGCTTGGATTTACTGGCAGCCAGGACCGGGTGGTTTACTGCTCCAGGAGAGACGGGCTTTCTAGGATTTCCGAACTCCCCCTGCCCCCATTCTCCTACTGAAAATGTTTTATGGTTTCTCACAGAAAGGAACTCCTGGCTCATGTGAATCCAACACTTCCAGTTAAGGGAAATCCCCCCCCCCATTATTACTATCGCATTGATCGGTAGTTCTTTCCTGCCACAAGCTTAGAATTTTGCTTCCTTAAAAAAAAAAAAAGATCAAAGCCTGGTTACGATTCTGAATACAATTTTTTTTTTGGGGGGGGACAATAAATACCTATGCAATATTCACAATTCATGGGCAGCCCCAAATTCTTGCCGTCGAGAGATTCCAACTGGTAAAATATTTGATAGGAATCCGCATTGTAACACATAATGACACTCGTGTAATGAAACTGCTGATCTAGTAGGGATATCCCCTTACTTCGCTGTTTAATAACCAGCCAACTTCCTGAGCATAAATTAAGCTTAAATGCTGCTACTGAACAGAGCGACACAAATCAGGCCTCCAGGATCAGAGCAGACTCCACACGGAGCCAAGCCTGAGCATCTGAGGGTGATCTTCCAAACCCCATTCTGGGTGGAAGTTTCTTTCTGTAGCTTCGGGCCTATGCTTAGATTGCTGTCTGAGGGAACTAAAATAAACTTATAGGGAGTCCATCAAACCCATAAGCACTTTTAAAATGTTCTCCTCCCCCCCACCCCCAGTAAGATCCCCTGAATTCTACCTGTTCAGACATGATGGATTGGGGAGAAAACACACACACACACACCAGGAACCTGAAAAACCACCGTTCATCTCCATGACCACGGCTTGAACTTTCCTACCAACTTAACGATAATAGGTTCTGTCTTTGGAACTGCTATGTAATTTGATGTATGGGGGTCATTTGGCTGCGGAGAAGGGAATGGACGCACACAAAACCGCATAAGGCTCCTCCAGCCCAGGCGAATCTTTCCTGCTCACTCAACAATGTTTACCTGTCTGAGCATGGCCAGCTAGAGATGGGCTCCCATTCACAGAAATCTTATCTAGCATCTAAGAACTTTTTATAGGCTCGCCAGCACCAGAAATTAAAACCATCTCTCCACACCTTCCTTGCCTATCCTCGTCTTTCCACTTACACTGCCCCTTCACCATTCAGACCAAAACACTTCTCTGTCAAGGCTCATTGCTGGAGGGGAAATTACACAAGATCATATTCTCTCTCTCTCTCTCTCTCTCTCTCTCTCTCTCTCTCTCTCTCTCTCTCTCTCTCTCTCTCTCTCTCTCGCTCTCTCTCTCTGTTTCAAATTAATTGTACGTGTTTGCGTTTCAATTAAGACCCTTTTCTTTGAAATCGAGGCACATTATAGGGACGGATTAATTTAATCACTCTTTTGCATCTGGCTACTGCCATTTGCTTTCTTAAAAAACCGGGAAAACAACGACCAAGTCTTTCGGTGGTTATTAGGCAAACTAGCTAGTCAAGATGTAAATATTTAAGCAGTTAACGACATCCCCAAATCACGGATGCTGCATGGACTGAATTCGATCTCATCCGGTTGGAAACTAAATCGACTTGAACAGAAGTGCTTTACCTTTAACTGGGTGGTAGACCCTATTGTTCTTGTCTGTTCCTTCATATTTCCGGGCTTTGAGGGGGTTGCATTCGTGTGCCTGGCCTGTTGACTTTTCTGAAGCACAACTACATTAAACCGGTGGCGACTCCTATAACCGTTGACGAT
Source organism: Gekko gecko (assembly GCA_029375565.1). Taxonomy (NCBI): domain Eukaryota; kingdom Metazoa; phylum Chordata; class Lepidosauria; order Squamata; family Gekkonidae; genus Gekko; species Gekko gecko. The sequence continues at coordinate 51,665,809 of JAPDNY010000011.1, read as the reverse complement.
TCTTAGGCCGTTTGATACATTTGCCTGCCCTCCTTCGGTCTCACCATCTCGCCCAGTCCAATCATAACTGGGGGGGGGGGATAATGCTAAAGAGTTTCATGGAGTAAGGTAGGGTTTTCCCCATTCTTAACAGCTAACACGTTCCTCACAAGGTCCTAAGGCGTTCAGTAAACTAGGAAAGGAGACCAGCAGGCCAGCTTCCACTAAAGTCAGTGGCAAAACTCCCAGCATGGCTGTGGATAGAACCTACATTAAATTACGGCCCTCCCAAGGTAAATGCTTCCTCCAGATAACTCGCCTCTCGCAGATACAGCCCAGCTAGTCTACAACTACAGAGAGGGAAAGGGAGGGGGGTGATATCGGCAAAAACAGGCCCCAAAGAAGTTCGGCTTGGCAGACGCAACCTCTGCTGGAACTCTTGATCTTTTATCACAGGGTGAGGTTTAGTCTGGTGGACAACAACCTGATCCTCACAAGGCAGCCCGATCCTGTGCGTGTTTACTTTGAAGTAAGTCCCATGGATCTTAAAGGGATTTACTTCCTGGCAAATGCTCATGGGATTGCTGAATTCCGCGACGGAGGTGGTGGTCTCGGGGTGAGCAAAGTCTGCGTCGGCCCTTTCAGAGAAAGGTTCCGATCTGCTTTTTTAAATAAACACCTGGGGGGGGGAGAGAGAGAGTTCGGCTGGGTTAAGGCAAGCAGCTCGTTCCTTCAGCCTCCCAAACAACCCCGCCCTTTCCCCCCTGGTTCCGGATCCATGCCCCAGGGCAGGCCGAATGTTTGGACTTGTGCTGCTTTCGTTCCCGGGAAAAGGGTTTGCTTGAAAGGGCCTAAAAGTTCCAGGGGCCGGCCCCTCGCCTCCCTTGGTCTGTGGACCGGACCTCAGGCTCCCACCAAACCCGAGCGCGCTTTCCTCTTTCGCCCTTGTCGACCCCCCCCGCACTCTAAAGAGGTGACCCTCGCGGACACCCCTCTCCCAGCCGCCCCCGCTCGCCCCCCGCCCCCCCCGCCAGCCCTCGCCTCTCACCGCAAGATTTCCTGCTAGAGAAAGGAAAGTGGCGGGGCCAGGGGCCACTGGCCTGAACTCGGAGTGTAAAGGGTCTATCCGTCACTGCCTGGAAGGAAGCTCCAGCCTGTGAACTCTTCTTGAACCGAGATTTAAGTCTCTGGTCATAAATCACCAGGACATAAACTCCGCTATTCACCACTGATAGCGTATTTTGTGGCCTGCTTACCTTAACTTCTGACGACTGAGGGGGAAGCCAGCATTTGCTCTTTGGAGGCTCGGCGACAGTCGCTCGCTCCCGGCCGGCCCTGGGGGCAGGACTCTGCCCCCCCCCAGCCCCAGTTATGATTGGACCCCTCGGCTCCTCCGGGATGGGAACCAGCTCAACGCATCCCCACCAGCAGCCAAGGCAGGAGGAGCCCTGCCTCAATCCGGAGGAGGAAGAGGAGGAGGAGGAGGAAGAGGAAGAGGACACGCGAGGGGATCTTTCTCCGGCTCGTCTCCCTTACCTCGCTCCAGCCTCTACTTCCACTCCCCCACCCCTCAGGCCAGCCGCGATCAGAGAGACACCCCCCCCACCAGCGCGACTAAAGGAGCAAGGTCCCTCCTAATGTAGCTCGTCCGAAAAGCAGGGAATGTCTCTTATGAAATCTTGCACGCCCAAGGGGGCGTCCGTTGGGGAAAGGCAGCTGCCTCGGGAAGTCCGGGGGAAGCAGTCCAGCCGGCGGGGTGGGGGTGGAGGAGAGGGAATGGAGGGAGGGGGGAGAAAGAGGACGAGGACGAGGGGAGCGCTGGGGCGGCACCGGCGGAGGCCCGGGGACTTATGCTAATGGAGACAAAGGGTCCTCACAAAAGGGTCACTCTGCCCAGACCTCGTGGTTTTGGTCTTATTAATCTGACAATAGTTTTGGCTCTCGCGTGGTGAAGATGGGTCCTTCCGGGCAGGGCTGAGGAGGGCTGAGGCGGGGCCCTCAAGACTGGGATACCCCTTCCCCATGATCCAGAAGGAACTCTTTGGTCTTTCTGGCACCCGGGCCATTTCAGGACCACCCTCCCCAAGGATCGAATGAGGACGTGTCGGGACGAGGAGCTGGGGCACGAGAGGCACCCACGGCCAGATGCCCATGTAAGGGCGCATCAGCTTTCCGAACCTTCCCCCCGGCAGCCGACCCGCGCATGCACACCCATGCACACACACTCCGCACACACGATCAGCGTACATGTACAGTGCCAAGCTCTAAGGTCAAAGAGAGGCATTTGCTTTGAATCCCATTCCTAGAAACCAGTGCAGGAGGCATCCACCACTGTCAGACCCAGCGAACCCGAACTGCCTGCCTTTTGTCTCCAGAGCGACGGGACTCGGGGTACGACCCTAATATGTAAAGTAGACCCAGCCAGGAGACTAAGGGGCTTTGCTCGCGAGTAAACCCTAAACACAACGCAATAAAGAATCCGATGGACCTTCAAAGCCATTCTAACTGGGTGGATTGTGGCTCGGGTCGGCCCAAACCCCTAAACAACTAGACAAGCCCGCAGACTTCTTTACCCGGAGAGACAACACGTCAGTAGGCATTATGAAATATACTCACAGAGACTTATGGGATATTGTGTGTACATGCTGCTGGCCTGAACGTTTTGGTTTGGCGGACTTCGACGCTTCCTCATTTTCCTTCTCCTTCTCTTCTTCCCCATTTCCTTTCGTTCATCTCCTCCCCCCACAATTCAGTCCATCCTTCAACCCAAGTTCACGTAACGCCGGCCAGCGGAGTGCCTCTGGGTCCCAAGAAAGCCGGGCGCCGGTGGTGAGGCTCCAAAAGCCGCACAAAAGAAGCCGCTTGGCGCGCGGGACGTTCAAAGGAACCTCCGAATAATGCCTAGGTGTGAATTTGACAGGACTTTGTTACCCGAAGGTGTTAAAACTACAAAGCGCCTCTGGCAACCGCAATGTCACCTTAAAGCCAAAACAAAGCCAAAGGGGGGGGAGAGGGGGCTTTTTAAAAAAGGAACCCACAAGTACTCTAAGGCCAGGGTGGCCTCTTATGCATACCAATGGTTTTTTGTCATTTATGGCTCGGCAAGATTTATGACTTCACGCAGCCGAGCTGTAAACAGAGCGCCACAACAGAAACACTTGCTCCTCGCAGCACATTGCGGTGTCTCAACATGAAAGGAGAAGCGAAGCGGCGTAGGAGGGCGGGGCGGGGGGGGGAGAGAAGGGGCCAAAATCCGCGGGTTGGCATTTTTGCTACAAACGACCCCTTGAAAGTTGCGCGGGATGAAAACGCCCCTTTGGTCAATAATCAACCCCGCACTTTCTTTCTTCTGAAAACTGCTGATGTGACTTTCTTCGTTTTCAACACTCCCCCCCCCGCCTAGAAAAAAACAACCCACCAAGGAGCCGGTTCAGCAACACTGAAGCGGGAAGAGGGGGTCCCTCTCCTGAGCGAGGACTGCGCCTTCCAGTCCACCATAGCCCAGGACCTCAAACGCCGGGGATTCTTCCGGGCAGCCGGGGCGAGCGGGGGGCGCGGGGTGACAAGCCTTCCAAGGACTCCGGGATGTTTTGTTATGAGTACGTCTAATGTTCTGATGCTCCGATAAGGTTTGGTTTCCCCCTCCGAGCAACAGAAGGCAGACAATTTGTCGCGTTCAGGAACAGGAATTTTGAAGGCCCGGGGTCTGAAGGGCGAGGGTCTCTTCTTGTAATAATACCGGAGAAGTGCTCTCTCTCGCCCCCCCCGCCCCCTTCCCATTTAGTTTTAATGTTTCGGGGGGGGGGCAATATGAGGACTTGGTCTGTTTTCATAATCCTTTTGACTCTCTAATAAATATTTAATAAATAAATATTGCTGGATTTTAACCCAAGGCGCCTCCGCATTCCTCTGCCCCTCCAAGTAACTACGGGAATTGGACGGTGGCCATGGGAAGCAAAACTGCATAGATCCAAGGCGGTTCTGAATCGACCCCTTCCCAAACACCCTAGCTGCAACCTGGGGAGGGCTGCCCTACCCCCGAGTCCAGCGTTTTGATTTAATAATGAAGACTGACCCCTCCAATTCTTTTCTGGACTAAAACCCTTCAATTTTTTCTGATCTCCGCAAAACACTGGTAGGACCTTGGGTGCCGAAAATGGAGGAAAAATTCCGAATCATTGGGAGAGAAGGAGGCGGTGGGGGAATTGTCCAGAACTGTTATCCTTACAGGGGAGAGAAGCCGTGAGATTGACGGAGATTCTGGATAGAATGCCAGTCCCAAACGCCTCACAGGGCAAAGCCAACCTCGTTTACTCGGAAGCAAGTACCACAGTGGGGCTTACTTCTCAGTAACAGTCTTCAGGGTCGCTGCCGTAGAACTGTAGCCCGCTGGCCGGTCTTGGAAGAAAACGGTTTTTGTCCCGACCATGGATTAGTTTTCTGGTACCCACATAACCGCCGTTTGCACTCGGTTGTTATTTACTCAGAGTATACTCAGGGTTTACACACGATTCCCTGTTCACCTTCCCTCACCGGGTCTTTAACCCCTCTCTACGCTTAGGAGAGGAGAAGACCGGAACACTCCCTCATTTATGGCTGTTTTAACTGGGTCAAAGAACTGGGTCATAAATCATAAGTAACGATGACAAAGTAATTGAGCCGCAATTAAAACTTACACTGTATTTTATTTGTTTCCAAGCCCGTGTCGGCCTAGTTGAAATCTGGGGTTTCCCCCTCCAAAAGGATGTTTTAAAGCCATCCTTAAATTATATTTAATTGCAGGTTTTAAAAGAAAAGATGCAAGTGATTTTTTTTAAAATTGCTGTTTTGTTTCACCGCCTGATTAGGAAAAGAGGGGGCAGGTTCCCTTCTGCATCTCCGCATTAGGAGCTCGCAGAAAGCTCCTGGATTCAATTGCCACAACATTTTCAGCAACGCAAGTTTTATTTCTTATAGTTCCAACCTTTTTCTCCAGAAATCTATCCCCAAACTGAACAATTGCAACTGACCGGTAATTTGGGAAGAGGAAAAAACAAAACAAAAAACCAGGCATAGCGGAGTGTAGGCGAGAGCTCTGCCCCTAGCCCACTGGCCACATAAATCAAAAATCAGCACTCTGACCTTTCGCAATGCTGAGACTCAGTGGTGGATGTAATTTTATATAACATTTGTCTCCTTGTATAACACAAGCAGGGCTTTCATTATTCCCCCCTCCCCCAGTTATTTAGTGCACATTTCCCTTCCATAAAACTAAAGAAATGGAAGGTTAAGACACGGTGATCAGTACAGGAAATCTAGGGAGAATGTAAACCTTTATGCAGAGGAAGGGAGACAGATAAATGCGCCCCTTTTCCTTTCCAGATCCCTGACTGTACAAACAACAACAACAACCCCCTCCCCCCAGCATCTCGTGAATTGTTAGGGAGGTTGTGGGGGGACACTTTTATTCCAGCCTCCGAGTGAATTTTAGCAAGCAGAAATAGGGAGAAGGGGCCGTTTCTCCACCGGAATTGTCAAGGTGCTGGCGGCGCATGTAACTGCCCCCCCCCCGGTAAATATAGTACCACTAAGCATCATAAATAAAATGGCAGCAGAATTGCATACTCATCGATTTGGCATTTCTGAATCAAAAAGAAAGAGAGCCAGAGCCTGAGGGGGGGGAAAGAAAGAAAGAAAGAAAGAAAGAAAGAAAGAAAGAAAGAAAGAAAGAAAGAAAGAAAGAAAGAAAGAAAGAAAGAAAGAAAGAAAGAAAGAAAGAAAGAAAGAAAGAAAGAAAGAAAGAAAGAAAGAAAGAAAGAAAGACTGGATCCCGGTCCCGTGACGTTTCTCAAAATGCATTTCGATCAGCATCTGAGGAATATATTAAACAATAAAAAGCGACGATAATGACCGTCCCCGGAAGGGTTATAAAGAAACAACGAGCGTGCAGCAGTAAGACAGAAAGGCAGGCACAAGAACAACGCGCAGAACCGCAAAAACCGTACGGGGAAGGGAGCGAAAGAGGCAGCTATTCTCTGATCTATTTATTGCAAGCCCCCCCCCAGCACACTGAAACAAAGGGGGAAACGAGGCTTGACTGGGATCCATATACACCCTTAAGCCTTTTCTCCTGACCTTTGCCTCGGCAAGCAATAAGTCACACACGTAAATGAACAATCAACGGAAATACCTTAAAATAAAATCCATCCTTTTTAACGAAGCATCGCGTCCTAACAGCCCGGCAATAACCTTTCCATAAGGACCGAGCGCCGTAGCCCGACTGGAAGCTCTCCGAGGGGTGAGCGGGTTGGTCGCTTGCAGGGGGTTGGGGGGGGGTGGATAATAGAAAGCAGTTCTTGCTCTGAACAGAAACTGGAAAAGCGTAATCACAGGCGAAGCCAGTCCGGGTCTCCACTCCAAATGCCACAATAATGCGCTGTATTATGTGCTCACGTGGTCATACGTCAACTTAAATCCTTTTATTTGAAATAGAGAATCACTGAAGGAACAAGGGTTCGAAACGCGAGCCTCTGGGTTTTGTTTTGGTGGGGGTTTTTTTAACCTTCACGCAAGTGCATTAAAGAAGAGAAAAATCAAGTAAAGGAGATTCCCCCCTTCCTTCTCTCACATTAATATTTTTGTACACAAAATTCAGACGGAAAGGTAAGAATTCTCATTTTCATAGGATGTGATTACACTGAACTTTGAGACTAGTCAAGTGGCCCTTTGGAAGGCAACTCTCCGGTGACCCGAAGGGCGGAAGGGGGCAGGCGGCGCCATCCGAGGAGAACTTCAGCCACTGCGCTCCCCTCCAGGAAGCCCCCTTCAGAACGAGGAGGATCACCCGCCAGCCCACGGTCTCCTCTGTCCTTCTATTGAACGGGGCTTGCTGAACACCCACATGTTACATCAGAGCAGTTGTAGGAACCCCAAAGACCTGTAATTACCTGACAAAAGGGAAAGGAGCCTCTGGTAGAGAGTGCCGGACTTCTGTCCTCGCAGCACCCTAGGAGGAGGTGGAGGAGGAGGAGGAGGCGGTGGAGGAGGAAAGCGTCATCCTGCTTTGTGGTGGATCTGAATTTTGCAAACTCTTTTGGGACCTTCTTGTTCAACCTGCGCTTACGCATTTCCTATGCAAGTACTTGACTGATGTACAAAATTATAGGGTTCTCGAACTATGAAATATTTAGGGGGGAAGAATGATCAACAGTCCAGAAAGGGAGGATTTTTTTTAATAAGGAAAGAAAGAAAAGAAACTCATGCAAATCCCTCGAGTAACTCTAAGAAAAGAATTGATCTCGATGCAGATCTAAGAGCTTCTCTTGTTTCAACCGTGGGCTTCTCCCAACCTACACCATGCTTTAAAAGGCCAAGGATACCTCACTGTTTTAATAACAGGCAGCTAGAGAAAATCGTTCATACCCAGATGCCTTATATAGGCCCACTTTGGTTATTTGGGTCCCGAATGTCCTACCCCATCTTTGCATTTAAGAGCATGTAATTTCCTTCAGCTATTCTCCTCCACCACCCCACACTAAAGAAAGTTTTATTCTATTATGCTTCTTTCAACATTTGCCCTAGACTTTTTTAACCTAGTTGTGTGAGCAGATGGAAATGTATCCTTCCTCTGCCTTATTGTCAAAGTGTGAGCAGTCTTACTTATTCGACTTCAAGACTCTGTGGGACTGTAACTTCTCTAACAGCAATCTTCCCGATCCACAGCCTTGTTAAGTCAAAGGGCTGGGACCTTCCCCTTGCTGTAATTCTAATGCTACTACTCTTCCACACTGAGAAATGGGCCGGGACTTTTTAAAAAATTGCATCGGTGAGTATTGTGATTTGCTTGTAACATCATAAAAGAGAACTTGCCACTATTTCTTTTTCCTCAGCCCCTCTTCCCCTTGGAAATCTACAGCCAAAGCCATACTATAAAGTCCGTGGCAAAGCTCCCTACTTGCAAGCAGCTCTGGTGGCTTTTACCAGTGTGGATTTCCTTCCAGTTAACTGTGCGTAGAATCCCAGCCTTCCTGGAGCCCTTGGACAGTAACAGAACCGAAAGACCTTCTCTCATAAGCGACTTGGGCGCAATTCCTTAGCATAATAGCTATCTACAGGTCAATCAGCGCTGCCTAAGAACAGTTTCTTTGACAAACGCTGGACGCAAGCGGGGGAATGGAAACTGGATTCGTGGGTACTGAAACCAACGTGTCCTCAGGCCTGAGTTTCTTCAGCAACAATGCAACTGAAATTAATGGATAATGGAGCCGACCTAGGAAAAAGCACATCAAACTTTCCTGAGCCTCAAGAAAAACCTTGTCGACTGCTTTGAGCCTTGTCGACTAGCTTTTGCAAACAGAAACTACAAAACAGCACGTCACACTCATAAATCTGGGGTTCAGTAGCAACTTACTTGCCTTAACACTGTATAGTACTGAAGGTTGCCCTTTTCAAACGTCCCTCCCCCAATACGATCAAGTTAATGTGAAAACTGCAGTTTAACTATTAACATGGGATATAGTAAGTGGAATGAACCAGTTTTGAAGAAAAGTCAACCGCTCGGTGATGACCTATTTCTTCATTGTGAGGCCAAGAAGAAAGAAAGTTCACTTTGACTGGTATGGAGTTTTGGGTCTTGGATGAATATTTCTCTTAAACAAAACATGGTTCTGGAATTCATTTGCTTTGATCGAACTTCAGGGATTATGCTTTTGAGTACAAATGCGAATTGACTTCAGAGCAGCAGCAGCTCTTCGATTTGTGTCGACACCCATTTTGCCTCGTTCGGAGAGATTCTCCATGCTTTTATTTGATATCTCGAAGACAGGAAGGTCTGTAAACTTCAGGAGGGCTCAAAAATGTTACATTTTCTTTAGGAAGGAAGGAAGGTGTCCTCCTCCCCCACTGCTTTATGCGGGGACAGTCCACTCTGGAATCCATTAGGCAGAAACAAGAAACAGACCTGAGGCTGAGATCCTAGATGGAACTCTGGTTGAGGAGGAAGGAGAGGTTGGGGGGCTTAGTGGGCACTTAAACATGTTTTTGGGGTATGCAGTTGTCCGCTAAGTTTTGAAGTGTCTGTATTAAGACTGCAAAGCTTGAAAACCTGTCTTAACCTTTATTCACTCAGAGGTAAGTCCTATTGATTTCAGTGGGACCCTTTCCCAAGCAAGTATGCTGCAGCCTAGGCAGTCCGTGGGCCTTGCTTCGGGGCAAAGATGCTTAGGATGCCTGATACAAACGTCAAACGATTGAAAGTAAAGACTGACGTTTTGGGTTTGGGAGTAAGTCTTCCTCTACCAGATACCCAATCAACCGCATATTCTTCCTGGACTCTTAAAATATTTCAGATCATATACTATCTGGCTTTGGCTCTTGACTTTCTGTTCCCAGTTAAGCCTGAAACACAGATAAAGTCGTCCGATCTGCGGAGTGACCTCTTGTGGAAAACACTTTTAGCTCACTTCTGTGTAGGTTTACTCGGAAGAAAGTCCCACATAGGTCTATGGGGCTTACTCCCCAAGTAACTATGCCTAGCTTTGCAGCTTTGACCCAGAGCTTAACAGAGAGATGGGCGTAGAATTGTTTAGGTGAGGTGATTTTCTGTATGTTTGCTTAGTTTAGTTGCAGGGTGCTATTGTTTCAGTCAAGGAAGAGGCCACATTGCATTATATAGATTTTCATCTAGGCACCCCTTAAGCCAGGAGGTTTGTTCACGTCCCTATCGGAGACAATAAAAAGACTCTTGAGGGTTTTCCCTCCAAATGATCATGCATTGAAGTAAGTTTGTGCAGAGCCACGTTAGCAAATAACGAGGTTGTTTCTGGGATGCTATTCTGGCCCTGGAAAAATAAATCCTGATCTCCCCTTTAGAATGCTACTAACTTAAAACCAACATTTTGTCTTGAGCCGGTTTAAAAGAAGCCCTTTGGAGACCCCTTTTAGCAGGAAGGATTTCAGCCGGCAGCTAAATCAACACAACAAGCCCCTCTCGCCTGGTAATTTATGCCTGCCTTTAAAAGGTAGTAAACGAAACTAATTGTACTTCAGCCTCGTAAAAGCAGGTAATTCTAGCAGGAAATCCAGACAGCTCTGCATAGCCTTTAGTAGTCTACCGGCGCTGCTGTTGTTTTAATCATCCATACGGTGGAGCTTTAAAGTTTTCATTGATTCTAAGGATTAAAATGCGGGGGGGGGGCGCGGCGGAAGGCAACGACTTTAAAATCCAGAGACGATATTCAGTCGCCTTCAGTGGGGCGCCCAGGCCGCCGCAAGGAGTTTAAAACTCAGTGCACAGGAAGGGTAGAGACGGGACGTTCCTGAGATGTGCCTGCAGCCCCTCTGCCAGGCTCCCTTAAAAAGTCTAAATTCTAACGGTGGTTCTTATTTTTCCGGATTCGCACAGTAAACGTGGTAAACGTTTTAGAGGACCTTGGAGAGCTACAGAAAGCAACACGCCACCCCGAGAGTCTAGAAACGAAGTCACCAACCTAGGTTGAAATCTCGATTTTTAAAGACAACTGAACTTTTCACACAAGACTCCCACAGCCTCTCTGGTCCCCCCCCCCCCGTCCACCAGCCCCTGTACCCTCTTCCCAGAGTGGAATGGCTCTTAAAGACCTGGCTCTTACTTAGGGTCCTGTGTATTTCTTTGTTTGATAAGACACGCATTCTCCGGGCAAAGAAGACGAATCGACGCGGCGCGGGGGAAAATGCCAACCGATCTAGCGATTTATCAAACCCGAATCTCGTGGCAACTTTTGTAACAAGCACCCGCAAAACCCATCTCTGCAACACGAAACTATTCGAAACCCTGCGGCAACAAATTTCCATGTCTTTTCCCGCCCACTGGGTTCTTACCTCCTTGTGCTCCCAGCAACCCAACGGGATCCTTTCCAGCTTCTAGGCTCCTTGAAAGCGCATTTTTCGGTGCACCGGAGTGCTGTAAACAAAGAACAGGCAAGAGCTGGGTAAGAGAAGGGGACAGAAGATGGGTTTTAATTCAGAGCCCAGGCAGGGGTCAGTTGCTGAGTTATCCTAGGCGAGGTATGTCATCACGAAAACGAAGCTGTTGATTCGTGCCATAAACATGTAACAATATTGCCTTTTGCAATCGTGTATGAAATTGGAAGCCCCCCCTTTTATGTATGCAGCGCGGCTTCTTTACGACACATATGCCTTTTATATGGAAGGCAGGCTGGAGACTCCTCTGGGGAAACCTTTGTTTAGCATCATTTAGTCAAATAAAAATATTAAATACAACCGGGCCAGCCTCATCTTTGTAGGAGGGCATGCAAATAGATCTTTAGTTTCAATGCAAGGTACAGGACTGAACGCATCCTTGAATGGTTGGGCCTGATCGTTGACCGGTATCCAGTTGTCTCCCAGTGACTCAGGTCAGTTAAATATACCTATGTATATATACATGGGAAACCGAGAAATTAGGGAAGGTACTGAAACTGAGCATGTTATTGTCCTTCACGAAGTAGCACCCCCCCTTCCCAATATATCTGTCATCTAAAGTAACAATGAGCCTCTTCCCTGCCCTCCTCGATCCTCTTCACGCATTACATTCAGGCCTAAAATAATAATAATAATAATCCCATTCGATTCGTCTTAACGGGGCTAGTAAAAGTGACTGCTAATAATGCTAAGTGCCATTTCTTGGAAGAATGTCGCCAGAGTCTTGCAAAGTCTAAAATCCATCTTGGGAGAGCTTTCCGTGATAGAATTTGGTTGTTGTAATTGGCTGGTTCGATAATTGCGGCCATAATTTTAAATTTAGACCGAAAGCACGATCTCGCGCAAAAGAAAGAGAAATAATTATTAGGTATCATAATCGCTTACAGGGGTGTTTATTGCTTCTGGAGAGCTCTGATGGCACAAGCGGGCAGCGGGTCTTGCCAGGCAGCTACTTCTCCAGTAAGGAGCACTCCAGACTCGGAGATTAATCCCTCCCCCCACCTCGAGTCTCTGCCTGCTCCCCGTCCCGGCTGGGGGGGGGGAACTCCGCTGGTGGTTAGCGCTCAAGCGCCCCGGTTTCCTCCATAAACAACCGCCAAGGCGATCGATCGTGATCGGCTTGATCGGGCTGCCTCCCCACTTATTTATTTATAGTTTTAGATCAGCATCCTGCCCTGCCAGAAACTGTCGCCGGTGTATTTGGGAGCGATTAAGCCACACGCTGCAATATATTAAACTGCCAGAGCTCGGGGGGGGAGAGGAGGGGGGGCCCGGTATGAAACAAACGAACGAACAAACAAACAAACAAACACGGCCCTTCTCTCTGTTCGGAGAGCTGCTAAGTAGCCACCGAGCGCGCAAACGTCACAGGCATGTAGAGAAGCGCGGTCCTTCTCTTCCGCCCGAATATTAATTGCGGGGCTTTAAGTCGGTCCTCCTAAATCGCTCAGCTTCAGTGATGAGTCATAGAGAGGCATTTTGCCTGCGACTCCCCTCTTTTTGTCGTCGTCGCCGCCGCCCCCCCCACCCCCCATGCTGGCCGCCGCCTCTCGGGTTTCTTCCTCGGCCCTGCTCAAGGACCGGTGATTTATGGACGCCAGGCAAATTGGGGAAGGGGGGAGGAGGAGGAGAGAAAAAGGGACTCCCGCACTGTGGAAGACAACTTCCGCAGGGTGAATGGGTACCAGGACGCTATCAAATCGCTGCGCCCGGCTCGGAGGCTTAATCACCAAAAAGGCACCTCGCCACTGAGACTTAACATTTCGTAAATCTTCCCCCTCTCCAGGCAAAGAGTCCCAACAAAGCACGTGCGAACAAGGAAAAGCAATCAAGGCACACGACTGGTCTGTGTATACTTACCAGCCTCTATTGCTTGCTTAAAGAAGTTTTAGGGGCTCTTCCGGGGGGGGAAAATAATAAATCAGGCAGGTTGGCTTTTGTTTTTTGGAAAGTCGAAAAAGAGGAAGTCCCCTTTCACGTCGGAAAGAATCACTCCTTCTAGTGAGAACTGACGGCCACCGATCCATTCGTGACGAGCGGCATTAATTATTTAATGTCACGTGACCCGACCCCCCCCCCTTCTTCCTGATTAAAATTTCAATATCTACCCAAGAACAGATAGCAGCACCTTTATCTGCCCTAGCCGCGTTTCTCGCGATGCTTATTTAGGCCTCAGAATCTCGGCGGATTTTGACAGATTTTCAGTAGCAGGGGAGCTCGCCTGGACATCAATAACGCGAGTCTGGCAGGCCCCGGCGCAGTGAAGCACTCAAGCCCCGAACCAGTCATTGGGGTTCGGATTTTTATTGCTCGCCAGCAGCAGGCTGGGCCAGCCTGCCGAACTGGGACGCGGAGCTTTCGCCCCCGCCCCGGATAGAAGGCCTGGCGTTAGAGACCTCAGACAGGCGGGCTCCGAAGAGGCTTCACAATCCCAGGTTATCAAGGGAGGTCCCCCTTCTGTCAGGGTCAGCTGGGGGTGTTACCATCCATCTCAAGGGCCCAAAGGCTTCCCACCTTGGCGAAAGGCAGAGGGCAAACATGGCACCTTGGAGGCACTCTGGGGGTGATGGAGAGAATCAGTTCCGTTCAATGAGATTTACACCCGTTTAATTTCTTTTGATTAGCTCCTCTTGCGTCTGAATAACTTCGAAGGACAAACAACAAATAGTTCTGGGACCGTTCGCCCAGAACATGTCCCGGAGAGGTGATGTGAAACGGATGGCCTGGTCCCGCTGGTTGGATCTTCCACTGCAGACTTGCAGATTTACACTTTGACCAAATCAGCTGAGCTCACAATGGGATCATCACTATGAACCCTGGGCTCACACACCTAGCCTGAAACACTGCCCGCTCTCACCCCTCAAGGAACTTTCTCTGCTGAAGGACTAGCGCTCCCATATCTAGCCTCATCTCTAAGTCTCTTGCAAGTGAAATGTAAAGAAAAGGCAACTCTGGCTGACAAACCCGGAACCGGGGCGGGGGGGGGATGGCTCTCCTCCGCACAAAATAAATCACTGGGAAAACACTACAATTCTTGTTTATTGGTCTTCGAGTAGGTTCACTCTAAGGTTGCCCCGTGGAATGGTGTCACCGAGATATTGATCTCCTCTGTATATTTCTGTAGTGGACAAACTAAGCAAGAGGGGGGGTTCTTTAAAGTGGGGAAAAGGCAGTCTTGACTCATGCCAGGTCGGGGGCCTCTGAAGGCATGGAGAGTAGAAATGTTTGAAGGGACCAGTCAATGGTTGAGAAATGATCAGTGCTTGGAAATAAGGCCTGAAAGGAAGAAGGGAGGGAGACCGGGATGCCACAAGGCCACGGTCTTCTCAACCCACCACCCCATTCCTGTTTACAAATTTGAAGGAGCTCTTGTAAGCAAATATAAGTAACACGCAAAGGTTGGAAAACCAATCCAGTTACACGTTTCTGGGCCCCTCTTCCTGCTCCCCCCCTTCATGGAACAAACCAGACTGAAATTCAGTCCAATAATAAGAAAAAACCTGGACTTGTCTTTACTGATCATGAGGACTGAAGTGCCAGGACTGCTTTCATTTCGCCTTTAGCTGAAATGTTAAAAACCTTTAGAATCCAAACTAGTCGCCTTTATAGAAATAGGGCATGTTCCTGTGTGTATAAAAGGTAGAAAGTAAGTGTGTGTGTGTGTGTGTGTGTGTGTGTGTGTGTGTGTGAGAGAGAGAGAGAGAGAGAGAGAGAGAGAGAGAGAGAGAGAGAGAGCAGCGAGAGACTGTGAGATTTTGTGTGAGAGAGAAAAGAAAGCTTGTGTGAGTGTGTGTATGAGGGGAATATTGAGGTCCGAGGGCCAGATTTAAAAGAATACTGTCTTTAAAGGTCAAGGGTTTGATGGGTCAGTCGCCTTCTCTTAAAAAAACAATTAATGGGATAGAAACTGTGTCCTTTCGGTGAACTCTCTTGGTTGTCCTAGTAGAGGCAGGACAATGGTAGGGTTTATACTCCACTGTGTAGATTTCCAACTTATTGTAACACTGATTATGGTAAGCTAGCACCGACAGGCACACATCATAGCAAACTCTATTGAGAGAGAGAGAGAGGGGGAAAAAGAAAACATTACCTTGAATGATGACAATCTGCCATATGTATTTTTCAATGCGCGCTCCATTCTCCACCCAGAAAGTATATATTTTCATCGCACAGCCCAGCAACTGTGTCTTTATACATGAACACATTTTCCCCAGGAAAATCCTTCGCGTCTCCTCAGACCTTTTCCAAGAGAATGCCTTTCAGAATCGCTGTTGAATTACAAAGAAGTATTTATTGGAGGAAGTGATTAATGATTCCCAGTAAAATTGCTATTTTCAGCGTGATTTCATTTCGCTTTTTTTTTTTTTACAATGGGAAGGGGGGAGGGAAGGGGAGTTTCAAGCGTAAGACTGCGGAAGTCAAAGAAGAAGCTTAACACTCTGTTCAAATAGTTGATTTAGCATCTTGAGCGTTGTTGTTAATTTTGGGTTTCAATAAATTAGCAGAAGAAGATTCTCTACGCTAAGCCTAACAAAGGCTTTAGACAAAGAACTCTGCTCTAGAAGGGATTGGCAGGGAAAGCATCTCTTTTTCCAACTAATTCTTTTTTTCATTTCTAAACAGAATTTGGATATAATGGGGATTTTAAAGATTGGGAAACACCTGGAAAGAAACCCCTTCAGTTGTTCAACCTGGGGACAGGCCAGTGAGGAACAGAACTGATGAGGAAGGACTCCCGGGGTTGAACCAAGGTGTCCTAGATGCTAGATTTTTCCCCCTGGCAAATGATCTTTGGAACTGCAGAGTTCTAATGGCAGTGTCTTCCCTCTCATTCTAATAAAATCGCCATAAATTGGAACCATTGAGGCAGTGGGCTTCACTTGCTGAGTAATGCTCATGGAGCTGCTTACAAGGTACTCGACTGAATTAAATAATTTCTTTCAAGCCACCAGAACAAGAGCATCGAATTATGGTTATAAATGCATGTAAGGCCCCAGTATCCATTCCATATCAGCAAGAACGCCCAACGATTATTATCATCTTCAAGGATGTAAGTTTGGACAAATATTTCAGAAGACTCCAGATAAGGCCCCAAGTCAAAGCCATCTTCTAGATCCCACGGGATTCCTTTACCGGGCCCTTAAACTTCCGGTTTATTGGCACCCCTCAAAAGGGAAGCGCCCTTCCAATTTAGCTGTCTCACCCCTTCCAAAAGTTGCAACCACTGTCTAAAGAACAAAGAAAGGAAGATGTGCCACTGAAGTTGCAAAAGGGTTCAATGTATGGGTCGCACAAAATAAGAATCACCACCATAAGAACATTAAGCACTCTGGTTTATTGGACTCACTGGAAGATCTGTTTCTGTTCACAGAGGACCGTAATTCACTATGTATGCATGAAAGTGTGATCACTGGAAATGAGAATAAACAAACAAAAGCACCATCTTTCTGAGTTCACACACAATAAGGCATTGAAGTAATAAAAAGGAGGTAAAAGCAGGATGGCCAGGCCCATCCACACCTGAGTTGAAGCGAAGTACTTGGAATACTACCGATTTTATTCATTGATTTATTTCGTGGGTAGGTATTTGCTATCTGTCTGATTTTGAAGTTGGGCTTCGCTTCCATGTGAAAATCGGTCCCATTGGGATCAGCATTAGGTCTTTCAACCAAGCTTAGTTAGGAGTCGAAGCTCAGCACAGCTTAGTTCAGGCTTCGACCCTGGTTCTCCGGCTTGCCACAGAAATGTGTCCGTGTTTTTGTGCCTGTGTCTATGGACAAGAGTCCACTCAAGTGAATCTTTCATTTTCCACATCACAGAGGGGAGCAATGTGATATTCAAAAGCAACTGCATGCCTCTAGTGCTTTTAATTTTTTTCTATACAGAGTATTTATTTCCAGCACTGGATTTATATACATCACACATTCACAAATGTATACACATAGAATCCACGAACTGTACACAGACTTCGACGGTGGCAGGATAAGAAGACAGAACAACCCTTAATCGCAATATTGGCCTACTTTTTGTCTTTCCTTTGAATAAGTGCGGGAGGGGGAGCATGGAGGGTAGACACACACACTAAGGAAGCACAATTACAGCAGGGACTACACTTTGAAAAAGTTAAAATGTTCTTGGTACATAGAGAACCTCTTTTCTCTGTCCGTAGGGGGGCGTGGTATTTGGGTGTTTCCAGACCCCATCAGGTTGTAAAGGCTTCCATGAAATGATTGGAACCAGGCTACACTTGAGAGTCCACGAACATTCCACGGAACAACACGGGCCTATGGCTCACACATACACACACACACACCTCTCACAAGGTCACTTAGAAACATTGTCGGCTCCTGAAGGCATATACACAAAAGGTCCTTCTTAGGTACAAGATCCATCCACAATTCTTTAATGCTGCAGGTAGACGGAATATTCCATAAATTAAAGAAACAAACAAATATTGCGGGAATAAAACATAATTACAGACCATAAAGCGCATTGTTCAGTTTTTTTGGTTTGAACACCTTTTGGAGGGGCACTGGTTCTCCTCTGCCCCCAGTTCAACACAGCCGATTGGTCCCCGTGCTAAACGAAACAAGGCGCGGATGGGGGAGGGAAATGGGGGTCCCTTGACTACGAGGGGCCATCATAGCGCTGTTGAGTTGGGGGTCAGCCTCCCCCGGGGTTGCTGCTGCTGCTGCTGCTGTGCCGGCGCTTTGGCTTGCTGGTTGAGACCCGAGGGGTTGGAGGAGCGCATCTTAGTGTTGGGCAGTTTGTGGTCCTTCTTCCATTTCATTCTCCGGTTCTGAAACCAGATCTTGACCTGGCGCTCGGAGAGGCAGAGCGTGTGCGCGATCTCGATGCGTCGCCGCCTGGTCAGATAGCGGTTGAAATGGAACTCCTTCTCCAGCTCCAGGACTTGCTGTCTGGTGTAGGCAGTACGGGACCTTTTTGGCTCCCCTCCGTTGTAGTTGGGGTTGACTGAGCGACCCAGGCGGTAGGCACACCGAGAAGGAGAAGAAGGCAACGGGACACCATCATTATTATGTAATAACGCGACAGTGGAGTTTAGAGAAGATGGGGGGGGTGGTTCAGCGACTGTGGACAATAGGAGACAATTGGGGAGCTATAAAAAATGGTGATGGGCGTTTGGGTTCAAGAAAAGCTTCAAAGACGCGCGGCCCAGCGTCACTGCCAGGGCAATTAAATTTATGGGGGCTGTAATGACTGCCCTATCGGTTTGGTGCCTCGTAAATCTCTGGATAAAGGGCTTTGCCCACAAAAGCTTTCTCACGTTTTCTTTTTCTTGGGGAAATTCTCTCTCTCTCTCTCTCTCTCTCTCTCTCTCTCTCTCTCTCTCTCTCTCTCTCTCTCTCTCTCTCTCTCTCTCTCTCACACACACAAACATACACACACAGGGTCCCGGCTCCCCTTGGAGAAGGTCAACTCACCCGTGCTCACGTGGATCTTCTTCATCCAGGGGTACACCACCGGCTCTTTCCCTTTGAGGCCGGGGAGGCTGTTGTCCGGCAAGAGGGGGCAAGCGGGGCTGCCGGCCACCGGGGCCGCTTCGCAGTGGCGTTGGGGGGGCTGGTGCGGGTGCTGCGGGACGTGGCCTTGGAGCAGGGGCTGCGCCTGGACATGGTGGCCTTTCAAGGCGGGAGGAGCGGGCGCTGGGGGAGCAGGAGGAGGAGGGTTGGGGGGCGGCGGAGGGGGCGGCGGGGAGGTCCCCAACGGAGGCTGCTCCGGGCCCGCGGTGGCGCCGAGGCTGCCGTAGCTATAAGGCGACTCGGGGTAGTGGGGTGGCTGCGCGGGGTAGAGAGCCTCGGGAGGAGGCGGTGGCGGAGGAGGAGGAGGAGGAGGTGGTGGCGGCGGCGGTGGCTGATATCCAGGCTCCCTGCTCGGCCGCGGGTAGTACTGGCGGAGCGGCGGGCCCGGGTGCTGCTGCGGCGGCTGCTGCTGCGGCTGGGGGTGCTGCTGGTGGTGCTGGTGGTGGTGATGCGGAGGGTAGCTGCTGCCCCCGCCGCCGTTGCCGCCGTGCTGCGAATATTCCTCGCAAGGAGGGAATTTGGGCTCGATGTAGTTGGAGTTTATCAAAAACGAACTCATGGTCATTAATTTGTGAAGTGCAAAAATACTAATTTTTCTCGCGTTGTCGTTTTTCTGGGCTCGCCGAGGCCCCTCCTCTCCTCCCCCTTCCTCCTTCCCTCCCTCCCTCCCTCCCTCCTTCCCTCCCCCTCCCCTTCTCCTGGCTGCTGTTGTCAAGCGCAGCCTGCCAAAGTTTGGGCCCCCTCCCTCCCCCCCGCAGTTCCCACCCCGAGTCGGCGAGGCGCACCCACACCCCGGTGCCACCCCCACCCACCTGACCGGCAGGGCCAATTGCGGCGCGGTTGGCAGAGCCCGGATCAGGAAATGGGAGGCGGGCGGAGGGAGGCTGGAGGGCAAGCCCGGGACAATCCCGGCCTGCCTCTCCCCTTCGGGTCCCGGTCAGAGAAGATCCCCTTCAGTGCGCCCAAGAGGCCCTCCAAGTCCACCGGAGCCCCGAGAGGGGAGACGGGGCGGTCAAAAAGGACACGGGGCAAGAAAAGACGCGCTCGGAGGCAACGGGGCGCTGAGATCTGCCCTGCTCTGTCGGGCTGCTTCTTTGACCTTGTTTCATTCTCCACCCCACCCCCCGCCCTGAGCTCGGTGAAGAGAGCCAAAGATGCGTACTTGACTTGTGAGATCATCCAGCTAAAATCACACAGACCAGTCACCTCCCTCCCCCTCCCTGAACATCGTACTTTAATCAGGTTGGTTGAGGTACCCTTCCCCCCATACCTGCTTATGGACGGGGTGGCCGTTATAATCCTTGTTTTGCGATTGTTAGAAGGGAAGGGGGGTTGGGGGAGGAGGTGGTCCTTGTTCCTAGTTAAAGGATGCCGAAGGAAGGTCAGCGATCTCGGGGGGGGGGGCGGGGGGGAGATTCTGACGATTCCCATCAAACCTCACTCCCTGGAACTGGCTTACGAGGAAGTAAGCCAGGAGAATAAGAGTTCTGATTAATGTATCTAAAACAGATCATCCAACACAGCGTTTTATTCTGTATCAGCTCCCTTGTCCCCAGACTTTTTGAGGATTTGAAAGACGACTACAAGGACTAGCAACAACTTTATCTTTTCTTGCGCTTAAGGAGATTGCGCCAAGCAGCCGCTGGATGGAGGGGTATGAATGAGTGATTGGACGGTTTCAGCGCCATCAATGCGGTGATTCGATCCTCTGAAACGCGGCGCACCTAATTGCAGCCAGCTATTTGTTTCTCTCTGATACCTCTCCAGGGCTTTTAAATGTTGCTCTTTTACGGTCATTTAATTATTTTTAAATCCTCCATCCCTTGGCAAATTTGGAAGCGATGGTGGCATGTAATTAGATAGAGGAGCCACAATAAAAGGAAATTAAGAAACAAACACCTAGATAGATATTTGAACCTTGCAGTAGATCAGAGAAGCAGTTAGGTCATCCACATTCCTGAATGAATGGTGACCGGAATCGTGAGAATATTTCCCTTGTAGGAGAGGTTATTTTTCCATAGTGTGAATGTTCGTTGTTTTAAAAGGGCATTTACTGCCCTCTTTCATAAGTACCCTAAATATTGCAGTTGGGAAAGGTGAATAATCTCTTTGACTTCTGCTACAATTGCACAAAATTGATCTGCTAGCCGCGCAGGAAGGAAATGAAAGCGACTGCCTGACCTAGGGTAATTGAAATCTGAAGGTTAAAACTAGCCCACTTTTTTAAAAAGTACATATTAATGTAATCTTCTGGTGCATCTATTGAACTTCTACCTGCTGTTTTAATATTTGAAACAGTAAAGGACACATTCATTTAAAATGGTCAGGGACTCGAAAGAGGTAAACCCGAAATCTGCTCTGATTAAATGCTCCGCTTCCTTTCCCCCAATCTACTATTTTTTTTTTTAAAAAAAACCCATTTAATAAACGCATTTTCAGCACATTTATTTCGCCCCAAAAGTTGATTGTTTTATTGTGGTGACCTCAAATGTGTACTGTGCATATCTGGATAAAATTTACATCGCTATTAAACACCCACTTAATGCACTTACAAATGTCTATCACTCTACTCCTCACATTTCATATATATTTTAGTACCCATGTGAGTCTCATTGCCCTTGTCGAAGGCGGCGGGATTCCCTTACACTGTACTGACAGATGACAACAAGGGCTGTTTTTTTACTAAAAACTGGACACCCTTCCCTTCCTAAAGGGCAGCAGCCTCCTTATTTTGCTCATCTCTCAGGGACTTCGCAGGAAAGGCTTTCTCTGGTAAAGCATGTCACTAGTTGCCCAAGCAGGCCATAAAACACTGGAAGCAGCGGAAAGGGCCAGCGCTGGACAAAACGACCCGCGTTTTAAGGAGCTGGGGTCGGCCCTTGACGCCTGTGAAATCACAGATCGGCTTCAGCCCGGCTTTACGGCTTAAAGGGAGCAGTGGATCCCACTGTAAGGTGTCGCCCCGCACCACCCCGCACGTACACACACACGCACACACACACACCGGACTTTGCCCCTTACAAAGCGCAACATTAGCCCAAGATGGGTTTAAAAGGTTAAAGTCAAGCATAGTTGTTGCTTTTTCCCTCGGCACAGATTATCCACGCACTGATATGGCCAGTGTGTATTGGAGCATACACGCTTGCGCCATGTACTCAAGGCAAGGAAGCTGCATCCATCTCCGCTGAGATAAGGGGCGACCTTGGATCTGAAGGCTATAGTAAATAAAAGAGAACAAGGATGCCTCCAAAAAACCCCTCAAATACACCGTTTTTTAAAAGAGGGGGGGGGGAACCAAGGAAAGAGAGTACCTTCTTGTGTGTGTGTGTCTGCTGCTTATTACCTTCGGAGACCGTCCCAGGGGCTGTTTAATATTAGCCCCGCTGATTACATCTGAGAGCTACGCCTGCTTCCCCGGACTGCTTTCCGCGGGGTGTCTCCTTGGCGAGCTCGACAGGAATGAATACCGGCGCGGGTCTTACAGGGCTGTAAATCTCCAAGGTGACCCGCGCGGCTCCGCCGCAGCCTGTGTTCCAGGGGGTTCTCGCAGGCTGCAGAGATGGGCCTGTTCCTTGTCTGCGGCGTTCACATATTATAAACAAGCGCTCAGCCAAGACCACCAAGTGTTATCTCGCCAGCGGCCTGGACCAGCCCCCCCCCTCTCCAGAGATT
This sequence comes from Gekko gecko, assembly GCA_029375565.1. NCBI lineage: Eukaryota > Metazoa > Chordata > Lepidosauria > Squamata > Gekkonidae > Gekko > Gekko gecko. The sequence goes on along the minus strand of JAPDNY010000011.1, from coordinate 51,643,676 downwards.
TATGGCTTCGCCGAGCAACCTCCGAACGAACCTACCCCGAAACCTGGCCTCGCCAAAAGTCGGAGCCTCACACACCTTTTGCAAACGCACACACAAAGGGCCACATTTCAGCAATAGGGGACGGTCTCCTTTTTGGACCAGAAAAAAGCGCCAAAGTTTCGCAGCAGGTTCGGAGAGTCACCAAAAGGCAACCTGAGAGCCGGACGCCGATCTCATCTCGGACCCAGTCAAACGGCGCGCAGAGTCAGTCCCCTCCCTCTACTGTTAACTCCCCAGGAACAAATAAAAATCGGTTTACAGAGCGGGGCTCCTGTGTGCGTGTGTGTATCCAGGAGAGATATGTATGTATGTATGTATGTATGTATGTATGTATGTATGTATGTATGGGATTCATTTAAACTTTTCAACTTGTCCACGCGCCTGGGAGACAGAGAAGGGGAGAGAAACGGATGGGGTGGTGGGGAGATGGGATGAGGGGAGCCGGGGTGGTGGTGGTGGGGGGAGACACCCGGCAGCCCGGCTTGAATTTGATTTGCAGCATTTTGAATATCGTTAACCCAGCTTTCCCTCCTGAATGCAACCCTGCCCCAAGTTTCAAAGTGACCGAAAAGTGACACCGGGCCGCATTTTGTTTCTTATTAATCTTACACATTGACAGTCTTTGTTAAATAACAAGGCGTGCCCTTCAGCAAGCGACATTTTCATATTTGTTAGACGCGCTGACCTGAAGTTCACCTCGCCCTTGGACTTAGGGTTTTTTTTCTTCCCCTGCGAGGTCTTAAAAAGTGTCTTTTAAAAGATGGGGAGGGGGAGAGTGTCTTTGCTCAGGTCACTCACTCGAAAAGGAAAACGGAGAAGAAGAGCTGGGGGGGGGAGCGTAAACGTTATGAAATGGGAACTCATGGATCTGTCTCTGGTTTCCCTGGAATCAGAAAAGACCCTGCAATGAAACGAAGAAATGTGCCTCTCTCCGAATTTGCTATTTCTTTTTCTTATGACTCCGACTTCCTAAGTATATTATTATTATTATTATTATTATTATTATTATTATTATTATTATTATTATTATTATTATATATTATTATTATTATTATTATTATTATTACTATTATTATTACTATTATTATTATTATTACTATTATTCCCCCTAATACGTAGCCATTCAGAGGGGTATGGTGGTCCAGGACTGTAAATAAACACACTTCTGAACAAGGGGGTGGGGGGTGGGGGGTGAAGAGAGAGGGGCATTTGAGTTAGAAGCTGAACAGGGGAATCCCTTGAAGGACCGTATCTTAATGCACCAACAACGGTTCTCAGAAGAAATCCTGTAACGCTTCCACAGAAGGCAACACAAGCCCAGCCTGCGGTTTTTAATGCTGATAAATGTAAGCTTCTTAAAGAGAAGACAATACTTCTTGAGATGGCTCTTGAAAAAGTTATTGAGTCAGGAGGGTGAGGCCAAATTTCTCTTCTGCCCCTTTACACAGGCCAGTGCTAAACAGACTAGTTTGCTTCCAAACAGATTCAAGCACGGGTCTTCCTATTTCTGTATATATAAATTGATATTTAGCAACACATTCCACCATGTTATTTAATGATTCATATAATGAAGGTTTCACGCGTGACTCTACGGGTGAGGCTGGGCAGACATAAATTTTACATTCGATGCACAAGCAACCTATGTTATCACCAGGTGTCCTAGGTATCATCTCCCCACGGTCTGGCTTTATTTATTTATTTATTTATTTATTTAAACTCCAGTGCAAATATAGAAGAGGAATATGGATAGTCCGAGGAGGATGTGTTATACAATGAAGAGATAAAAGAGTCACAGCTTTTCTGTACATTCTGGCACTTCAAAGTACACGTGTATAAATACGATACTTTTTTTAAAGTGTTTTCAAGCCATCCCCCACATTTTATTACCTCTGATCTTTTCTGTTTTGAACGACCCTTTGGATATATTCGCTTAGCAACTTACACCGTGCACCGAATCTGTCCATTAAATATGTTGTATTTCTTCCAGCGTAATGCGTAACTGTGGCCGCGCATGCTGAAAGAAAACTCCCCTCTAGAATTCGGAAGCGACTCTGTTAGGAAACCCAACTGATCCGCTCAAATAAATAAACACATTCCTATTTCTTAGAAAGAAAGGGTCCTCCAGACACCACACAATTGTTGTTCGGTTTCCAGCGGCCCCAGCCTCCTCCTTTAGCCACAGCAAATTACTGCCAGCAGCGTAGTTTACATAGGACCCAGAGACATCGTTTCCGAAATTCAAATCAGAGGAGACTCACGCTTGGACTCGTTTGGTTTTGCTGCGACTCTATTTTATCTTCCCACCCTATTCAAAAGGGAAACGAGCAATGCTGTCCACCCACCTAAGCATATATTATCACGAATTGGTTGGCAGCTTTTTGTTATCCAGGGAAGGGATTCAGAATGCCGCGGAAAACTCACTGAAGGCTGAGCTCAGATGTATTAAAGTCCCTGGGAGTATTTGCACCGGCCCCGCTAGAATGCGCATTTCACTTTAAAAAATTATTTGTGCCCGTGTGTGTAAAGGCAGGGGAGGGTGGTTGTGTGACACGCGTGTTCACCTGATACATATTCGGGGGGGGGAGGGACGTGATCGACCATTCAAGATGAAATACAACGGGTATTAATGTTGAAAAGAGGGATTTTTCTCTCCTTCCCTCGGTAATTGAGGTCATTCAGCCCCTCGAGTTCACCTGGAGTCCATACTGTGATGCACGCCTCACTCAAAGCTATTTTATCTTTTGTGTTGATAGTCAAGATCTTGGCTATAACATTGACATCAAACTCTGTCTGGGCGCATGACGAAGAGTGGAGCAAAACGTAAACTTTTGACCCTCAACTTTTTGACCCGAAGTTGTTACGCCCTAACCACAAAGATACACAAAAGCGATGCAGGCTTCTTTGAGAAGAGACCGGCGCTCTTGTTTGTGTCCATGGCCTTGGTGTTTCCTTTCCCCCCTGAATTTCTAAGATGTTTGTTATTTTTTTAATGTAGATCTTTGTTGTTGTTGTTTTAAAAAAAGAAATCCAGCGCTCTGTAAAACCACTTTGCCAAAAACCAGTGAACCAGCACTGGAAAAACTACCCTTAAACGCAAAGGAGCGATAAGGTTCCCGAGGCAGGTGGGTAACTTCTGGATGTGAAGGTAGGCACTGCGCTTGTGGACTTTTATCCATCTAGGTGCTAGTGAGAGTTTGCTCATTCCTCCATGGTTTTTGTGTTTTTAAATTTAAGCAAGAGATCTAACCGATTTGCGAAGCCCTTGCTTAGGGAGAAGAGAGTTGGCTGTGAACTTGGTCTAAAGCGAGCTCTGCTGGTGAGTCTTAGAGGGTGCAGATTTATCTTCGTTTCTGCATTTACTTAACCTGGCAATGAACTGCAAGGGCTGCCATTTATTATCTAGAGACAGATTTCACCTCGAGCAAGGACTGTTTCACAAAATTGCAATAATTACCCAATAACCTTCATAACAAATATTATTATTGAAAAGCCATTTCGGAAGGAAAGTGTGGGCTGGGCGAAAAGGGGGACAGGTTCCCTGTTGCAAAATGTGGCATCTTCTCTCTGTAGTCATACGACATTGTTTGCATCCACGAAAGCAACAAAAGCATCATCTCGTGTGTGTTGGTGTGTATATTTCAGATGAAATGGTAGGACGGTTGAAGGAGAACTACCTGAATTTGGGAGAATACACACACACACACACACACACACACACACACACACACACACACACACACGTTACTGCAAAAAAAACAAAAACAAAACCACGAGTCTTGTGAGCATTGTATGATCAATGTTAGCAAAAAACCAAATCTACAGTGTATGTTCCGAAAAACCAGACTTTTTCTTCCAAATGTGGCCATGTGCTCGAGATAAAGGGTAGAAAAGAACAGCCGCATAATCCATGAGGATGATTGGCTCAACAAGCCATATAATATATAAAAATGCGATGCCCTGTTATGGAAAGCTAAACTTGCCTTACAGGTAGTAAGAAGAGGTGTAGTGTCACCTTTTTAGATACGGAAGGTAGGGGAACCAGGGATTTTCCCATGAGGCTTCGTTAAGAAGGGCACTAACAGACCTACCTATCATGTGACTTTCAAAGCCATCTTACACTTTAAAGAAACTGGAGCTCTTTAACTTCCTGGCTTGTAAACACAAAGGCTTGTCCAACCTATAGCTGGTCGGTTCTTACCTCTGGACCACTGACCTATGTCTGAAATTCAGAAGCTCAGTGACAATTATTTAAGTAAAATAAACCGTACTCCAGTCAATTTAAATACAATACAGTGAACAGGGCAGTCATCGTCACGAAACAACTTTGCTCATAGTATAAATAAATTATGTTTCAAAGAGTCTTTCTGAAGAAATTTAATATTTCGATTTTCGTGTGAGTTATTCCTTGTCTCTGTGTTGTGACATTGAAAACTACATTGATATATAGTGGCAGTTTTCCAGATATTTTTTGGGGGGGAGCTGCAGGGTTTTTTTGGGGGGGGGGGAGTACAAGCGAGTATGCCACCATTTATGTGACTACTCCGAATTGTTCTGCGGATCCCATCTTTCTGTTCAACCACCTAACCCACCTATACATTCAGATAAATGAATAGAACGGAATGTTATGAATAAATAGGCAGGTAGTTAGATCGGATAAGTAACTACAATTTCTAGTCAAGGGACTGTATTTCCCTATTGCACAACAAAGCGGAGGCTCAGTTAGATAAAATGTTGCTCTATCCTACGGTGGGCAATAGCCTTGCATCTATCTCCTGAACCACATTTATCTGGAAGAAAACCCAACTGCTCTAAGAAGCACTCACTTCCAGAGAAGTGTGGGTCGCAGTTTTAAACAACTCCCTTCCAGAACAACGGTCTCACATTAATTTAATCCGAGCCCCACGGGGTCAGTTTGGGTGAGGGATAAACTGGATTACCGCCCCTTTAAACTGAAGTAGTTTTGCAGTTCGAACAAAGGGAGCTCACCATTTTACTCGGAGGTATATCCCCTGGGCTTCTAGGCTACTCATTTTCAAGAAAGGGCTTTAGGAACTCAGACATGGTCCCATTGATAATAACGGAATACATATATTTAAATCCAGGTTGTTGTTGTTTTAAAAAAATTAACTGGACTATGAATTAAGGTGTCCGGCTTCAAGAGCGCCTTGGCTTTGCGTGGCGTCGAAAGTGTTCCCCTGCTTGGGAACCCCACCAGGCCAGCCGCCGCCGCCGCAGCAGCAGCATTTAATTGTTGGTGGACTTTTTGCACTCTGGATTGTGCGAGGTACAGTTCCAGCCACTCCGTTCAAACTGGTTTACTGACATTGGTGCTACAGGAACGTTGGGAAAGCAGGTGCCAGGAAAGCGATAAATATGCCTAGGATTAGGTTGTATAGGGTTAGTTCTACAATGTAGCACTGGACCTAATGTATAAGGCACTTATATTGCCCTCGCCCGTTGGTTAGGTATACATCAATTCACTCGTCGATGTTCAGGGAGAGACATTAATAATCTAGGAAGGGGGGGGGCTGTAAAAATGGCATTTCACTTATCATGAGACTCTTTAGAAATATCGTAAGAAACTTTCTTAACCTTCAAAAGTGTTTCGGAGGTTCTTCTATTTCGGGTACCTCTTGGCGTAGAGGACATTTTAAAATATAGAGTAAGCGTCGTTTAGGCTGTCAGACACTCTTCAGGCCTTAAGTGAGGTAAGAAAAAAATAGGAGGAAACGGGGGACGATGACGACCCACTTTGGTTGAGATATTTCACAAGCTTTTGAGGAGTAAATCCCAGGGCCACGGGCTTTCTTTTGACCAAAGATCAGCTGCTAGTTCTTGCAACAGGAAGAAGACCGTTCTTCTAGGATCCAAACGGACTGTTTATCCATAGGAAAGAATCTAGTAAAACCAGTATACTACTACACAACCAAGTTCCTATCAAGAAAGAGGGAGCCTCCACTTTAAATCCCCAATATTTCAGCAGCCCAATCACAACACTTTACAAACTAGACAATCTATCAGTCCATCTATCCTTTCTTTTCAAATAATTAGGTTTGGGTCATACCAGATCTTGATTCATCTGCATAGAATTTAATTACTAGGAAATACAAAGACATTACTGGCCTGCCTAGGGCTGGAATGAATAAGGATTTCCAGGATCTGACCCTGACACTACCAAGGAAGAAAGGAAAGAAGGGAAGAAACCCAGCAGGGAAAAAAAGGGATGCTGTTTCGCGCTTTCTTTCAACCCTACAAATTCAAAGACCTAAAGTTAAATCCGGCCATAAAGTTTATTGCTGAGTAATCACACTCTGGTGAGAAGAGTCTACTTAAATAAAAAGAATGCTGATAATAAACAGGCAGCTGGGGCCTACCCTGCAATTGCTAGCCAGTAAAAAAATAAAGATATCTATATAAAGGAGGGGGGGGGGTATTTACAATCGCCCATAAACCTCAGCTGTCTTTCATAATTTCAAGTACTCTAATGGGATGTAGGAGCTCCTGTTAAAGTTACAATCAACTTGGTCCTTCCGGAGAGAAACTGGTGAAAATACGTTGACATAGCGAGGACTCGACAGTAATGGTGTACATTGTACATGAATACACAAATATAGGTAGAGTCGGTTCTGAACACAGAAATCCAAAATAACCCAAACATAAAACCAACAGTGCCAGGAGCAACTCCCATGTTCTAAGAGAAAAAAGTTTCTCCAGTTCTGATACATCCACAAAGAGAGGGATGCTGGTTCTACAGATAGCCGGCTGTAGCTTTTCTTTTTAAAAGTCGCCTGGGGTTTTCTCTTCCTCGATAAACAAAATCATTGGAAACTGGGAAGTCCATGAAGCAAAGGAAGTCATTATCATTTGCTGTAGTCAAAGTAATTAAAGTTAGGCCTCAAAATCCATCTCTGCCAAAGTCACTTATTGTGGATTACTTGGGATTTGATTGATAAAATATCGAGTTAACTAACTGCTGAGTTTGAAGAATTAAAGAAGAGTGAAGGAAAATCCTTCTCCCCCCAGTATAAACCTGCAGTCTTTAAAAGAGAACCTTTAGAAATCACTGTGATCCTTCAAGAATCCCAGGCGAGGAATTCTCCACCGTACAAATAAACTCAAGGAACTTGTGCACAAAACTTACCTTAACTTGCCAGGAGCCATTTTTTTTCACAAAGATATTGAGAACTTGGGCAATAGATACTTCTGTACCTAAACCTGACAATTGGAATGACCAGGAGGCACCCGTCGCCTGCAAAAGAGTCAAATGAAGTCCAGCGTCAGTGAGATTATATGTTATGTGGCATATAATGTTGGATGACAACTCCCCAAAACCATAAAACTTACTTTAATGGCACCACGTGACTTTTTATAGCCAGTGAGCCTATCTGTCTGCACTATGGATGATTTTACGATCTAATTCATAGACAAAACCCTATTCATTTGGCACCAAATGTCATATAGCCGGAACTAGGGTTTACAAAGTTTATTGTTTTATAACTTCTAAAGGAAGACATCAATGTACCCCGTCAGTAAATGTGCAAATCTTTAGTTGCTCTTAGAAGCTCAGAAGAGTTAACCATTCAAGCCCTGGTGGGGGTAAGTAACGTTACATTTCTAGCAAAACTAGCTGTAGCAAAATGTAATAAGAAGAGTAACCTGCCCCATAACGTTTTAAGGAGAAAAGTGGGACGATTGTGGGGATGGGTGGGTGTTGGAGGTACTGGATCGCGCTTACAAACTGGCAAGGGTTTGGAGTGCTGGTCTCGTAGATCTATAGGCACAAGGGTAAATCTATGAGGAGACAAACAGGATCTAGAGAAACTGAGCAAGGCAGGGTGTCTTTTTCCCTACAGCAAACCTTCCGCCGGTTTCCCCCTACCCACAAATGTGGATACATAATGTAACTTAATAGCTCCAGAGGTATGTTGGGCAATTGTGCTGGGATTATTTGCATGAGAGAGAGTTTCTTCTTCAACTTTGCTCTATTGGGGTAGACAAAACTAAGGAAGCACAAACCAGAGTAGGCGCAAAGGGGGTGGAGAAAGAAAGGTGGGAAAAACTTACAATAGAAAGTTTATTCGTCCAGTCAGTACTTAAAAAAAACATGTTTTTTTTTAAAAAAAACCGATCACATTTTTGCTCAGACAGCCAGACTGTGACTCTATTTTTAACTTCGTTCACAAAAAGAAACAAAACCAAACCTAAAAAGAACTAGACGTTACTGGAGCTGAGCTGAACCAAAGCCACCTCTAAGAGTTCGTGCAAAGAGTCATACAAAGGCACAGCAAGGACATACTGTCTGGAATCACAGTTTTCGTCACAGATTCACTATTCACTACACGTTAGAACACGTTCAGTTGTATTTCATCATTTCACCTCTACAACAGCCATTAATGACACAGGAATTTAGGTAGTTTTGGATTGGAAATCTTGGCCACAGCTTGGAGCTATACAGACACTGACACTTTTTGAACACACATGCACAGTTAAGCACAAGCGAGTGCAACACAGAGAGAACATGGGGGCTAAACAGGACGGGGGAGAGAAGGGGGAAGGAGATCTGTCTCCTGGCCTTCTTCTGTGTGTGTGTGTGTGTAGGTTTCTCCCCCCCTTTTTTACAGTTACTTCAAGTAACACGACTCGCTTCATATAAATAAGTTAAAACATCTACATTTCCCCCCCCCAAGACAAAGCCATTCAAGACAAAGAAATGCATGTGGGGGGAGCGGATCTACCGGTAACACGCGCTAGGGAGGCTCAATTAAACAGGCTCATGATTAAAAGATGACGGGGAGCTTCTTCGGCGGAAGCCTCCCGGGGAAGTTGGGGGCAAGTCAACGTAAGAGGGGAAGAGAGAGAGAGAAAGAGGGAGAGGGAGGCATCGTCGCCTGGCATTCCACGCAGGGCCAGCTCGGATAATACTGCTCAGTACTTTTATTCTCTCTTCTCCCCCCCCGCCGCCCTTCCTCCCTTTCCGGGGAGGAAGAAGCCGGGCTAGGATGGCTCTCAGGGGCGAAAGGCTCCTCCTGCCGCGGCCATGCTCATGCTCTTCAGCTTGTTATCCTTTTTCCATTTCATGCGCCTGTTTTGGAACCAGATCTTGATCTGTCTCTCTGAGAGGCAAAGAGCATGTGCGATTTCAATTCTCCTCCTACGGGTCAGGTATCTATTGAAGTGAAACTCCTTCTCCAGCTCCAGGGTCTGGTAGCGGGTGTAAGCAGTCCGAGCCCGTTTCCCTTCGGGCCCCCCTATGTTGTCTGCAACAGAAAAGGGGAAGCGGGTGAGAGTTTTGGCGACAGGGACCTGCTCCTTTCCTTGGCGCTCTCTTGCTCGCTCGCTCTCCCCTCCCCTCTACCTTCTCTGGTTTGTTTTATTTGCGTTCACTTGGAGAAATGCTCAACAAGTACCTCCCCCCCAGCCATTCCAGCCCCCTTTTCTTTCCTTAAATAATATCCAGCATTGTAAAGTTGAAACCTCCCCCCTCCCCGAATCATGTGCTGGTGAATTTCAGTCCAGAGGCAACTCAGGCAAAGAGCAGGCAGAGCTCCCCCCCCCCGACCTTTCAGACATTATTCCTTGCGAGTAAGCACCCCCATGCTTTCGAGGGACTGCCTTCCTAGCAGTGCTCTGTTTTCTGGACCTAAGTTTCTTGACTGTTTATTAGACCCGGGTACTAAAAGGAAATCTCACCCATACACACGCCAAACCCCTCCCCCAGCATCTTTCCCAAGCCCAGCTTGAAGGCAGACTTTGGGCGGAAGTCAAAATCGGTGAGAGGGACTTCCAAATTCGTAGCGACTGCAGAACCCCCCCCCCAGTTGTCTCTTTTGAAGTTCCTTTCGACTTCCTTTCCTCCCAGAGAATCCCCCCAGCACCCCCACTCTCTCCCCCCCCTCCTTCTCTCTCTCTCTGTATTTGCTCAACTTCTTTTTTTGATATAATTAGTAACGCTGTTTTTCACTGGACCGTCCTCGTCATAAATTACAGATGGCTGACATTCACTATTCAGGTCCCTCTTTCTCTCGCCCCACTATTTCAAGGACACCTCACAGCCCTGGAGACTTGGAAGAGAGGCTGGCTCGACCCGACCGGGACAGCACAGCCCTTTCCAGGAGGGACCAGTGGGTCGCCCCGGATCCAACCCCCCCCGCACCCCACACAGAGACCACACAACCGCACCAGTCTACCCTCCTGCCCCCCAGCCCGCCCGTCCTCCAGGAGCAGGCAGCTCTCCAGTCGAGCCCAGTTTCTCCTTTGCCAGCCATACCCCTCGTAGCCCTCCCCCCTCGCCGCCTAGACAGGATCCGGTCATGCTTTTACCGTGGCTTATGTGCAGTTTCCTCATCCAAGGGTAGATCTGGGGCTGTGGAGGCTGCTGGGCTGTGCTTTGGTCGTTCTGCTGGGGGTTCGCCTGCTCGCTGCCGGCCGGGGGGTCGTCTTCGGTGCCAGGCGACGTGCTGAGCCCGTCTCTGCCTAGGTGGGTGTTGCCAGAGCTGGTGCTGGTGCTGGTGGTGTTGCTGCTGCTGCTGCTGCTGGAGGAAGCGGAGGAAATGCTGCTGCTGCTGGTGGTGGTGGCCGAGTTGGCGGCGGAGTTCTTCACGCCGCCGTGGTGAGCGTCGCCGCTGACAGGCGAGGTGGCCACAGCGGCGCAGGGCAGAGGGTCAGGCGGAGGAGAGTGAGTCGACGTGGCCGCGGCCGCCGCCCGGTTGGCGTACCTGGCCTCGGGGGCGGCAGCAGCGGCGGTGCTGTTGGAGGGGTAACTGGTGCGCGCCCTCTCCGTGCCCCCGCCTGCCGCGAAGTGGCTGGAAGCCGAGCGGCCGACGCTGAGATCCATGCCATTGTAGCCGTAGCCGTACCTGCCGGAATGCATGCTGGCGGACTCTCGGAATTGCTCGCTCACGGCACTTGGATCTCCATAATTATGTAACGGGTAGTCCGGGCCATTTGGGTAGCGACCGCAAAATGAGTTTACAAAATAAGAGCTCATTTGTTTTTTGATCGGGGGGCTTGATTTGTGGCTCTTTGCTTCGTTTTTTGGTGCGTCTATAGCACCCTTGCACAATTTATGATGAATTATGGAAATGACTGGGACATGTACTTGGTTCCCTCCTACGTAGGCACCCAAATATGGGGTACGACTTCATGTCACGTGCTTTTGTTGTCCAGTCGTAAATCCTGCCTGATGACCTCTAGAGGTAAACTCGTGCACTAGATGGGGGAGTTGGGTGGATGCTGGAGCGCCGGGGCGCGTGCCCGCCGCGCGAACCCGCCGCCAGCTCCGGATTGTCAGTCGGCCTCGTGCGCCACCCTCTGGAGACAAGCGAGATCTTCACCCTTCCCAGCCAGGGGCTGCAGCAGGGCTGGGGTCGAATCGAGGTTACAGACCATTATAGCAAAATTATGGCATCTCGCGCACAGTTCCATTAGTATTTACCAATTGTTAAGGGCTATCGGCTCCAGATCACAAAACCGGCAAGAATGCAGAAGCGAAGGGGAAAATATATTCAACCTTTATTTTCACTACGATTTCTTTATAAATCTTTTATGGGTTTTTTTTTTGTCATTTCTAGTCTGCTAGAGATTGTAAATTCAAAACAAAATAACTTTGGCTTTTTTAAAACTAAGGATTTTTTTGGAGGGGGAGGGGGAGCAGAATAAATCTCAGCATTCCCGCACCTATTGCTGAGGCAGCGCTTAAAAATGAGGAGAGGATGGTGTGTGTGTGGAATCGATGGAGCTGTTATTTTACAACGTGCAGATTTGAAACAGCAGCTCGACTTCTGTAGAAGTGTCGCACGGCATGCTTTTACAACGGGCGGAAAATCTAATGGAATCTAACCACTAGCACCGCTGGATCTGCTCTCCCGTCTGTTTTCTTTTTGCATAAATATAAATGCATCTTTTGGAAAAAAGATATGGTGTGTGAGTTCACTTTTTTAAAAATATTCGTAGCCGGCACCCAAATGGAGCACTTTGCATATCAAAAAAGATCCTCATGTTTCTGTATATAGATGTATATAGATTGAACACCAAACACACATACATGTATATACGAAACAAGCACTGTTGTGAGAAGGAAACCGTGCCTTCTCCTTCCCCTACCAACAACAAATCATATGAAATCCGATGATCAAGCTGCGTTTTAGGTTATTAGATTCTCATTTATTACTATTATTACTGCTATTATTATTATGGAATTTAACAAAGCAGGTAGGGGAGGGATAAAAGACACAGTTCAGTATTCTAGCCATTTGCCAGCTTCTATTGCAAACTCCGTCCACCGCGCCCCAAAATGGGTGGGGGGGAGTTGTCCGGGTGGTCAATAAACACCTTTTCTTTAGTTCTAACAAGAACTCTAGAAATGTGCTTCCTTAGATGTTTTTCCCCTGCAACAAGTATACAGTCTTGATTACAGTGTTGCCTTTTTAAAACAAATGTAGGATTTCGAGTATTTTATATATATTTTAAAAAACCCAAGACAACCCCTGTGACTATTTTGGAAATGCAGCTGGAGAATCATCAACATTTCAAAATATATTTTGAAAGAAAAAAAACCCCACCAGACTTGGATATTATCTTTCAGCCGGCTTTTTTTTTGTCCTATCTGAATCCTACCCACAAAGAGACGCATTTCCTCTAACACTCTCCTGCCCTCCAGATGCCATGACGGAGCCGCTGAAATCAAAGGGTCTCGTTTCCGACTAAAGGGGTTCAGGGAGGAAGTGAAAGGGCGGCAAGCAATGAGCGAGCAACACCTTGTCTCGGGCTAGCAGCAAAGCCTGTCAAGACGCCTGTTCCTGCCTGGCCAGTCTCGAGGCTGGAGGGCTTCCCCGGGTTCAAGCGCCGGGCTCGGGCGTTTTGGCCGCCAGCTCTACCAGCCAAGTGCCCCCTCTCTCCAAAAACGTGTCTCTGAGTGTGTGTTTTTAAAGGGGGGGGGGATCGTGCTCGGATCTGATGCACGTGAGACACAGCCACCTACGCTGTGGGGAACCTGACCACGCGCACCACGCATTGCTACATTCAATAATTCTATTGATCAAGAAATTCACAGTTAATTTCAAATATATCTCTATATAAATATGTGTATATTTTAATCAAGCCTTTCAGAATCACCAGACTTTTTTTTAAAAAAGGACACAAAAAAGCTAAAGGAGAAGGGGAGTTTAGTGGAAAGAAGAGCAGAAGGGGGGAGGAAGGGGGAGAAGAGCAAAGATACCCAGGCAAAGGTCTGTTAATGTGGCTCGAGCGTGGTCTTACTCCCCTGGCTTCTCCTCTGTCTCTTCGCTGCCGGGCTGCGTGGAATTGATCAGTTTGCTCTCCTTTTTCCACTTCATGCGTCTGTTTTGAAACCAGATTTTAATCTGTCGTTCAGTAAGGCAGAGCGCGTTGGCAATCTCAATCCGTCGCCTTCTGGTTAAATATCTGTTGTAATGGAATTCCTTCTCTAACTCTAAGGTCTGGTATCTGGTGTAGGTTTGCCTGCCCCGTCTTCCGTGCGTCCCATAAACGGTACCTGTGGAAGCAAAGACAGGAAGGAAGAGCTCAGTCGAGCAGGGCCTAAGACCGAGAGGCTGCGAAAGATTAAGAAGCGGCTCCCGGGTCTGGGAGTTTATGGAGTCATAGGAGAAGGGAAGCTCAGGCGGGAATTAATGTTTACAAATACCCTTCACTTCCCAATTTAGGATCAGATTTTTGGGAACCAGGTGATGGAAAGGCTCCGTTTCTCACAGAGCTAAACATGGGGATTTCCCAGCGGCACACACATGCACAGTTGGGCCTTGTGTGTTACAGTCTGTCGATCTCTCTGTGGGGGAACTGCAAACACCAAGAAGAATGCTTGGGCACGATCCAGACAAAATTGGGCATCTTCAAGCCCCGTTGATTTTACTGGGAGAGCCAAACAAGTGCCTGGAGTTAACCCTCTCCTAATCAAACCCGTGGTGACTGGAATTTAGCGGGGATCGTGACCCTTGGTAGTAATGGAACTTCCGCAGACTGACAGCCAGATCCCAAATACATTGCAAGTTTACTTGACTGCCGTAAAGCTACTTCCAAGTAAGTCTAGATATGAAGTAGGCTTGGGGGGCAGCGGGATTTGGTCATGTATTCTTAAAACAAGAAATCTATTCCAAAATCACTACATGGCTGAGAATGAACTGTGTTGTGTATTCTGAAAGGACTGCAGCACCTACAGTGCTGTGTGTCTGTTTTTAAGCGATGTCACTTCAGGGGAGAGTTGTAAACAAAACCTCTGAGATTTAATTTTTTTTTCCTTGCAGGTCTCTCCTTTTGCTATCCATTTTAAACTGCTACATACAAAGGAGGGCAAAGGATGAAATCCTGACTCATTGAAATCAATGGGAGTTTGGTCACTGGTCAGGTTTTTTCTCCACTGCCATTCTCTCCCCCCCCCAAAAAAAAAATGATTTGTGTGTGCGCCCACGTAATATAGAAAACGTGCATTCGATAGCTAATACTTACGCACTAATGAGTGGGGGAAGGGAGGGGGAAGAGACGGAGTGCCTTGCAAATATATGGAGTTGTCAATAGAGAGGGTACCCTCTTTAGCATCACTCTCTGAGTCCCATAGAAAGAGGGATTTGCGTGTTGTCATTATTGCCATGACTGTTACTATCAAATCCCAGAGTTAATCGCCTGGAAGTCAATCATCTTCATGTTAATGGATCTAGCTATCACTTAAGTGTGTTTAGGGATGCAGCCTTCCTCGATGGACCTAAGCTGGTGGCATTTTTTAAAAAGAAATCCGTGTTTCTTCAAGGCAGCTCAAGTATCAGGTTGGTGAAGAACGTGGGGGAAGTGTCTCAGGTTACCCATTGGCTTGTAGGTGTCATTGCTCTTCAGAGACAGCCCGAAAGAAAAGGACGTCCATTCCCCAAACGATCCCACTCCGTGGCAAAAACAGACCAACCCCCCTCCCCCAGCCCCCTCCCCTTCTCGCTGGCACCCCCCACCCCGACTTACCCGCGCAGGAGTTCATCCTCTGCATCCAGGGGTACACAGGGCTGTTGTACTTCCGGTCGCTGCCGTCGTCACCGAGGGCTTTGGCCGGCCCGCTCTCGGGCTTGTACTGCTGGTCCGAGGCGAAGCAGGGCAGATAGTCCCCCGGGTGGACGGCCCGCGGCTTGCCGCTGCCAGAGCCGTTGGCGGCGGCGGCCAGGTCCTTGTCGGCGTAGCAGCAGGAGCCTCCCGCGTAGTCGTAGGCGGGCCCGCGGCTGCAGGCGAGGACGGTGCTGGCGGCGGACTGCTGGTAGAAGCCAGGTGAGGCGTAGGGCTTGTCCGGCAGGCTGCCGGCCCCGTAGGAGGAGGAGGCGGCGGAGGAGGCGGGGAAGTGCCTCAGCGCCTCGTAGCCGGCCGGGTAGAGGGGGAGCTGCCCGAGGAAGGACTCCTGCCCGCCGGGCAGGCTCCCCGGGAAAGAGGGATTGACGAAGTAGGAACTCATGGGCGCTCCCCAGACCCCGGACCGTGATTTGTTGTGTATTAGTACATCTGGCGATAACTATTAGGAGTCATCCGAGGGGTTTGTTTCTGGATGGCCGAGCGCCAAAAGCGACAGCAGCAAATAGCACCAGCTGACGGTGGGGCGACCAATGAGCGAGCGGCGGAGGGCCTTCTCCCCTGGGACCCGCCGCCACCGAGCCAGCAAAGTTACAAACAACAGCCCCCCCCGACACCCCCCACCCACTCCCGCCGCCGCGCCGCCGCCCGGCAGATGGATGGCAACGCGCAGGCCGCCACCTTCCGACGTGCCAGGGAAGGGAGGGGTCCGGAGCCGGAGAGGACTCGCGTGGGGGGGGGGTGCGGACACGGGAACTTGGAGGCGGGGGGGGGCATGGCAGCGACAGTTAATCGAGGACACCAAGGAAGTGACCTCGGGGGCGGGAGGGGGCGCCTGGGCGCCGGAATCCGAGGGAGGCTTGTGCAAAGTTCGGGTGTAGCGACTAAAGGGAGATTAGGGGCACCGGGGAAAGACCTCCGCCCCCACTTTTATTGCTGTGCCTCTTCCCCCCCCCGAGGAAAGCACGTCGGCCGGCAGTCGACTGAAGGGCGGCCTGGCGCTACCTGGGGCTTTTTTAAAAAGACAAAAAGCGGCTCTGAATGATCTGACAGTCAAGAAGCCGCGCCTGGACGCCCAGCCCGAAACGGACTCTCCCTCCAGACGTTCCCTCTCTGACTCCCGCCCCTCCTCCCGCCCCGGACCCGGACCCGCGGGCCCCGACTGCTTCCCTTTGCGTCGGCACCGACAATTTCGTAGCGTAGCCGAAGCGGAACCGGACACGAAAGGGGTGCTTGGACTTTTACGCTGGCGACTCTTCCTTTTGCCGGCTCTTTGCAGAAAACCTCCTCCAGAGTAACTGAACCGGTGATACGCTCTTTCGAAGAGGCGGACGAGTCACGGTTTGCTTGTTCAAATCAGTTTGCTGTTGTCGTCTGAATCTGGGCTGAAAACAGAGCACGGGGGGGGGGGCGGACTCTCTCTCCTGCCTCCCCCCTGCCCAAAGCCTCGATCCAGGAGGGCCTCCAGAGAGGACTTCCTTCGGCTGTGACTTCTGAGCATTTAATGGAGCCGGGCTGTTTCCCGTTTATTTTGACTAGCCCGCCTCTGACTCGGCGTTTCCCCATCTCCGCGGTGGCGAGCGATTTCAGGCTCACGTAACCGAAACCTTCCCTTCGGGCCTGCAGGGCGAGCGGCGCTTTAGAGGGAGGTGTCAGTCCTATCTTTGCCTTCGGCCCCTGATCCCCACGCAGATCCCCACCACCCCTTTCTTTCTGGGTGCCAATTAACATGGTTTGCACACTTGCCCAAACTTTCTCTTTTTCACCGACACGGCGGTTTGAATGGGCTCTGCTATAATCGGCCCTCAATTGGCTTTGGAACCCGCGGGGGTTTGTTGCTGCGGAGGCTTGGATTGGATTGTTTCATTTCCGGAGTCCGGTTACTGTATCTATAAAACAGCAGTAAGTCAAAACAACCCTCCCTCCTTCCCACCGCCACAATCGTGCGCATTGTTTCTGCCGGCAACCGGGGTTTCACAGAGAGCTCTCGATTGCCTCCAATAATGGATTTTTCAAAGGACTTTCCCCATTCTAAACAACAAGCGACAACTAAAACGTAACCCATAAGTGCAATTGGCGACGCAGGGGA
The DNA here is from genome assembly GCA_029375565.1 of Gekko gecko. Taxonomy (NCBI): domain Eukaryota; kingdom Metazoa; phylum Chordata; class Lepidosauria; order Squamata; family Gekkonidae; genus Gekko; species Gekko gecko. The sequence goes on along the minus strand of JAPDNY010000011.1, from coordinate 51,626,473 downwards.
GAAAACGTGCATCGATTTAGAAACAGGAAAGCAAACGCGACTGAAAGTAAAAATTGCCTTCCAAAGATATTTTTTTATGACGCAAGCGGAACCAAAATAACTCCTCTTGGTGAAGTCAGCATAGGGATCGGCGGAGAAAGGACGGAAAAGGGGAGGAAAAGGATCCCCACCGTCCAGCTGCAGCGCCCTCTCCTCCTAGTCTCCGCTTTTAGGGAAAGTTTTAGCGCAGCTAGTTTCTCATTTCTTCTTCTGAGCGCGAAAGATCCCTCCCCCCCCCAGCACACAACCTGAATAAGGGGCTTGTAAACATAGACGGGATAGGAAACCAACGGCTAAATCAAGGGAAGAAGCGGAGGCCTCCTTGGATTTCCTTTGAATCAGTCAGGGGCGAAATTGATCAGAATAATCAAAGAAAACATCTCTGCGAAGGAAAAGAGAGGCGGGCAAGGGAGATGAAAGCAGGTTATCTAACGAATGAATATCCCCGTCCCCAATATCTTGGTTTCATTCCAGTGAGGGAATAACATCCACGCCTGTTATGAGTCAAGCTCCCCCCAGGCACAGCCCCCGAGACCCACATCTGCTCAACAGCAGCGCTGCCTGAGACGGGATCTTCTCAGATGAACAGAGGCGACGTCTGCGCTGCTGAGTGGAAGAAGGTGAACAGCCCTCCAACAAACAGACCCATTCGAAACAAAACATTTTGTTTCAACCCTTTAAATCACAGAGTGCATTTATTTATTTATTTATTTATTAAAAGGGGGGGTCACTACCACTTTAGCACCAGGAGGGGTCCCGTCCCTCGGGCCTTCCATTCCTCGAAGCCATAAATCAAAGAAAAGTTAGAATACAGGTGCGCGGGGAGGAGGGGGGAGCAGTTACTCTCTTAAGCTTAAAAGCCCCATTTCCTCTAAGGCACAAATCCACTTACAAATCCGTCTCATGTTCCAAGATGTAACAGAAAGCAACTTTTAGCTAATAGCCGCTAATCCAAACAGATCTCACAATCCCAGCCATTGTTTAAGTTGAACGCGTGTGTTAGTCACCCTCCGCGTTCGCAGTGCCAAACATACAGTTCAATAATATAATTCAAGGGTCACCTACACACATAACTTTTAAATCACCTGTGGAAAAATACCCTTTAAGTAGATACGGTCAGATGAGACACTAAAAACCGATTAAAAACAAAACAAACGGGAGTTGCCAAGGGTAAGCCATCCGCCAGGGCTTTGTTTTTTTTTTAAAAAAAAAAAACAGGCGCTTGCCTTTGGCCCTCTTCCCCGCCTAGTACCTACTTCAGCCACATCGTGGCAGCACTGAGTACAAGTCTCTCGGCCATAAATAATCTGACATTCACTGCAGTTGCAGTCAAGGAGATACTGCAATGCAATACGCACGTAATTTTTTTCCAGCCCGGAGAAAAACAGAAGAAACCTTTCGTTCTGAGCATCAAAAACAGTCGATGCTAATTCTTAACAACAGTAAGCAATGTTTTTAGACTGCATAATCAGAAATAGTTCCCGCCTCGAAAAGGAATTAAACAGCAGTACAAAATGGGCGAACTATGAATCGTCAGAAAATCTTACGTCCAGCTCTATTAACACATTCCCTTCAGAGTTTTAAAGAGAATATCCTCTCATTTCATCTACCTTGTATTCCCCTCCCCCCCAAAAAAGCGGCTTTGTGAGGATCCGGAATATGGTCCTCTATTGCATTTCAGCCTTCATTACCATTAGCGAATAAACCACATTTCCAGACTTTGAAAAAGTCCATAATACTTTCCATGTTCCAAACTGTATGCGAGACATCATTAATATTTTGCATCGTTACTGATCTAAAAATAAAACAATCCAACTGTGAATAGATTTTCGTATGTTAGCAGATCTCCACCTAAAATGAGGCGTCTGTCGAGATTTCATTGACGTTGATAATATGATATAACCACCTTTTTTAAAAGCACGCCTTAAAAACAGCAAATACAAATTCAGCTCGAGAAGGGGGTGGAAAACCAGGTTTGCTGGTCGTTGAAAGGAGTATTCTGTGACTCCGTGAATGTAGCATTTAATTAGATGGCTTTCTCAAACCCACCGTCTAACCTGTTATTAGTAAACAAAGTGCCTGATAGACATTGTTAAAACGACACCGAGACCGGCTCGTTGAGACCCGCTCTCTTCTTGCGCTCTGCCCGACTCCCGCAGACGGAGCCTTCCGCGGGGGCCATTTACTCCTCGCTTGACAAACATTCTGCTTCTAATACAGAACCATAATATATACACCCAAAGAGAGGTTAGTACGGCGGGCTGTATAAGGTGGACCGGGTTTGCTTGCTCATTTCTCTGCCTTTCTCACCTTTAGGTTCTGGCTCGCAGGAGCCCCTTCGACTTTGACAGCTGTCGTTTTGGCTGCGCCGGAGACGAATCGCCCTCCTTTTGGTGCCAGAAGAAGCAGGAAATTAGCCAGGCTGCGAGCCGAAAATCTGCCACTCCAGCGCTTTGAATCCAATCTGCCACACCTTCCGGCGGAGGAGCTGGAAATTGCCATCCAAGACCCGCGTTCTGGGCGGCTGCTGAAGCCGAACCTCCATACTGCCCGGCTCCCCATTGACTTGCAAAGGGCTGACGAGAACCGGGGGTGGGGCGGGGGGACTGAGAAGCCGGAGAGATCCGAAGCAGGACAGAGCTGAGCAAAAGAATGCAGCTCTATTCTCGCCAGGGAAATTATAAAAAAGTTCATGTTCACGGTTACCATCCACATGACCGTCGGCGACCAATGGAGGAACCGAACCACTCATAAAGTTGTATTGCAAAGTTGTAAATTTTCATAAACAACAACGGATTTATGGCCTTTTCCTCATCACTAAGAAAGAGGCAGGACTTAGAGAGGCGCCATTTTACCAGAGAGGCAGACCTAGATTTTTAAAGGACCCACCGTTTGGATTCCCTTTTCATCATTATTAGGAATATTGTGCTGAAGGCTTCCAGAATACCGGAGTCTGCAGTGCCTCCTCTCTTCGCCGCTCCTTTTCGCCTAGCATTTTTTACGCATTTTTCTTCACAATTCCACTGTTAATAGTGCTATTTAAAACAACAACAACAACAAAAAAGCCGATCTGGCTCATTAAAAGGAAAAAAAACAGAATTGCTTGTATGGAAAATATTTGGCAATATGAGCTTTTTTTTTGTATATGCCTTACAAATATATGTGTGTGTGCGTGTGTGTATATACACGCAAGCACGCACACAGTTTCCTGGGGTGAGGGCTACCCTGCACCCCACACGCGGCTTTTTAATCCGCCGGTATTCGTGCGCTTTATCCCAGGAATTTCCTATTGCTAAGGGCCCAGATAGAGATTCCCGTTTACGCCACGGAAAATGGCTGTTAACCCCCCAAATCGAAAGCCTTCTTATATTTCGAAGGCTAAACGGAGACCTGAGCCTCATGCCTATTTACATGGAAGCGATTATCACCGAACGGAGTACTATGGCCTTCGGAGTAGGTTTGCGATCAGGAGTGCTTGCGAATCGGCGGGTTCCTTGCCATTCAGGTGAACAAAGGTTTTTAATGAATACTTCTATTTTCTACCCCCCCGGAAAAAAATGCCTCTTGGAATTTAGGAGATAAACGCCCAATTGTGAAATAATGAACATATCCCCCCCCGCCCCAATACTAGTTCGACTACTGCTTCGGCTCTGACCCAGGGCATATTACATGGAAGTAGCTTTTACAATTACAGCGGAGCTGACTTTCAAGTACTAGGACAGGGGTTCGGAATGTTTTCGGGTATTGGTAAGAAATCTCCCCACCCCCACCCCGCCAGACATTTGTGCGTTTGTGTACTGTACATGTGTGTATTCGCACACCCAACAAAGAAAGACGATCCATTGTCAACAAGCATTTTTATTTCTGTGTAACATAAAACACACTGAATACACGAAAGCACTTCCAAAGAGAATTCACGCACATTCAACTCCCCCCCGCCCATTTTTTTCTTTTAAAACACAGAATACCTCAATGTTCACAATGAACACATCGAAAAGCACATTGTAACATACAATTTATGAATAAAGTTTAGCCAAAACTTTTCCAGGCGCAATTTATTTATACAGAGCTCGTTAACATGGCATCATGCTACAAAGTTACCCCAATTCAGTACAGGTTTCCCAGCTTAGGGTGTGATGTGAAGTCCAAGACAACAGATATGGCCGAAGTTGCCCGCCAACATACAAGATGTGCTAACTGTTTGCGCAGTTTCATGCGTATTCCATTCTGGTCCTCGGGAGGACTCGGGGAAAGGTAACGGGGAATCGGGTATATGGCGGCTGCCTAGATTAACAAGAGGGGTTTCCACCCCCAGCTGTATCAAGCAGAATGAATGATTTAAACCCAAACATCTAATCGCCGCCCAGAGCAGAATACAAAATGAAATACCGGAGATGAAACTGCTTTATACAACCTTTGCGAGAAGTTTCTTAAAATTCAGACTGGAGAAGACACGAGCAGAAAGTTTTATGTTGCAGCATATCACTTAATAACAGACTTGGAATAAATATATTATTTTTTCACTTATTTTTAAATTATACTCAGTAATACTCGGCCCCCAAATTCTCTATTAGAGCTAGGAGGCCCCGCATTTCCTACCCTCTCCCCCCCCTTTCGATTCCTTTTTCTCTGCGTTTCAGGTCCTGCAGGCGAGGAACGCTAGCATGAACCTCTTCCCTTTCTTTACTAATAAAATACAGTAGGGCTTTGACGATATGTAGGCAGAGCTAGTTAATAGGTAGTTTTGAAAATAGGTAGTACAAATAACTGCTGTTGAGTTTAGTGGTTCAGTCATTGTTTTTCAAGGATTCCCCCCCAGTTATTTTAACCACAAACAAAACTCCCACCCCCACAGTGAAATGGAAGGACATCGACCTTCCGTCCAAAATTAGGTAGTTTGCAAGAAGTGATCCTAATGCACTCCCGCCCCTTCGGGACTGATTAGGACCAACACAGTCAGGTAGTTTTATTCGGAAGCCTTAACTTGTGTGTGTGTGCGGGGGAGGGGGGGAGCCTGAGGGATTCCTCCATACATGTGCAAGTAACCAATTCCTCTCCCCCCCCCCTTTCAGTCAGCAATATCAGTATCGTTTGCTTTAAAAACGCAACATTTTAAATAGAGGCCTGGACAACCCAGGCCAAAGTGGTCCGGGTTGTGTAGTGAGTAGTTTACTCCTAGTTTACACAGGACGTAATCTAGGGCGTTCTGGGGATGCGGAAGACCAGTTGAAGACGTTTGAACTATGAGTGGCCATTACAAGGGTCTTCTTTTATAATGATGATGATGATTTTTGTTTGTTTGTTTGTTTGTTTTCCACGTGCAGACAGAATCCGCCCACGAAGAAGCCGGGGCGGCTACTCCTCCTCGTCTTCCTCGTCTTCCTCCACTTTCTCCACCGACGCCGTGGCGGAGGCCCCGTCGTTGGCGGGGGCGGCGCCAGCCCCAGCCCCGGCACTCTCCTCTTTATGCTCCTTCTTCCATTTCATGCGTCTGTTCTGAAACCAGATTTTGATCTGCCGCTCGGTCAGGCACAGGGCATGGGCGATCTCTATCCTCCGCCGGCGGGTCAGGTAGCGGTTGAAGTGGAACTCCTTCTCCAGCTCCAGGGTCTGGTAACGGGTGTAGGTCTGACGCCCTCGCTTCCGATCCGGACCTAGAAGGAGACCCGGGGGGAGGGGGAGACAGAAGGAAAAGTTTGAGAAGCGGAATCCCGTCGGAAGAAGGCAGGGGGGTTGCGAACAGCTCAGTCGGAAAATGGACCTTTTACCTCCCCCTCCCGGCTACTAAACAAAGGCATTTCAATCCCGGCGAACACCCAGCTCAGAAACAGACATTGGCGGTACATTTTGGAGCGGGTCGACAGGGAAAGAAGCCCGGCGGATCGCCCCCAGCCGTCTCCTTGGATGAATGGGCTGCAGACTGCGGCCATAGCTTGCCTTAAATGCCCCCAAGTAAAGGCGGCGACTGGGGGGGGGGGGAGAGAAGACAGAAGGTGGCTTCTCAACCCATAATTATACATCTCTTAAAAGCCAGGTGGAGAGAAGGAAGGAGGGCTACGAGGAAAACTCTAGTCAGACTACCCCCGGATTAACGCGGACGCCAAGACAACCCTGTCTAGAACTCGGGGCTCTCCTTCCTTCTCTTTGCTTGCTGTCCTAGCCAAACGAGAACGGATCGCATCGCCCCCAGATCCCTGTCTCTCTTCCATGTTTATAACGGACCACAGAGTTCTGGGAAAGAAAAAGGAAATGGGGGAGGGAAAGAAGAAAAGCGCATTTTTCTTTTTGCCCAGTCCTAGAACAGAAAGCTTCCCCCCCCCCCGCCCCTTCTCTCCCGCGTTCGCCTGGCGCCCCGGCCTCACTTGCCTGCCATCCCACCCCGAAAGCCCCCCCACCCCGGTCCCCCTGTGGTCCTCTCCGGGGCACCTTCCCGCCGCAGCCTCGGCTGTCGAACCGCCCGAGCCAACCCGGCGCTCCGATTCCATCGCGAATCCGGAGTTAGATAAATTTACGAGGCTAGAACCCATTAATTGGGCCATAAAAAGTTTTACGAGACTCATTTACATACAATGCCACAGGCTCTCTCCGCGCAATGGCGCCTCTGCTCTAATTAAAAGCAGAACGGCAGGCGCGCTCCGGGCGAGGGGAAGTTTGCGTGCGCCGCATTGATTCGCCCGCCCGCGGCCGGCCGGCCCGCGCTCCCCTCCCTCCCTCCCTTCCCCCTACCTGAGGACCTCATCCAGGGGTATATCCGGAAATTGCTCTCAGCCTGGCTGTGCAGGTTGCCTTCCTCCGCCTTCTCGCAGCTGGCTTTGGTTAGGTCACTGCAGAGGACGGGGATGTTCTGGTCAAAGGAGGAGCAGTGGAGGTTGTAGGCGTCTGAGCCCCCAGGCTGTATCCGGAGGAGAAGGGGCTCTGGTATAGGGTGCTGTTCACATTGTACAAGCCGGGCATGGAGGAGGCGAAGGCGCTAGCGCCGGGTCCATAGCCGCCTCGCTGGGAGTTGGTAGCGAAGGAGCAAGACGTAGGCTCTGCATTTTGGAAGAGAGAAGCGGCCCCCGTCGTATATTTGCTAAAAAGAGCGTTCACATAATACGAAGAACTCATAATTTTGACCGGTGATTTGTTGTCCGGTAGGCTTCGGTGTCGGTTTTACGAGGTAGCGTGATATATGATAACATTACACCCCCAGATTTACACCAAACCCCATTTTCTTTTGGACTGAGCTGCCTCCACCACGTGACCAGTCACATGACCCCGTCCTCCAATCTCCTCCTGCATCACAGGTGGTATAGATCAGGGTGGCTCGCCAGAGCCGGGAACGGCAAGCGGGGGAAGCAGAGGCGCTCGGCGGAGGGCCGGCGGAGCCCGAGGCGGGGCGGAAGGGGGGGGGGAGACCTCCCGGCTATGGGGCTGCCGCCGGGCCCGCCGAACCGGGCAGTGCCGGGGAACCGCCAGGGAGCCCGAGAGTAAGAGAAAGATTCGCCGGGATGGCGGGGGAGCCCCCTGCGCTTGGCAAGGGAGAGCTGCCTCCCTCTTCCTCCGGAGGTCTTGGGGGGTCGGGGGGCACACTCCTCTGCTGCTTCTGCGGCGGCGACTGCGGCGGGCTTTCCTCTCTCCGTCTGCAGCAGTTCTGTCGCCTGCGCAGTTCAGGTGGCACCACAACCCCCACGGCTGCGGCTCCCTGCCGCCTTCCAGCTTATGCCACCCCCCCACACACACGGCTTGTTTCCCCCATTTCTTCTGGTTTGCTGCTTGAAAATGTGACAACCCCCCCCCCCCAAAAAAAGAGGCCCTCCTGCCCATAAACATATCCCGGTGCAGTCAACTAAAACCAGGGGATACACTTTAAAAAAAGAGGCGGCAGCAAAAACGGTTGAGTCAATCATGCATGAATTTCTCTCTCTCTCTCTCTCTCTCTCTCTCTCTCTCCCCCTGCGGGAAAGGAAATAGTGAAATATTTATGCGGGAGGTTTCCTAATTTGCTAACAGATTTATTAAGATACTGACATAATGCATTCGCCTAATCTCTTTTTGGGCGAGATGAATGAAGCTTTAGGAAAGCCTTCGCCTTTCTCTCCCTCGTGGCGGACCGCTCTGCCTCGGAAGCAGGGAGCCGAGGACCAGGAGCCCAGTCCCGCCATCCCGGGGCAGGAACCTGGGGAGGGAACTGGGCTGAGGGCAGTTATTCCAAGGATGCGGCTGGCGAACCTGAACGCGTCTGCCGTCTCCCACAGCAACAGAATCACACCTCTCCACCAGCTCCCCCCCCCCACGTGTGTGTGTATGTATGTGTATATATATATATATATATATATATATATATATATATATATATATATATATATATATATATATATAAGTGTGTGTGTGTGTATTAAATGAAGGCCAATCGTATAGGGATTTTCAGCATCTTCACAAAGGAGATTGAAGAAGGACTGGCGGTCCGTTTGGGGTCCTTGCTAACAAAAAGCACCTCTGTGCTGGCAGCGAAGAACCCCCCCCCAGTTCCCCTCGCGCCCCTCAGGCTCTTAAATTTCCCCAACTCCAGTTCCCCTCCACAATAAGGCTGCTTCCCATTGAAGATGTTGCATCCGACCCTTCCTTTAAACCGATCGTAAAAGCAGTTTCCTTCCTTCAGACGGGGAGTTTGGTAAGGCCGGCTTTTACGGCCCCTGCTCTATTGCACACCATAAACTGGAAGGAGGACAATGCGATTGCTCCGGAAATTCTCCCTCTTGAATTATAGAGTTTGGTGTCCTGTGTGTACAAAGCAGTTCTCACCAGTTGAAATGGTCCCTACAGATATTTCGCACGGACCCTTGAGAAGGTACTTTTTGCTGACCCATTGAGACGGGCTTGGTGAGGAGGGTGCCTGCCGATCCCACGGCGAGGGGGCTGTCCGGGGGTCCACCTTGCCGAGAGATGACAACCCCGCCATTTCACAAGAAAGGTGGGGGGGGGGTGGAGAGAGAGTCTCAGGTCCCGTCCGGCAATTGAAGGGCGTTGCTGGACGTCGACCTCGAGGTCTGAGCGAAGGGCTGTTTTTGGGACAAAAAAAGCTGGCAGGACCCCGGGAACCCTCCTGGTTTCCTTTCTGCGGGATTGATAAACCCCATGAACACCACGAGCTGGTGGTGGAAATCCCCTCCCCAGTGCGCCTGATTTTTTAGAAATAAAAATCTCCTGAGAGAAATGACAGCGGGAGAAGGAAGGCGAAGCAAAATCTGCAGAGCAAGCGAGATCAAAGAGGCGGAATTATCAGACCCATAAATTGCTCCTCTGGTGACGCCAGAGCAAGAAGCAAGCAACAGCCAACAGAACCGCCAGTCTAGACTCGGGTACTGATAAGGCACGACCGAATTCTATAGATGAGTCTTGGAAGGGCACCGCGAAGTGCAAACGCCTTCCTAGGCCTGAGGATCAGGGCTCACGGCGGTCCCCAAAGCTGTTTGTTAACCGTATTATTTCCACCACCATCACCCCGCCGGCTCCTGATTACATTTCCCTAAATCCCTCTCTTGGAAATGTTAGGGATATTTCACACAAAAAAACTCTGCTGCACGAAGGAGACTCCCGGGGAAATGCACGCGAGGATCTCCCTTCTAAGAAGCCCTCCAGGAACTTCCTCCCCCGCTAGGACCCTCCCCGGCGCACGTTCTAGGCATATTGGTGCAAGGGACTCGATCCAGGCTAAGCTTTCCTGGGGACGACCCGTGACTGTAAAAGTGCCGTTCAGTCAGAAGGAGGGGGCTCTGTTCAAGCCCACCCCCCGCCCCCCAGTTTGGAACAGATTTCTTTAGAATCCAGACTGGCAGACCCGGATCCGTTTGCTGCCGCCTTCTCTCCGTAAACCTTGCTGGGGGACAGGGGCAACTCCTGCCAGGCAACGAAATGTTGTCGAGCAATCTGGGATCTTTATGAAGGTGGGATCCGGCCTCTTATTAGGCTGCTTCACTCTCTGTCTGATTTGAGGATCTCCCACAAAAAAGTGAACGCTCGATTTTTCATTTCCCTGAGGGTAATATCACCAAGTCTTATGGAAAGTACCCGTTCGTTAGCAAGAAATATACTAGGACGCTATTTTTGCGAGACACCCTCGTTTCCTTCTGCTGCTGGCGACGTAAACACTTCTACATTCTCCCCGTCATTTCGAATAAAATCTTTTGGGATCTTTTCCTTCTGTTTCAATCCCTGTTGCAAATAAATAAATAAATACATTTCACTTTCAGAGGATCCCAGAGTTTTCCTTTTGTTGACATGATTTCCTTGTGTAATATTGTGACTCTCCCCCCCCTACTTTTTTCAGCATGTCTATAGTACATACACAGTGGCGCCCTTTAAGTGCCCGCTTTCTGACAAACACCAGTTCTCTTGATCTACCTCGGTGATGCCGTTAGGGATACATACAGTAAGTAGGTAACAATGTGCTGAGCCAACACACCCAGAAGCGACGGTGTTTTTTTTAATTATTATTATTAGTAGTACTAGTATTAGTATTAGTATATCGTAAAGAAATAGCAGGAAGCTTTCCAGAATGGATTTGCACTGGCATGTTGTTCCTGTGGCGTATCAGACGGCTCGCATCTGCATCATATAATTAAAACGGGTCCCACAGAGGCGAAATTACTTGGGAAACCAGCGACGCCCTTAACTGCATCACAAACATCTGCTGAAGAATTTCAGTGGCCAGTAAATAATTTTCAAATTAAAATTTGCAACCTGGCCGCTTTTATCAGCATTTCTTTGTCTTCTTCTTCTTTTTCGGAATGATTTGACTCGATGCAGGATGAAATCGCTTCAAGAGATTCATATGCTCCACAAGGGAACACCTTTAAAGGGAGCGAGTAATTTGCGTAGGGTGGGCTCTTTCCCTGTGGTATGTTGCCTCCTTCCTTGTGGATTGTTCTTACTGATCCGAAATTTTGTTACAGCGGTTAAGGCGGCCACCTGGTTCTGAGCCACCTAGGAATGGCGTCTTGAATCTTCAACATGGCCACCTGAAGGACTGTTGGGCTTCCACATCCCCAGTTACAACATTGCTCAAGTAATCACAGCAAAGGGTAAACAGTTTACTTGGCCACGAATGGGTTAATGTAAGTGATTATATTTTGTGGATATGTGTAAATAGCTATCGATACACATACAACTGCATTCTCATATTATTGTGCCTATGTATTCAATGGCACGTGCTTTTTTTTTTTTTTTACCAGAGCCTTGAACATACTTCTGTTTCCTTCTATTTTACACTTATACCCCACAAACTCTGTAAATATGTATGCTATATACACACAGTCTCACATATTGTTCTTATAGTAATCAGTCCTGGGCTAAGAAAAATGGGCTGGCTGACCATGATAGGAGATAAACAACAATATACAACCTTGAAATGTTTGTAAAGAAGATATGGACATATATACATATTTTTACACTGTAGATCTACGTGCATACAAGTATGAAAGGGCTAACAAGAGATTCAGGGTTCATTTGCTTGGCGGGGAACTAACTAACGAAAAATGTCCAGAGCCGCTATCTTTTAAAACAAATTGGGAGATTTCAAGAGTTCTTATTTGCAGGATTTGATGTCAACAAAATGTCATTTAAGAAACAAAACAGGAGACGTGGCTTTCGTATACATCCACTGAAGACTCTAGTCCTTTGTTTTAAAATCAGATCAGTAGTTCCAGATCCGCCTATACTCCGAGAAGTCGACATTTTAGACGCTTTTTATCGGTTTCATGGTGGATTAATCCTTGTTTTCGTGGAACAACAGTGCCATCTGCTGTTCTCTCTTGGTCATTGCAAGTAATAAAATAGGTGCAGGAATCTTTCAAAAGTGCAAACATGCTTGGTATCTGCCACTGCAACTGGTTCAATAATCTGCTTGTGCGACGAAGGAGCAATTACAGAAAAAGTCCCAGCTGCAAATTCATTACAGATAAAGTCCAGCCTACATTTAAGAGGAAAAGGGGATCATAAAAGCGAGCTGTTTCCGCACAGCCGCTTTATCTGAAACAGCCAGACAAAACAAAATGAAAGGGCTTTTGTAGAAAATCTTAATTGTGGCTGGACAGTTGTAAACTCATTAAGGGCCGAATTCCAGACAGTTTGCAGACCCGCCATTTATTAGGCACTTCTAGCGCTGATTCTTTGAAGTCCCCACTGTCTGCAACAACAGAGGGCGTCCCAACATCCCAAACCATTGGAACAGGCATCAATTAGAGACTTTTCCCTCCCTTTTGGCTACACAAGAACTGTTTCGCTTTTTGCTAATTAAACACATCTCGCCAGGAAAAAATCCTGTTTTTACGGTTTTTTTTTTTTCCGAACAGGGAGGTCAGAGAAATGCCTGGACATTCGAACTTTTGTAAAGTTCTTGAGATTCTGCAAGTTCTCCTCTCTACCCCTGCAGCATTTTACACCCCATAAACAGTTACAGCCGTCATTTTCTTTTATGGCTGCGCACGGCTCTGAATTTTCCTAACAGCGTCTTGAGCCAAGGCCTGTTAGCGGGAAGTGTGCGGGCTTGTTTTGGCTTTAAGAAGAGACCGGGGCATTCATTCCGCAACGGCGTTTCTGTTTGTTCTCGCGCACCGTTCTGCAGCTCGGCTTGGCGTTCTGGGGCCGCCGTCGCCGCCTCCTCCTCCTCCTCCTGAGCGCCAAGCCGGGAGCCTTCCCTACTCAACCCAAGAAGCCTTTGTATGGCTCGGCAGCTTAAGCTAAACTGTTCGAGTCCCAAACACTTAGAGGCTCCGAGGCTTTTAGAAAAGGTTCAGCCCTTCCCCCCTCCCGGCCCGACCTTCGGTTAAAAGAACCGCCTTTTCTAGTCTGAATTAAAACAATCCAAAAACAAAACCACCGCGCCTGTAGTTTGAAGGCGACCCGCTTCCGCTGCATTTCCAGCCCTCTGCCTTTATTCGGCCAGGGAGAAGGCGAAAGCAGCTGACTCGGGCTTTGCCAGGTGAGGGCTTTCTGGGGGAACAGAAAGATGACACTTCATCCCGGGGGTCTTTGGTCGAGTCACTGTTTGCCTTTACTGGAATCAGTTCGGTTTTGTGGGTGAGTATTTCGGACAGGTATTTTTAAAACGTTGATTCGGAAAAAGCGTCGCCCCTCCCCATTTTCTCTTGCCTCTCACTTCAATGCAGATTACCTGCTACTCTTGGTCCCAATACTGGGTTTCGTAACATTATTGGATATGAAACCCTTTATGGTGAGTAAAAGAAGTCAGCCCACCATCTTGTACGGTCAGATCCCATTCAGATATCTGTCTCCAGGGCAGCAGGATTACCTGGAAGTAAGTCCCATGAAAAGGAGCGGGACTGACTTTTGAGTGGCTATGTGGAGGATCCGGGTGTAATTCTATGGCTGCATATGTACCTGGGCCGGGTATTGGTGGACTAGTGCCCTCTTAATAATCTTAATAATCACAAAATATAAAAAAGAATCAATATATACTTTATTTCGCAAAAAAGTTAAATATCATTTGGACACAACTATTTGGTCAGTAGGCCATGAGGTAACTATTGCAAAATATACAGTGTAGCTTCTGCATAAACATAACTTCCAGGATTTTAATTTTTTTTAATAATTGATACAAATCTACAATAACCCAAGGTAGGTTTTTAGAGCGTATAATTTATTATCAATAAAATTAAATTTCATTACAATAAGAATCAAATTATTTGATTAAACTTAAAAACGTAAACCATAGGTAGTTACCTTTTTCACATATATGTATAGCTCCGATAGCTGAAAACTGCTCACGGGTGCAAAAACAATATTCAAGCTAATCTGATTATGAAGGGCTTAATCTTTAATATATAGATTATATATATACAACTGACGAAGACAGTACTATATATTTATAGATATATAGATCATTGTTTTCTGTGCATACTAAGATGACGCTTTCAAGGAAGGGGGAGCTCCTGATTTCTTTTCAAGCTCAGATCATTTCCCCCTTTTGTTTTTAAAAATTGGGGGGGGAGGGAGAGGGAGAGGGAGAAAGAATATTCTTTCCCATACAATCCAAGGTTAACTGTCTAATGATACAGAAAAGAGACGCCTTACACTACAGAGCTATACTCTATGCAACTTTTATAATAAACAACCTGAGTTCAAATTGAATTCTAGCTTTCACAATCACGTCTGGTACAGCACCCAAGCACAAAAATTGAGTCACAAATATAATAACCACGATCAAACACAGTGTTCAAGTATTAGAGCAGACCTCTCTCTGCCACGCAAAGAGCAAATAAAATTAACTACTTCGACTAACCTATACAGTCCGTCAAGAGTTGTGCATTAAAAAGGTAGTTTTCTTTCTTTCTTTCTTTCTTTCTTTCTTTCTTTCTTTCTTTCTTTCTTTCTTTCTTTCTTTCTTTCTTTCTTTCTTTCTTTCTTTCTTTCTTTCTTTCTTTCTTTCTTTCGTGACAGGTAGATTTAAACAAGCCAACAAATCAGCTTTGCGCATTAATAATGCCCCCTTTTCTTTCCTATGATCAGACAATGGGAAAATCGTGGTACCTCGTGAATAGCACCGGGGTCCAGCCATCAAGCCTGCGCTGGCGAGGTACATTCAAGGACTGAATTGGCAAGGACAAAAATCAACGTCGAGGCCTGGACACAGTCTCCTGGGGGTGTGATGGGGGTTGTGGTTGTGTTGCATGGGGGAGGAGGAGGGTTCTGCTGCTGGAGAGAACCCCGCACCCGAGAGAGCATCATTCGTCCTTTGCTCGGTCCTTGTTGATTTTCTTCATTTTCATCCTCCGGTTCTGAAACCAGATTTTCACTTGTCTCTCGGTCAGATTCAGTAGCCTGGCCACTTCATACCGCCGGTCCCTGGTGAGATACATGTTGAAGAGGAATTCTTTCTCCAGCTCCAGCGTTTGGTGCTTGGTGTAAGGGCAGCGCTTTTTCCTGGTGGACCTCGCGTGTAACCAATTCGCAGAGGGGTTATCTGCAGGGAAACGACGCCAAGAGGTTAGGGGAGAGGAGAAGGCACTCTCAAACAGCCTGCAATTGTGCGCCCGTTGGTGCGCCCTCCTCCCTTCCTGCCTGCCTTCTCTCCCGCTCTCCCTCCCTCCCTCCTTCCCACGCACCCCCCACCTTCCTTTTGAAGCCGATAGGTACCCTGATACTGGTGGTTTACGACGCCCCTTTCATCGGGGCAGACATACACGGTGGGTCAGACACAAGGAACAAACCAACGAGACACACGGAGAGGTCACACAGAATTACTTGCAGTAAAACGCCACCGGCCGCCTCCGCCTCCTCTCCTTCATATTGTTTCTCTAGATTGTAATTTTGAAGCCGGCCTTTCCTTCTGTCCCTCCTCCCAGCCTAGCCCCTGATTCCGCCCCCCCCCAAGCGTGGAGGGCGACCCCGGAGAAGAGCGTGGCATTGGAAATGTTTCCAGTTTTCCATTCTGACCTTCTCCTGTCCTGTCTCGCCCGACCCGAGGAAGGCAGACCTGCCCAGACACCCAGCCCAGCCCTGCCTGGCTTGTGAACCTGATCTGCGGGGCGTTGGACGTTCAGTCCAACACAAGGGGGAGGAGGGTGGAAGTAAAAAGATCCCCCCACACACCCGATTTTCCTTAGGTTCTTTCTAGGTAAGTCATTCGTCACAAAGGGATCAGATTCACATCCAGTGCTCTGTTTAGGCAGAGAGGGTTTTCTCTCCCCTCCCCCCGCATCTCTTTATGGGAAGGGGCGTTATTGAGGCGCCCCTCTCCTCTCCCCCCCCGCCCCTCCCTGACTTTCTAGCGCCAGCGTGGAGCCAGCCAGCCGAGCGCGCCAATGACAGCGCCCCTGCCCCTCACTGCCTCGGTGCCCTCCCCCCCCGGCCCAGGCGAGCCAGTGCCCTTCAGGAAGGCCGGTGCCCCTGCCACCGGCCGCCCCCCCCCCGGCCACCGCCTGGCAGGCAAGCCCCCTCTGGCTCCCGCAGGGTCCCAGCAGCCTCCCCCCCGCCCACCAACCGCCCGCCGCCTCTCCCGGCCCGGGCGCCTGCTGTCCCTTCCAGGCGGCACCAGCGGGCCGGACTTACTGGGGTCGAGCTGGGGCTTGTCTCCGCCGGCCTCGTTCTCGCCATTGTTTTCCGCGAAGGGCCCGTCGTTGCCTTGCTTATCCCTATCAGCTGGAGGAGAACCACAAGCAAAGTCAGTCAGGGAGAGTGCGTGCGTGTCAAAGGTGGTACAGTCACCCCTCCGGGCCGTGAGCGGTTCAGGTTTAATGCCGTAATGCCTGCTGGTGGCGGGCAAGCCGGGGAAAGACAGGGAGGCCGGCACGGGCTCGAGCCACGAACGCATGTACCTGCCGTCGGGCGCTGCCATGGGTGCCTGGTGGTGCACGTACGGGTGGTACACGGCGGCGGCGGCGGCGGGCACATTGCTAGCGCTCGGCGGGTGCACGGCGTTCCAGGAGGCGCCGAAGACGGAGGCTTTCGACTGGAAGCTGCAGGGGGCGAATTCGGGGTGCTCGGCCAGGCTCGCCTGCCGGCCCGGCTGGCCCAGGGGAGCCGCGCCGTAGCGGGACTGCACCAGCTCCTCGCTCTCGTGGAGGAGGAAGGAGTCCACGTAGTAGTTGCTGAGCGCGCCCGAGGAAGACATGGCCCGCCGAGGCCAGCCCGGTCCGGTCCGAGGAGAGGCGGCAGCGCAGGACCCGCGGCAATTACGGCGCGGCAGATTCCATGGACCAACTTGGTCCCGGCGCAGAAGTACAGTCACCTAATAAGTTGAAGGCTGCCTGCCCGCCCATTGGCTGCCGCGCGTCACGTGGCCGGCCAGCAGAACAATAAAGTATAAATCAGTCCGCAGGCTATTAATGGGTCAGTGTTTTCCAGTCATCATTTTTTATAGCAAAGCCATATGTTTTTATGCAAAGGGATAGGCGAGCGGCAGGGAGAAGTTTGTTTTAATTGTGGCCGAGCCAGATTAAAAGATCAGGGTTTTTTTTGGGGGGGGGGGAGAGTTCCACCACCCTCTGGAAGCGGACTATTTTATATCATAATTAATCATCCTATCAGGGGTCCGTGTTCTTTGCACACACGCGCGAGCATCCCCCCCACCCCCCAGCCACACAAACAGGCCGGCCCTCCTCCTTTGATCGGAGACTTTCACATAAAATTATACAATAATTGAAGCAATAAAAAAGGCAAAACAGCACTGGCGGCCTACTGTATTTAAATATATATTTATTATATTTCATATGGAGTTATTGTTTCGGGAGCCACGCGGGGTTGTTATTAACTCCGCCGCGACGAGCCCATTCATTTGCATCGCTGTGTTCCGCAGCAGTAAAAATTTACGAGTGCCTGGAAAGGTTAAATTAGACTATTGTGTTTAGTTTGGGAGCTCCCTGTAAATAATGGTGCGCCGCTGAGTTCAGAGCTAAACGGGGCTGCCGGGGAAAAGTCAAATCCAACCCGGCGCTCCTTCCGAAGGGGTGCACGACGTCTCCTCCTCCTCCTCCTCCGCCGCCGCCTTCCGCGAGCCCCAGCCCCGCAGAGGAGGGCGAAGCGAGCCGGGCCGCCCAGCCACCCCGACCTTTGCATCGCCAGCGCCACCTTCGCGCCCAGGGTTCCCAAAGCCATGGCTGGCCAGCAAGGAGAGTCCCCGCCGCCCACGCCGCCGCTCGGCCCACGAGGGATCCGCCGCCCGTGGCCCCAGAAACAACCTCCGCAGCAGCAGCAGCACCAGCAGCGAGCAAGCAGATACACGCGCGCGCACACACGCACACGGCTGCGATGACACCTTCCCATACTTGCCACCCGCGCCCCCTTCACCTGCACTTATTGGAGGTCATTTGGGGAAAGGGTGTCTTTTTTGTTTTTAAATCTGCCAAGGGACCCGCAGCCCGGGGACGTCTGGGAACAGAACCCTCTTGCACGTGGACAAGCCTCCCTCCCAAAAGAGAGCAGGGACAGGACGTGGACTGTCGCCGGGTAAAGAAAGTTGGATGAGGCCCCTCGATCAAGTTGACTGCGAGGCTGCTCCGCGCCGGGCGCTGCCTCCCCTCCGCTCTCCCCTCCCTGCGCTGCGCCAGAGTCCCCCGCGAAGTGTAACCACCCATTCGATCGCGAAGGGATGAAGAACAGCTGCGGCGGACTGTAGATTAACGCCGGGCTGGGGCGAGGGGGGGTGGGGAGAGAGTTTTCTTTCTTTCTTCTCTCTCTCTTTGTCGCGACGATTAATTTCCTAGGCTGCGTGAGAGCAAGCGGGAGGAACAGTCTGCCCTTGCGCCTTGCCGGAGAGGCGCCGTTGGCCCCGGCAGGGTTAGATTCGGGATCTGGCGCTCAATCTTCTTTCCCAGCAACCGGATCGGAAAGAAAAATGTGTAAACAGTTATTTACTTTCTGGCGCCTTCTCTGTTTGAGGCTGGAGCATTGGAATTAAGCGGAAAGTTCCAGCCTTCTGAGAGTGGGAAGAAATAGCCCGAAAGGTGATACGGCCCTCAGATCAAGTCCAGTGCTGTGAATTCGAGTAATGGTTAAATGTGGTTTGTATCTGACATTTGGATTCGTGCCCTGTCCCGGCGGATCCTTTGGCGTTGCCTCTTTTTTCTGGATTTTAAAAGCACTGAGACCCAAAATTGAGGGCCCGGGGTTTTCCACAATTCTTTCTCTTCCCCCCACTTTTTTGGTCCGATTCGAACTACAGACTGCCAAAGAGCAGGGAAACCGCGGGACTAATTCATTGCATGTGTGAAGACGCTGCAGGCAAAGAAGTATGTTTCTCATTATTTGTACATGGCTGCAGCCCTCTCCTCTACTTTCGGATCTCCCCAAGAGCTAAACGCCGAGAGTGTTGGGGAAGCGCTCACATTCCCAGACAGGTTTTTTTGTTCTAATGAGGACGAGGTCTGTCTTCCCATTACCCGAAACAATTAATGCTTCCCAGATCGAAGCGGGGCGATCCTGAAGAGCCTCGCAAGCCGATGGCAACGCGCCCATCTCCCCACTAAATTGTTGTATCAAAATGCAGACAAAGGTCTTGTCGAAGGAATTCCGGCCAAATTCCGACTTCGCTGCCACAGTAGGAAAGTCGCCCTCTTCTCAATACTGTTCTTTTCCTGGAGAGAGGGAAGCCTTACGTCATTTTTGTTTAAAATCGAGAGTCAGCTGTTGTGAAATATGTTGGCAGAACTTCCTTCCTCCTTGAAGGAGAAAAATAATCTGAACAGCAGGATTCCAGACTGTTTTCTTTTATTACATTTCGGGTAGGAGCTGCAGTAGTTGTTCCATTTCTGATCAGCCGCCCCTTAAAATATCACCAGCAGAAGAAAAAGGCTCCATTTACGCTAGAAGAGTAAACGGTCGATTTATTCCTTTTTTTATCCTAGCTGAGAAACAATGGCAATGAAAGAGTCTCCGGTGTCTTAAATAAACTGTTTAAGACATGAGGGCAGGGAGTAGGTGCCCGCAACGTGCTGGTGTGTGCTGGCTTTGCTTCCGAGGTTTACTTGCAATACCAGATCGAGATTTTTATCAGTAGGCTTCGTAATTCAGATAGGCAATTTCATATAACAGCCACCGCAAATGTTAAAATACACGGGTGGCTCGGGAGGAAAAGGCACGGCTTTCCTCTGGCGTTGTGAAAGGAAAGCCCATTCCAATCAATGTGAATTGCTTCCAAGTAAATACGAATCGGGTCTGGGAGTTCAGGGATTCGACTGGCGAGACTTTGGCCCTCATCCTGAACCCAAAAGTTAGGGATTTATTTTCAAGGAAAGGGTGGTGAGGGTTTCAGCCTCTGAATACAACCAACTAATTCGGTAAGGCTTTCGCTCAAGTGCTGACCTCGCTCTACTGAGTCCACCTCAGTTTCCCTCCCAAATAATACGTTATGTTGCATTAAGTGTCGATAGAACACTTTAAACCATCCCTGGCAAAGACCGGAAGAAAGAAAAAACACGACCGAAGTTTCTAAGTTCTATTTTGGTTTCATTTTTCGCAGATCCCGACCGATAAGACCATCTCCAGTCACATTCGTTTGGAAATGTCCCAGTTCAATAGAAACACATCCCGAAATACTCGTTTTATATATATTTACATATTTACGCCTAAGAGGCAAGTCATAGTTTCATATTTGGCTAAATATTTTGTGGGATTCACATACCACATATCCTTACAGACATCCCCAGCTTCCACAAAAGCCTGTTTTGGAAGAAACGGTCACGGAATTAAATTGGGGAGGGGGGAGGTGAATGGTCAAGAAATCAGGATGTTACCCTGAACAATTCCAGGGAAACCCAGACAAGCAGAACCATTTCAGGAGGGTCTGTGCGGCCCGGTCCTCCGCACGCCTTCCCAAGTCATAAACATTTATGTCTTCTGGATCCGAGCCTTACAATACATGGATATATATTCTGAAACGAACAGGTACACGAAGACAGACAGACACACAGACAGACACCATCACACAACATAGGCCAAGACTGTCCTGCGTGTGTATCTTGTGAGGCTTCCACTGAAAGTCTGGAAATAGGGGGAATGCCCTTACCCCCACCTAAAATAACCCAAGGAAAATCTCGTTTCCAATTCTAGACGGAATTATGAAACCTCCAAAACTTATTCATGGGGTGGGGAAGCCGAGAGCGGATAGCGCCCCCCCCCCCGGTCCTGCTCCTCTCACCAAGGACAGGTCTTGTTCATTTACACAGGCGGTGAGCGGTGTGGATCCGATGTAAACAAAACGCTGCCGCTCCTGCTCCGGACGCCGGCCTGCTGCACACCCAACCGGCGAGGCCAGGCAAAGCGAGACGGAGGCCCAGGGCAGCGCCGAGCCCAAGCGAGGTCGCTGTTTCTTATTCCGCCTCCCTGGAATGCGGTCGCCCGGACTCGCTCCAATAATGATCATAACCGAGGCCTTGTCAGAGGGAGAGAAAGCGCGGGCCTCTTTTCGGATTTTATATCTCTCTGGGCTCCCCTTGGCCCCATAGCTTCCTAGTTCTCTCCCCCCCCCCCCAACATTAGAGAAGCCGGTTGAATTTTGAGCGAGAGACGAGGCAGCCGAGAGGGAAACCTGAATGCCACCTCTGTAAGCGAAGGGGGCGGAAGAGGAAGCGCCGTGTGTGTGTGTGTGTGTGTGTGTGTGTGTGTGTGAGAGAGAGAGAGAGAGAGAGAGAGAGAGAGAGAGAGAGAGAGAGAGAGAGAGAGAGAGAGAGAGAGACCTCATAAGACAAAATAGCTCGATAAAATATAATGAGAGAGAGAGGCAGTCTGTAGCAAGCCAGCAATCGCTACCAGATTGTCTCTTTACCCAACTGTGAATAGAGACCTAGCCCAGTGGAAGAAGATTTCAGGGCAGAATGGAAAGGTGTAGAGTATTACCCCCTTTCGCTGTCATATAAAGAAGAGCATCATCGCGCTATGCAGAGAGTGAGAAGATTCCTGTAATGCAAAGTGGCCCTGACCTTGAAGGAAATCCTCATGTAACACCCGAGAATGCTGTTCAGGGCCTCCTAGGTGGCACCGAAGGTCTCTCCCGTCCCTTCCCTTATTTTAACATTCCCTACTCCGCTTCGGCTGTAGGGCTAACCTGAGAAAGGATGGAAGGAGTGGAGTTTTGCAGGCGCCCTGAAGGGAACAATGGCGTTGGACCTTGACGCCTGGAGGGGGGGGGGAGAGAGAGAGAGAGAGAGAGGGAGAGAGAGAGAGAGAGAGAGAGAGAGAGAGAGAGAGAGAGAGAGAGAGAGAGAGAGAGAGAGAGAGAGAGAGAGAGAGAGAGAGTGCCGGGCTTCCCAGATCTCTTCGGCGCTTAAAGGCAGATTTTGTTGCTGTTTTTTACTCCCGCGCTTATTAGACCCGCTTGATGAGTACAAACTGAAGTAATTCAGGCAGTTTCGTGCTGTAGAGAGAGAGAGAGCTCCAGCCCCAACAACATGAAACTACCTAAATCACCGACCAGTTCTCAGCCGCCTAATTAAGAGGGCTCCCCATAGCCGCTTTCCTTAGGCAAAAGGATCCCGCTATAAAAAACAACAAAATAAATACAAACCAGCAACGTGACTCCAACAGCCCCCTCGCCTCCCCCGCTTCCTCCTCCTCCCCACAGCAGTCGCCATCCCCGTCTACAGCTCCCCCACCACCCTCTTGGTTTTCTCTTTTGCTTTTAATTTACTGCTTCAGTAGAAATATCCCTGACATTAAATCCTTTTTGCAGAAATCCTCGTGCAACTTTTAAAAAAAAATTAAAAAGGCAGGCGGTGGATTCTAACCATGATTGTAAGCAGTCAATGACTCTCAAGAAAGATGGCCGGGTTCAAAGTCTATTTCTTCCCTGAAAGAAACAATTGGCTTGGCCATTGAAGCTTCCATGTTCTCTCTCTCGCTCGCTCTCGTTCATTCTCTCTCTCTCTCATCCTCCTCCCGTTCGCCTTTTTGCCGGGTCCTTAAGAGACAGGCGGCGAGGCAGAACCTCAAGGCAACTTATTCTGTCTAAGCGCATCCGCCTGCAGCCAGGTAGGAGACGGACAAACATGGCGGACAAGCTGGACAACAAGGAGAAGAACTAGATCTTCGTTCCTTCGTGCTCACCTTTTCCGATTTCTTTTTGAGCCTTCTAGGTTTTCCTTTGAAGGTGTAACATGGCTCAGCCCCTACGCCGGGATAGTCTAAACTCATTCTCGAGAATGAATGGGGGGGGAGTAAATAAAACAAAATGGAAAGCTCGTTCTCAACACTCAAAGCAACGGCCCTTGGCTTCCTCTGCCTGTGCAGCTTCTCACTCAACTGAAACCACCCGTCCAAGACAGCCACAATCCAGATATACTAGCAAGTCATAAAACTGAACAAAAGCCGACAAACCTTACAGCACCATTGCTATATGGCCCAGACAAATTACGACCGTCTAGGTAATATTTAAATAGATTCCTAAAGTAATTGCAGGGGACTCGGGCAAAGTAGTCCTGTTGTAAAAGTTCTTGGAGATCTAACGTAGGAACCTGAGAATAAACAGTCACAAAACGAGGTTGGGATTTTTTTTTCCAAAAGGGGGGGATTCATTCCACTTCTTTTTATTTTTTCTAAGAGAACATAAAATAGCATCATCATATTGTTGTTGTTGTTGTGTTTTTCGTTCCACGCACAGCAGGATTACAATATTAATTTATTTCCGATTTAAGGTAAGAACGAGAAACAGCTAGAGCTAACATTTAGAATAACGATATAGAATGCATTTGCTTCCAACAGTCTCGGCATTTTAATAATATTAATAATATTAATATTAATAGACATTTATACATATCTGTATTTAAAGATATTTTCTTCTCTCTTTTTGCACTACACGCTTGACCTTCTCAACGCATGTAACTTCACAGTATCAAAGGAGATCGGGCACCCTTCCCCCTCGCTTCCTGCCGAAAACGCTTCTGGTGGAATATATGTATATACGTACATGTATAGCGAAACACACTCCTTCACAGACAGAAGAAAGCGATTTCGTTTCTTCTTCCTCCAAGGCATGGAAAAGGAGTCTTTTTACATTTTTTTTATATGTGCTTGTTCAGCATAACTAGGGATCACCCAACCTATCCAGAATAAAAAAGTCTTTGCCTATAACCAGAAAGTGTCATTATTCAACCAATTAAAACACGACATAAACTTTTCCCTGTCTTTCAATGGGGAGAAACTTTGTAGGTTCTCGCTTTCGTGGAAGCTGTAATGTCAAGAATACGGGGGGGGGGGAGAAACCCACCCTCTGCGCAGGCTTGGCTGCTGGACATCCTAGGAAACCTGAAGGGGTCGGCTGAACATGCTCTCGATATAAGCTGCGACAACCCCCCCCCACTCCACTAAAGAAGCGGAGCGACCGAATTTAAAGACTGAAACCCACTCTCGACCCACTCCACAGATTCGTCTTATCTTTGGAGGGGGGAAATACAATTTGCCTTCCCCTAAGTTTGGCTCAGTTTTCTCAAGGGGGGAAAATCAGTATCTAGAGTTCTGGAAATGCCGTTTCTCAGCGTCAGAAAATGAAGCAAGGGCAATACAAGACGCGGGGCGATGTGCATCATTATGGCTTTATCCCAATGAATCAATGATCAAGAGGCTTACGGAGAAGCTGAGGAAAAAACCAAAACAAAAAAAAACCCGAAATCGAAGCGTTCAAATCCATACAGGTCCGAGTTAGCTAAAGCCTAAAGGCAAAAACAAAACAAAAAAACAAACCCAAAATGTTTCTGGCTCTCGAACCCATGGACGGGCGCCTGTCGGTTCATCAAGAGAAATTAAAGTTGGCTGTGAGCTCCCGAATCCTATTCTCTCTGTTCATTTTCTTCAGTTTCATTCGGCGGTTCTGAAACCAGATCTTGACTTGTCTGTCTGTGAGGTGGACGGTGCGGCTGATCTCTAGGCGACGCTCACGAGTCAGGTACATATTGAAGAGAAACTCCTTCTCCAGCTCCAGGGTCTGGTGCTTGGTATACGGGCACCGTTTCTTTCGGCCACTTTTCGCGGTGAGCCAGTTGGCGGCATTCTCTCCTTTGGAATTGCCTAGTTTTGAGAAAGTAAGAAAGGGGAATTATCGAGAGAGAGCAGGAAAGGGGGAGGCAGAGACCCACGACGTCCCAGTGCCTCTTAGGGGACTTCAGTGAAGGCAGGGCACCAGTTCCCACTTCTAATGGCCCCCTTCGGGGGTCCCTCTTGAGTCCTAGCCTTCCTAGAGCGCAGCCAGAACATTCCCCCCTAAGGACTTGGTTCCCCTGCGCTCTCCTGGGAACAAAACAACAACAATTTTTGGAGTTGATGCCGATCCTGGCGAGTACCTTTGGCAGTGGCGTCCTGCCGGTCTCCGATTTCCCTTTCATCTGAAGGCTTCGCTCCTCAGGCGCTTGACTCAAGGCAAAAAGCCGGAATATCTGGATATTTATCAATCCAGAGGCGCTACTAAATCAAAAGCCGCTTTGCTGATAATCGAAATCTGACCAGCCAGTCCAATCAATGAAAGCTGGAATTTCAGGTACTCTGGCTTACTCGGGCGTGAAACCAGTTTCATTCAGCATAACATATCTGCAGAGAGACATGCCTGCTGTTGGGCTATAAATTCCCTTTTTCTGTGTTATGACTTTTTGGTCATTTAGTGGTAAGACAGTTAAGTTTCCAGCAACTAACAGTGAAATCTCTCTGTTTGTGCCTCTACGTGTGAGAGAAAAGAGGTCCCATCTTTCCATAGATATGTAATGCATTCCCAGGTCACATTATGCTTACTCTGTATGTTGGTCTTAAGACCGTAATAATAAACTATACTATACTATACTATACTATACTATACTATACTATACTATACTATACTATACTATACTATACTATACTATACTATACTGCATTCCCAGGTCACATCAGAGGGACAGACATGTCACTCTGTTGTGGCACCCTGAAAGCGATTAATGGAAGTTGTTTCTTTTTTAGATGAAGAATGCAATAACTTCGTCTTTAAGGTACCAAAAGACTGCAGTATATTTTTACACCTAACTTATGTCTCATTAGATACAGTCTCAGAATCGCTGGTGACCAGTAAAGCAGAAAACCCTCTCTGAAAACAAGTTTAGATTTCTTTTCAAGGCGGAGGGGAGGGTAATGCACCGGGAATCTCCGGCACACGCCCTACTGAACTGGACGGGCGCTGAACAGGGTCCCTGCGGGGGCTTCCCCCCCCCGGCTCTCAGCGGCCCTGGCGCAGAAGGGCCCCGCTCTGTTGCGCCCAGCCGAGATTCATAACAGCAGCCCTTGTTGTGCGTTGAAGGACATTCGCCCCGCCTGATTTGATCGCACTTCATAGAAGGAGGATTTCAGCCCAGCTGCTTTCTTTTCAAAGAGGCATTCAGGATCGTAAACTAGAACTTAGCCTGTTAATGGGTTTATTTATTGGCGCTGGCCTCTTGCTTACTTTGGACGCTCTACAAACATCCATGTTATCTCTTCAGGTCCCGGACCCTCGCTCGGGGCGAGGAGGGCGCTTCCCACCCCCACTCCCCAGTTTTGCTGCGCCCTGGCTTCGCCCACGGCCCAGGGCACCATGGTTTAGAGACTCGAAGGGACGGGCGACAGCACACAAGCACTGTGCAAATCTAGCCAAGGCATCTCAGCTCCCAGACAGGCCCGGGCGGTTCAGGAGGTCAATTTGAGGGGCTTTGTTTGAGAGGCGCCGGTCCAGCGCTCGTTTCACGGAGGATCCTGTCCGGCTCCGGAGGGCCGGTTTTTGCTTACCTAGGCTTTCCTTCTCCGGGGAGGGCTTGCCGCTCTCCGAAGGAGCCGGGGACAGCTCTTCTGCGGCGGAGGAGGACGCTGGCCCTTCGTCCTCCCCTCTTTGGGAGACGCAAGCCAAAGTGGCGGGCGGGGACGACTCTTCGCTCTCTTTCCTCGGTGCTTCTGGCGGTGGGACTGCCGGAGGCAGGGCGGGAGGCGTCTCAAAGCGCACCGGGGGCTGCAGGGCGAACTGGGAAGCGACCATTTGCCCCGGGGGCTGGTGATGCTGCTGCGGCTGCTGCTGCTGGTGGGGTGGGTGGTGGTGGTTGCTGCTGTAGCCCCCGCCGCCGCTCTTGGCGGTGCCATAGGCTTGAGAGAGGCGGAAGTAGCCTGGCACGGGCACCCCAGCGGTCACGTTGTTCATGGAGCATACCTCGGAGTTTAGCCGCGGGAAAGTCGACAGGTCCGTGGCCGCCGCCTCTTTGGGGCCTTTGTCAGAGTCATAGAGGCAGTAGGAGTTCTCCTCTTTAATGCTGGGAGCGAAAGAGCACGAGGTCGCCTGCGGGCTCTCCGGCTCTTCCATGCGGCAAGACCTTGGGGGATCTAGCCAGACTTCCATCCCTGACATGTAGGCGTGAGCGGAAGGGACAATGCTTTGAGGAGGACCTTCATTGCGTTTGCCCAGCACGGGGAACAGTCCGTAGCTTTGCAGCCCATAGGACAGATCGGACGTCTGCGGCAGGTAGACACTACTGTTGTTGGGATAGTAGCCGCCGCCGCCGCCGCCGCCGCCGCCGCCTCCTCCTCCTCCAACTCCACCGCCACCTCCGCCGCCGCCTCCTCCTCCTCCTCCTCCACCTCCTCCTCCTGCTCCACCACCACCACCTACTTCCCCTCTGCCTGAGCCTGAGCTGATCAGGGAGTCCACCAAAAAAGAGTTTGCAGCCGGGTTCTCCGAGCATGCCATAGTCGGGGAATAATTTGGCGAAGAGAGCAGATAGCCCTTTCTGGCTGACATTTCTTGTGCAAAACATGCTGAATATGATTAGAGATACCCCCGCGCCACGGCAAGTGCGTGCAGCCAATGGAAAACCGACCTCCACCAGCAACCCCTCCCAGTTTGGTTTCGTAGGCACTGAGCTGCTCCTCAGGGCGACTTCTGAATTTCCAATATATCTATATCTGTGTATTATACAGGTATAGATACAGATATAGTCAGTGGAATCGATGTCTCTGCTTGGTTGCTGTGGCCCGCCTACAAGGGAGGGAGGAAGCCCGCAGCTGCACACCGAGCCGAGACACCGGGTGGGGTGGGGGCAAATTCGAAAACAATTTGCTCCATTCGAATGGGACCCATAATTTGGGAAACGCCTATTAGCATACGTGCTAATGTAACAATGCGAAAGAGCAGGACGATTATCCAGTCTTCCGCCTTCCAGAATTCTTCTTGGTCACTGCACAGTCAATCCATCTGAAGACATTAATAAAGCCACCAAGCCGCAATGTATAGAACACGGCTAGGCTCTTGGGACCTGCGCTTGCTTACTTACTCCAGCTTTACCAGGCATCAGGGGCCACTGAAGGCTCTGAACCCACCTGGCCCCCTCAAGAGCACTGAAGGGCCACGGACATCATAAAGCCACCGAATGACTCCTCCAAATGTCTGCTACTGTAACGGAGAGAAAGCGCATGCTTTTTGAGGCGGGCTTGCACTGGAGTCCTTATTGCCTGCATTATGCAGGCGAAAGTCTCACTGTGTTCAGTGGCGTGTGTGTTACTTTCATCCTAAGTGTGCCTAGGATTGTGGCCTCGGAGTTGAAGTGTATTTTAACCCCAAAATGTTGAGCGACAAATAAATAATTCTGTCGGAGGCCTCAGCAGGAATAGTAAGACTGGGACCTGGGCGTTTCAGAAGCCTTTGCGTGTAAATAGCATTTAACAGTACTAGAGAGAGAATTTAAGAGTTGATAGCCTGCAAATTTCCCCTCAGCGTCCTCGTTTGGATAATTTAGCTGAATCTGTAATCTCTCCCTGTCCAGGCTACAAAGCACTGCTCGAGAGTGCCTTGCCTGTATTTGTGGCGAACATACCAGACAGCCAGAAACAGCCTGGGAAGCCGACAGACAGGCAGACAGATTTTCTGATGCAGAAGCGAAAAAGAAGGGGGGTGAAATTCTGGTGCCGTTTTGAAACCATACAAACTGTCCTGGAACAAAAACGTCTTACATACATATGCCAGACATGCATGCACATGAAAGTCTCCTTCTTCCCCCTATTTCACACGGAAAGACTACAGATCCGTGCTTGGCGTGTTCCCCTTCCAAACCGCCCCAGCTGGTCGGACTTAAATGATGGCCCGCGCCTGCTCCCCAGCGAGTAAGAATATTCTTTTGATCAATTCAATATTGTCCAGTAAATCTTCCTCCGGGTTCCGTTCTGGCACTCTCTTCCCCTGCCTTTAAAGCCTTCCGAAGCGCTCAGCGTGCCAGGGAAACCGGGGAGGCTCGGCTTCTGCCCCCAGCCTCACCGCGGACAGGCGATGCCTTTCAGCCCTCCTCCCTCCTACCGCGCTTACCCTTGGCGTTCCAACAATGCCGCTTGGCCTAGCGACTTCGGGGCCCCTGCGAAATCGCCAAACGCCATCCCCCGCTGGCCACCAGCTGCAACGCTCCTGCTTTGCCTACCGCCGGGACCCGGCCACCACCAGCCCTACCCCCGGTTGCCATTCTCCCCGCAAAGACTGGTTATTCTCAAGCGGCACAGAAGACAACAGGACGCAAAAGGGAGTTTCTCCCGGCAAGGCAAAAAGCAGAGGAGGCCCTCTTGAGGTTCTACGGTGGTCGGACCGGAAGCCTGGCTCGAGGTTGTGATCACTTTTGCCGGCCTCCAAAAGTCCTTTATGGAAAAGCAGAGCCTCTGGCTTCAACTTGGACCCCTCTCTTCCCTCTCCCCCACCGCTAACCCGCCGAGAACTAGACCACTGCCTCTAACGCCTAGCAGAAAGTAACCCTCCAAGCAAACCAGAAGCAGCAGCCGGTAGAAACAGTTCTCCGTCTCCCCCCACCCTCGCGCCCCCTCCTTGTGGTAATATTGTTTGTATGTCCCCAAGCTCGACTTACCATACAATGTGTTAATGTGTAGAGAACAGGCCCTTATCAGATTCCTAGGAGGGCCGTATCAACCGCTAACAACATGAATGCCATACAAGGAACCATTTTATTGGCTAGTAGATGGGAGCCTTATTATCAATAGGCTTAGCGTTATAAATACAGATCTAAATATAATGAAATCGTACCCCGCCCTCAGCCCAGTTCCGCCTTCACCTTCCAAAGGCTTTTCTCGCCTCGCATCAGGAATCTCAAAGAAAAGTTCGCCCTGGGAGAAGCCCACTCCTTGGCCCGCCGTGTTTGTTTTCCTTTTGCCAGATCAAATAGAAATAAGTCGCAGGCTTTTAAAAATCTTAACGGAAATCCTTTCCAAGTTATTAAAATAATGCTTCTTTAAAAAAACAAACCCCAACCTCTTACCCCGGCTACCTTGGTAAAAGGGAGGGGCCTATTGGGCTGAAGGGAGGGAGGTGAAGGAAAAGGCTGTAAACGACTGTAAAATCCTGCCCAGTCTAAATAAAATGATGGCGAATTTATAGGCCCTGTTGGAAAGGCCTTTTAAAATAGTGAGTGCAGGCCGGAAGACACAAGAGAGGCGACGGATGGGTCTCTCAAGGTCTACGAGTCACATCGAGGAGGGGAAGTCCCCAGATAACACACCTCGGGTGCCTCAGGCCAGTCCCTTGCAGAGTAACTTCGATCTAAACCCATTCAGGACAAGTGGCCTGGACTGGTGTTACTCCACATGGGATTTACACAGAAAGTGCTGGGCCCTCTGGACCAATCCTGCAAGGCTGCACTTCAGGGGAAGCCTCGTTGCGGAGGAAGGGGGAGAAAAGGTGTCTGAGCTGGGAGTTTCGCATTGACTCTTCGGGACCTCCACTCTTTCCGTGGTGGAAGCCGCAGCTCTCTCTCGCGCTCTCTCTCTCTCGCGCTCTCTCTCTCTCGCGCTCTCTCTCTCTCGCGCTCTCTCTCTCTCGCGCTCGCTCTCTCTCTCTCTCTCTCTCTCTCTCTCTCTCTCTCTCTCTCTCTCTCTATATATATATATATATATATATATATATATATATATATATATATATATATATCCGCCGTCAGGGGACTTCTTTTATGAGCGCCATCGGTTCTTTGAACCCAAACAAGGGGACAACAAGCAATCGGCTGCTCTCATCCCGGGCATTTTTTAATGGCTGCCTTTATGGGAGCCCAGAGTCCGGCTCTGACGACGGTCAAAGCACTTGGGGCCTGATCCAGAGCCCGGCGAGGTCAATGGTAAGGCAGCTGGCGTGGAGTGCGAGGCGTTTTTGGACCGGTGTCGGAGCTGGTGAACTCGGCTCGGCGCTTGCTTTAATCGCTAGCAAGGCCAAGGCGACCCAGCAGCTACTCCGCATCATCAAAGCCAGTGAAGTTAAACTAATAATGTGCACTTGATTCTTAACTATAAAAGATAATGGTCAATCCTGGAGCAACTAAACTACTTTGGCGGGCATTGTGCATAGCGGCCACATTTTAAACACTTAACAATGTGTCCCGGACATTAAGCAGAGCTTTATAGCATTTCTTGAGACTATTATGCTGGGCACAGGATGAGGGATGGCTGCTTTTTCATTTGGCCCCTGCCAACAAACTCGGGCCGGGGGGGGGGCGGAGGCGATAAAGCAAGAGGCCGGTTCCACAACCACGTTGCGCGGGAACACTGGGGAAGCAGTCTGGTACCAGAGAGTAGGTTTTGATAGCAAAAACGTCTTTTCGAGTCGGTGGCCGAATCCTCCATCCAAATAAAACTTTACTGATCCATGGGAAATATAATGGCTAGATTAACAGAGTCGTTAAGCTGTTTTATGAATTTGGACTGAATAAAAAAACAAACCCCAAACTCGAAGAGATAAATAAGACACCAGACCTCAACCCAGAGCTTTTCTTTCTTTCTTTCTTTCTTTCTTTCTTTCTTTCTTTCTTTCTTTCTTTCTTTCTTTCTTTCTTTCTTTCTTTCTTTCTTTCTTTCTTTCTTTCTTTCTTTCTTTCTTTCTTTCTTTCTTTCCTGAAGAGCAGTTTACTCATTTATTATTTCCACGAGGAACCCAGAGGTAGAACACTGTTAATCAAGGGACAGCCGTTCTGCTTGTATGCTAATTCAGACGAGCTTTATATTTCTGATGCGGGGTAAATTGAGGTGGGGGGGTAAGGAGAAAGGAAGGGAAGGG
The DNA here is from genome assembly GCA_029375565.1 of Gekko gecko. Classification (NCBI taxonomy): domain Eukaryota; kingdom Metazoa; phylum Chordata; class Lepidosauria; order Squamata; family Gekkonidae; genus Gekko; species Gekko gecko. The sequence goes on along the minus strand of JAPDNY010000011.1, from coordinate 51,594,936 downwards.
CATCAAAGCTTACCACGGGACTGTGAAAGCTGCCCACTCTTCAGCGGCAGATCGCGTTTTATAATCCTAGCCTAAATTAATGCAATCAGTGAGTACTTCTTTAATATTGGACGTGTCACTTGTCAAGAATGTGACCGCGTGCCAAGCCAGTTTTCCCTCTGGATAACTTCCCAAACAGGCGGCTTTCCATCAGGCAGTTTAAGAACAGCATCTCCGTGCCAAGAAAGGTGACAAATGGCTATCCCAGTAATTTTTATCTTCACTTCGAAATTCTTTCGTAGTAAAAAACGGGAAGAGAGGGAAGACAAGGAGAGAGAGAGAGAGAGAGAGAGAGAGAGAGAGAGAGAGAGAGAGAGAGAGAGAGAGAGAGAGAGAGAGAGAGAGAGAGAGAGGAAAATCAGAATGACCTACAGTCGAGTTTGGAGAGATTTATTCCCTTTCAAATCCAGACTGCCTTTGCGTCTTAAACCCCAATGCCTCTGGCAGCTTGAATTCTGGTCTGGCTGGATTCCTGCGCACCGTTTCTGGTGAGTTAGTTTCCCATTGATATGGATGGGATTTATGTGCGGGAAACCAGAGCAGGACCGCTGCCAGGCTTCACTATGCTGAAGATGTTGATGGGGAAGGAATTCAGACAGGAACCTCTTTCCCCTATCAGGGCCACAGCCTTGGGTTCGTTCATGTCCATTTACTGGGACGTAAATCCAGTTTGAAGTCAAGGGCACCTCTGCCAAGGAAACGTGCAAGGGAGCGCTGAGGCCTGGGCCAAGCCTCTCAGCTCGAAGCTCCTGAACACACGAAGGACGCTTTGAACTCCTACAGACTTACTGCTCACCACAGTTTAAAGAAGAACTTTTTTAAAAAAATAGCATTGGGCAGACCCAAGGACCTCTATTTAGAAAGAAAACCTGAGCCTCTTTCAGGTGCCGCAAAACTCTAATTTCAGGAGCCTCAAAACTTCTAAAGTCCACTCCTAAAGCGAACCATACCTTTCTAGGACCATTGACTTCAATGGATTTCGAGGGATTGCACCGCTGACGCGCTGCCCCTTTGGAAAATGGATTCCCTTGGGGCGCTTCCCTTCGCAGCCTCCGAGTGGTTCTGAATACAGAAGGACGGCCTATGAGTGAAATTTGCAGAGTGTATTGACCTGCATATTAATCCACCCGAGTGGACTGCGAGGCACAGAAAACAAGAGGTTGCACGTAAAAGAAAAAAAGGAAAAAAAACATGCGCCTACTCATAGCTATTTTTTGCTTTCGACGCTATCTGGCGAGGCGCTACTGCTTTCAGACACAGAGACAAGCACCGCTCATCAAAACATGATCTTTCTGGCTGCAAATTCTGAGCTCATTTTCCTGGAAAGGCAATCCCATCCCAAGCAACAACTTCCCCACGGGAAACAACGTTGGCTTTCAACAGCGCTTCCACCATGCCGGCTGAAACACGATGTCAAAAAGAATAACCAGAAAAGGGGGGAGTGGGAGCCCTGTCCTGTATGGGGCTCCCCACCCGCGCCTACTTGCTCATAAGTATGCGCCGTTCCTTTCACCGGGGAGTAAGTCCAATGGGGTTGCAGTGCCGTCCCTGAGAAGAGACACGGAAAATAATATTCCAGTAGTTTAACATTCTCTGCTTCCCAATTTAGGAGAAATTTTTTTTTGGGGGGGGGGGAACCTAAAAATATGCACTTCCTTTAACAGCAACAACAGCAACAACAGCAACAACAGCGTCTTTCCGAATGAGGCCTGTAAGCAACTACTTCATATCCAGTGGGTTCTTTTAAGTCACTGCAAGTTATTTATTTACATTCTGACAAAGGGAGAAGGCATAGAAAAATATATCGGCCATACAAACCCTTTTTGAGTTTGTTCTTGCAATAGAGAGGGGTCCTCCATATGTCTTTTTTAAACGGATGGTTATTGGGGCATCATCTCTTAAACCCAGCACTTTTCAAGCACCGCCCATCCCTGATTACAAGCCACACTGCCGATCAGCGTCTCGACATTAAACTATGAAACAAACACACGTTGGTTGCTGGAAGTCCGACCACTGCAGTCCCACACAAATAAAGGATGGGCTTCCTTCCCATAGGAAATACCCACCGCAAGTTTCGAGAGTCCCTCCATAATAAACCTGCAACACAGACTTTAGCAACCCACTTTTGAATAGACCTTAAGAAGAAGGGAGGCTTCTAACAAAACACACAGCTTGGGCGAAAATAAAAACGCAGAATTAATACAAGTTAACCCCTCTGGCGGACTTCCCAAAGAAGTTGTGGGCTTGGGGGAAGACTTGTCTATACAGAGTGGCCATATCACAAGGTCAGTCCATTGCTTCCCTTCAGAAAATAGGAATGTCCCTTCCAGGCATCGGTCACAGTATTGTCCTCTGTATTTGGCATATTTATCCTAAGTATATCACAGGCAAGTCAACCCAAGAGAGGAAGGACATCGATCTTTCGTGGCGTGGGGAGGGGGGAAGAAAGGAGGGACATGTAGCAGGAACCTAAAGGTCCAGAAAATTGGGTTCGGTGGGGTTTGCTTATGCAATGCTGATGGGATCTAGGTCTGCCCTCAACTGCCCAACGTGGTCAGGCCGGGGATGCCGAGCCAAACCCTGAGCTGTTAAGCTGCCTTTCACTTGGCGTCACTCTCAAAATACTTTCACATAAACATACTAGATAGAGATCGATAAAGACGTTTGGAACTCCAGGCTCTCTCCAAGCACCGACTGCCATTGAACGTTTCTTGCTGCACCAAAGGGACTTTCGCTCTGGGAGTCCAAGGATATCGATTTCCACCTTCCGCTTTAGAAATGGGGGTGGGGGGGAGTGACGTTAGCCTCAGAAGAAAAAAGGCTTTTAATAAATGCTGCTGTTAACCACACACTGATGATCTTTGCCAAACCGGAAAGAGTAACCTAGGGCTCAGATTCAATAAGGCCATCAAAATAATCTGCCATTTTCGGTCTTCGCTGCTATAGATCTAGTTGATGGAAAGTACCTCTTGCTCTGCACATAAACGTCAAGATTCATAATATTTCCAGGGGTGCAATTTTCATAAGGATTTCACCATCCTGGCTTAGGTTTGTTTTACCACCACATGGCCTGCGTATTAGAGTTCTACCTGAAACCTTTCTCCAGGTTCTCACTTTCCAAAGATTGCACACCCAGAATTAGGAAGTCTTAAAAAAATCGTTTAAAGACCTAACGGAAAAGACATCCACACCCGTGGCCTTTCCTTTCCAAACAGGCTTAAGCAGATATAAAGGTTACTCGGGCTGTACCTTGGTAAAAGGTCCTTCCTCTTTCCAAGCTGAGGCTCGAAGGAAATACTCACGGCTCTGGCGCGCTCGCAGCCCGAGGAAGTCAGTCGTGGATACAATTTCTGGCCTCACGCTTTCCCTTGAAGGAGCGCTCAACTGCCTTCGGCTTACCTTAGCAAATCTGGCCGTGGAACGTGAAATAATATAATGTGCAACTCCTAGAATGTAAAGGGAACAAAGGCCAAGAATCCCCCCTTTCCCCCTCCTTCTCCCACTGCGGCTTTGACATTGATCTGAAGAACGCCATCTTGTGGCGATCCTGCTCCAAAGCAGGACAGACCTGCCAACCAATCCTCCCTAATGCTCTCTTTAACAAACAGATACTGCAGCTCCAGACAATTGCCCTGCACAGATCTAACCTCTGCAGCTCTGAGATTGCTGCGAATCTTCGCCCTAGTTTATACGCCTGCTTTCTAAAGATGCAAACGGGCAGGTCATGAGCACTTTTATGACTGCCTTGTCCCAGCAACGCACGGGATGTGCTTTAAACACACACACACACACACAGAAACTGCGACAAGAAGTGGGCCAGGAAATCACCACCACCATCTCCTCCAAAGCCCAGAGAAACGCCATGACTCAGCCTAGCCATGAGTAACCAGTTAATTTTTAACTAGGAAAGGAAGTGGCTGGTCGGACGTTTTATGGCCGTCCGTCTATTCCTCTGCGCGTCTGTCTCCCCTTCTCCATCTCTTTTTCTATCTCCCGCTTTAAAGAGCTGCATTCCTTTGTACCATGCTAGCCAAATAAACAAACAAACAAGTTTCCTCTTCGCTCCACTCCCCCTCCCTTCATCTTTGTACATTTCCTTTCACCAGACGCTGTCTGGCTTGGTGGGGGTTGTCAGCAAAAGCCCAGAGCCATTTAGCCCTTCACCTCAAGGTTATGGGTGATGTCCAAAGCAATACAGAAGTTCAAAGCCAATAAACAATAGGAAAAAACGGTATGTGCTTTCTTTCCTGATTAAGAACAAAAGGGAAGAATTATCAGCCTCCTGTCACCTCCTCACGAATGTCTCTGGGGTTTTTCATAGATCTCTGCAAAGCATTTCGGTCCCAATCACATGCCTGTTGCCCTTCAGACAAAACTGTTTTCCTAGGAGCCACTCACAGCTATCTCCGGCGCAGCTACAAATGCCATTTTGCAGAGCGAATTCCTCCACAAACATTGCTTATACTTTCAAACAGTGCTTTTAAACACCGGGTGTCTGAAATAACCAAGAGCACCTTGAAGCCAACTAATGCATGAGCTTATCTGTCGTGTTTTACATCTGCTAATAACGCCCCCCATAAACTCTGTAATTTGCCATTATTTTGAAGGTCTGATTCCCCCCCTTGCAAACCAGCAAAACCTGGCCTCATTCTAGCTGGACTCTGCCTACGCATTCATGAATACCAGACATGTTGCTCCGGCTGTCCTGAATTACTAGCAACAATAGGTGAGTGGAATTTTCGCCCAAGCATCTCAGTCAGCCTGATTCAGAACCTCAGACCAGATAAAAGAATCTCCATGAATGTAACACTAAGGATAAAAATATAAATTTCCCACATATTTATTTTAGTTGTGCACCGTTCCACTGTATACATGCAACCAAAGACGTTCGCATATTAAAAAGAAAACTGTATATACAAATATGACCATACATATTTCAAACAGTGATGGGCTATAAATGTATTGCATTTTGTGAATTGTGTAAAGAAATTGCATCCATCTTGGAAGCTGGTGATTTTTAAAAACAACCTCAACCGTATGTTTCACATATTTTTAAAAAAGACAAACCCGACACCTTTTAAAAAGTATACCAACCAAAACATCATTTTTAAAATGTACAAGTCTTGAAAAACACCATTCTTGTATGAAATATACATTCAGATATTCTCAACAGCAAATGACAGTTACAATAAAACACATATTCTTTGTAAACTGATATAGAATTTTAAATAGTTCTTTCTTTTTTTTAAATCACGGTTCTCTCTCTTTCTCTCTCGCTTTGGTTCCTGCTGGGAAATATATTTCTTTATATATATTTTAAAATAACTCCAAGGAACTCTCCATTCTTTGATTCTGCCGCCTGAACGACCAAGTAGAACTTACGACATTAACAATGGATAGCAAGATTTGGAAACGAATTCATCCTATTTACATCGTTGGCTTTCTACATTAAGGTCTGTCTGCTGGGCCTTCTAAGGAAACCTTTCTTAGTTTAAGGGTCTGATCTCAGTGCATTGGATACATCCAAAGTCAAATTAAGTGTCACGCGGTCTTTGCCAAACTGTCGTTATCCACAGGTATTTCCTGAAGAAAGATTGTGAGACAGAAGCCAGAAGCTTCCTTAAACTGATTTACCGTTTTGCAAGTATTAGATTAGTCGTTCTGTGTCCCTTTCTCCACCGCTCCCCATTGTTTAAGCATATAAATACGAACATTATGATTTGTCTCAAAAAGGGTGGCCACATTTCGACAGTTGTTACTCATTAAAACGAGAGCGAATTCGAATTGCTAGGAATTCTTCTGGTCAGTGATTGTTTCTTTACCATATATGGCAAAGTGGTACCTGAAATCGTTTCAAAAGGAGCTCGTCAAGTCTTATAGGACATTTCTTTCCCTAACGCAGCACAGTTATATTCAGCGTGGGTTCTCAGCAAACATTTATGATTGGCCTTGCAAGGAATTAAGCATTTTTTAAAAAAGCAATTCAGACTTTAATTGGTAACGAGGATAAGCCTTCTTGTGGAAGACGAGGGAGGGAAGGGTAATGCGGGGCAGCGGTTGTGCATCTGTAGCAAAACTGGGAAGGGGGCATTTGAAGATTCTCTTTTTTGGCTTCGCTTTTTTCACTTATCCTCAAACTCGGATGCTGCCATGTGTATCCTTCCAACCAATGCTCCACAGTAAGCCAAGTTAATACAGTTCGAATGCGTCCTGAAGCCAATACTTCACTCCCGGTGAACCCCTAACAGAACTGTGGAGTGTGAAGATAAGAAGTGGAAACTGAACACGGACCAAAAGATATTGGGCTCCAAACTGATTCCAGTTGATACGTCAAGCAGGACTTCAAAAAGAAAAGAAAATCTATACTTTTGCTTTAAAAGAAACATGAGGGGGGACACCTAGTTTTTCAGCGTCCTCCATCATCTTACAAAACTTCTTCTCATAGGTAACCTTGTGGCTTGACCTTGTCAAGGGCGAGATCTGAATTTAATCTCGTTCTGAAAAATGCTACGAGTTTTAAAGTAGTGGATTAGCTGAGTAATATTGTAATCGGTCCCTGTTAATTTTTTTCTCTTTCATTCTTCTGTTTTGAAACCATATTTTTACTTGACGGTCGGTCAAGTTGAGCATTCGGGAGAGCTGGAGGCGTTTCTCTTTGTTTATATAGACACTGAAGAAGAATTCCCTTTCTAATTCTCTAATCTGATATTTGGTGTATGGGCATCTCTTTTTACGGGTGCGTTGTCCACCTGTGGAATGAAAAGATAAAGGCAGAAGCCAGTGAGTCTAGGGCCATATGGATGAGGGAGGGGGTGCAGTTCATATTTGATCAAGGGACACTCATGTGAAAACAAGCCTTTGGCTTACTACCTGGCTAGTTCTCTCCTACTCAGCATTTATGTACATATTAAATTAACCTTATGTAAGAAAAACAAATCCCTGTATGTGCATGCCACAAGGAAAGATAATGACATGGAGCATCCACTTCAAACGACAGACCCACAGGGTCATCCTGTGCAAGCTTAATCAAAGGGAATATTGCTTCAGTTCTGTAGCTAAGAAAATGGGCACAGGATTGCTTCCCAGGATGGACGGTGCGCCCCGCAGGCACAGTGCGGAGAAGCACAAGGTCGAACAAATGCTGAAAGCAGAATTCTACCGGCACCAGGGTTTGCGCAAGAAATTTGGAAAGGCTGTAGCTCAAGATGGGTCACCCAAGATGATAGCTTCAACCGTGTTCTTCAGTCTGAGGAGCCTACTGAAATTTCAATTTCAGCAGTCATGGGCTGCCATTCTAAAAACACTCTGCTGGAGTAAACCCCAGAACATAAAATGGGTCTCATTTTCAAATGGACCTGCTTAGGAACAGTCCAATAATGCCTTCCAAATGGGTGACATCTCGTATGTTTCCCTGCTTATTGAGGATGCTTTTAATCTTAAACCTTCTCCTGCTGTTGCTTTTCTATGCCTCCTTTTCTTTTCTTTCTTTAGAAAATACCCATCCCTCTGCATTTGACCACCAGTGGGTTAAGCCCATGGGCCCTGCTGCTTTGTTCTGAAGTGCCCCCCACCGTATTTCTCCCTTCGCTGCCTCTCATTCCTCGGCACAGTGGCTGTTATGTTTTTGAAGCAAAATTAATCTCTTCTGAAGCCCATTTCTTTGCTTCCCTCCCCCGCATGCTTCTAAGGCCTTTTACATTCAATATTAGTTCTACCTTTAAAACACACACACACACACACCACAAGACACAACTTTCCCTTTCCTAGTACATTTCGGCTGCAAGGGTATTTTCCTGCTCTTGACTTTGGAATGGGGAGAGGAAAATACCGCATTAAAAAACAAAAAACCGAACCGGCTGTGACAGATTGAATAACAATTGCAAGGAACAACAAACTGTTGGACAGACGGCAACACGTAATTGCCACAGTGCCTTCGGAAAATGGCTTCCTTTAGACAAAAAAGGGCCAGCTTTAGGTTAATTTGTTGCGTTTAATATATTGCTACAGTGCAGGCGGCTACTTTATCTGTTCAACACTATTCTCGTGCAATCGTTAAAAACAGGGATGGCTTTGAATCCAACCCTCTAACTAGACTTCTGGGGCAACACATGGCTTTTATAAAAAGGAGGGGGGGAATCACAGGATTACATGGATATCAAAGGAGTCTGAAATCCCCTTTTGGGGGAATTTTACAGGCGCAAAACGTGCATTATTATATTTTCGAGACTTTGACTACAGAACCTCCCCCCCCTTTCCCCTCTTTCTTCTTCTTTTTTTATGATTTAAAGGGGGGGGGGGACTTTTTTCCCCTCTCCCCCCAAAAAAGGCATCCATTGGCCGGTGGGTATTTCACGGCCAATTTCAGTCCTCGCCACGTGATCTCGCCTTTTATAACAAAGTTTTGTTGGGGGAAATCTAAAGGCCCTTCATAAACCTTATATGCTTATAAAACAGCATATAAAAATTTAACAGCGGCGCTGCGCTAAGATTTCCAAGTCCCTTTCATAAAAGCGCTAGGGCGCTGCCTTTATACGTACTGGAGCCGCTGGATTTCTCCTCATTGTTGCCGGAAGACGAGCCCGGGCTGCTGCTGCTCTCCAGCCGCCTGCGCCGCTCCTTCTCCTCTGCCGCCGCCGCCGTGGCTGCTGCCGCCGCTGCTGCCGCCGCCGCCGCCTCCCTGCCGCAGCCGCCGTCCGAACTTGAAGTTGCTCCTGCCGCCACCGGAGCGGCTCCCGAGGCCGGCGCTTTCTCGCCGCTCTTCTCTCCGGCGTAGTCCGCGTGGTTCTCCGCCGTGCCATAGGCGGTCTCGAAGAACTGGTCGAAAGCCTGGGGTAGCACCCCGTTCCGCCCCACCGTGCTATAGAAATTGGAGGAGACGTTGTTGGTGGCGGCAGCGGCGGGGTGGTGGTAGACGTTGGCCGGGCTTTTGCCGAACATCTCGCCCATGCTGGCCGCCGCCGCCGCCGCTGCAGCCGTGTTGGTGGCCGGCAGGCAGTCTCTGTGCATGATCTCCTCGGCCGAGTAGCAGTGGGGGAGATTGTTCCGGGGGTGCCACTTACTGGCCGGATCAATGGCATACTCCCGGAAGGTGACTTCTCGCACAGGTTGGACCTGGGGTAGGTTGGAGGAGTAGGAGTATGTCATGGGGCGAGAAGACGGGGTCTGGGGCAGGAAGGAAGGGAGGCTGGAGAAATCAGGACCCGAAACGTAGTAAGTACAACTTGGCAAATACATGTTAGAGGAACAAGGAACACGCTCATCAAAATCCATCATTAGGCTACCTCGGGCTCTCCGCATTAGCCGAGCTTAACATGATTCTCTAATGCAGCTGCCTCTTTGAAGCAGATCCGTGAAGTAAGAAATTTGGAGACGTAAGCTGACGTGGAAATCTATCCCCATCCTTAGCAGGGAGGCGCTGGTCATGTGACCAAATGTTGAAATTGACAAGCTGCGAGTAAGGGCCCTCTCCCTCCCCCCCCTTCTCCTTCTCCTTCTTTGTAGCCATCTCAAGGGAAGCAACAGATCGTCACTTGGGTCTTTTGGCCAAAGCCAAGAAATCTTAAATGTAACTCAGGCGGGCCTCGTGGATGATTAGAAAGGGGGGGGGAGAGACGCGTGGCCCCTCTTTCTTTCTGTCCTTCTCAGAGCATTTCCCTTTCTCACCCTTTTCTCACCAGCTCCCCCCCCCACCCCGTATCGGGAGATCTCGAGCCCATTAAGCAGGAGATGCCATTAGAAACGCGCGCGGATCCCCCCTCCCCCTTTCCGCAGCTTGTTGAACGGCTTCGGCGAGGTGCCGCGCAATCTTGTAATTCTGCCCAGGAGGTTCTGACTGCTGGGAAGCCTGGCTCCAACAGCCCCGGGGCCCTGTGATGTGTTCCTGCCGAAGACACTCACTCACTCACCCAGCCCCGCAGGCTTGTGCTGAAGACGTGGTCGGGAAGAATGTGCCGGGGTCAAGTCTGTACCGATTTCCATGGTGAAGGGATGACATGACTCGCCCTCACGTTCATTTCCGAAGCGCTCAGTGCCCTGCCTGCCTTCCCTTCCCTACATGCTAACCTCGGGTAGCCTGGGCGGCTGCTGCACAGCTCTGCTCCAGGTATTTAGAGATACTTGATGCTCGCCCAGCCAGGCTTTCCACTCTCTCCACTCCCACATGCGTGAAAGCCAGTGGCTTGGATTTTATTCTTCCTTGCCATGCCAGGAAATCCTTTGAATTGCAGTCCACCAGGTTAAAAAGAGAGAGGGAGAGAGCATTAGCCGAGCGCAGTGCAGAGAAATGCTTGAGGAAACCAAGGACAGGTTAAACGATCCACGCGTCACACTGACCCTGAAACGTACTCCTCGGAAGTAAGTCCCACCCACCGATTGCACTGGGTTCACTGCAACCAGTAGACGTCTAAGGTGCTTGTGTGACAGAAGAGAGCCTGGCCTGGCCGATGCTTCGCCCTTCCTAGCAAAGCTGCAGAGATAATTTGGCCGACGCTTTGGCCGAGGAAAGGGCAGACTCAGAGAGCGGGAGCCTCCGTCTGCTCTCCAGAGCACAGACTTGTGAGTAGGGCCCGCTGAACTTAGTGGCATTTGCTTCTTGAGTAAGCATGCACAGGGTCGCGCTGCTGCACATAAAAGCCTTTCGCTGCCAGTGAAAAGAAGCACACCCGCAACCCAGGGAGCGTCAAAGAAAGCAGAGAAGCGGGGCCAAACAACACAGCAGCACCCACAGGAAACCGGTCCCGCTCTTCTGCACCGTTGTGCTTATGGAGGGATGCCTTATTTAAGGGGAGAAAGGTTGCTTAGCTGGATCTAATTACCACAAAGGGGGAAAGGCCACAAAACAACGGATTCTGGGTTTGGTGCAGTCTGGGAACCGAGCAGATTTCCTATCTTTCTGGGAGGTGGGAGGGAGTGAACCTTTTTATAAGCCATGGAAAAGAAACTTGGGATGGGGAAGGGGGGGGGAAGAAATCTCACTTTAAAAAATACATCCTACAGTTCCCTGAGATGTAATCCTGTATTTATATACCGGCGAGTAACAGCCCTACTGTACATACTGGAGATCCTCGGGATTTAAATGTCAGGATCGATTTGTTTATTTATTGCTGAGCTTATCCTAACTGACTCAATAACAAATCTAATCATGTTGGATCTTGGGGGTGGGGGAAACTCTCGTTTATGTATTTTTCCTATGTTCGAATTAACTATACTAAGCTTTAAATATCAATATTAACCAGTAATTACTTTGTAGTGGTGTACACGAATGTATTAGCATGTTTATATACCTTTTACCTCCCCCCCCCACTCTCTCTCTCTCTCTCTCTCTCTTTTTACAAGGGCTACCAATCGCAAATCAAAGGCTTTGGACATATCCCTTTAATGAACTCTTTATTTTGGATCGCTGCAAGAACTTTTATGGGCCTTCAACGTTTGTGAGCTGAACTTGAAATTATTAATTAATCTCCTCTGCTTGTCCTATTTGCCAAGAGAGTGGATGAAAACAGGAGATAAGCGTGTCATCAAAGGACTATTTACAGATTGCTTGGGTCTGTGTGGAACTATAAAATGGTTTTATTTCTTTTCTTGGGGGGGGTAGGGGGAAGGAGCAGAAATATGCGACACTGATGCTTGCCAATTGCTTTTAACGAGAGTCTTTTGCTTTTATTTTCCCTCTGCCCTGATTTATTTTTTTTTTTGGTAAAGAAAAGGTTTCCTTGCCCATCCTTCCCTTGTTCCAGTCCTTGGTCTGAAAAATGGATTCATCCCCTTCTTTTCCCTTTTCTCCCAACACAAGGTTGACTCTTTGAAGGATTCTCTCCCCCCCTCCCGTGGATAACAAAGGCGCCATCATTGCACAGACTGACCCCGCCTCTTCTGCCCGGGCAAATAACTTTCTTTGCACTTGTGTGTGTGTGTGTGTTGGGGGGGGGGCTTTTTCAAGCTCTAATTGAACCCGGCGCGTCTAGGAGAACCGAAAGCAGTTCTAGACTGGCCGGGGTGGGGGGAAGGGGTTTTATGGCACTTTTGGCAGTCAACTTCAGCTTGTCTCGGCGCAGACAACGGCAGAGCTGACCAGCGTAGGACAGGAGACACCACCTACGTGGATTCCCTCCTGGCCTTCAAGAAATCTGAGGCAGCCTTGGGCATACAGTAAGGGGGGGGGGCAGGTCTAATAGAAGATGGTTTGTAGGACCGGGCGCTGGAGCCCTTTGGCTGGCCATTTCCCTCGGAGCCCTGCCTGATCAATCCTTCCAGACAAAGGAGAAAATTAAGGATCGGTTGGGAGGGAGGGGGAGACCAACGAGGAATGAATCAGGGCGCCCGGGGGGGGGGGTTGTCTGCAGTGCAGCCTCAGCCTCCTCCTGTCTCGCGTGGATTATAGGTTGTGGCTTTGCAGAAATGCCTGGAGGTTTTAGAAACCTGCCTTCTAAAGCAAGGAAGAGGAGGAGGGTGCCGGGTATCCTGCCAAGCGTTTGCATTTGCAGAGCCCTTCGAGAGCATCATTGAAAGGACCTAAGGGTGCCGTTCGTCTGGGAAGCAGGGGGTACCCAAGGCTCAATTCTTGGCTTTATTCCCTATTAAGTGAAAGGCAGCTAATGTGCACCTAAGCCTCCGAAGCGGTCGGTAATGACGGAGAGCCTACTGCTAGGTTGCTATTTTTGAACGCCTTAAGGAGGCTTTTTGTCTGCTTTTTCCTCCAAATGCTGCTATAATGCAATATTTGTGGCTTCCTGGCTTGAGAGGGGACTGGGGGGAGGGGGCGGAGAGGAAGGAGCATCTCCAGCCTGGCGCCCTCCCCGCTTACCTTGAGGAGGCTCGTGATAATAGCAGCAAGCAGCTCAGTTCGGATAGAAAATGCAGAGCTGGGGGTTGCATGGAAGGAGCCGGGCGGGGCGGGGCGAGAACGTTGCCCTGAATGTTTGGTGGAGCTTATAGGATACCACAGACACTTGCACAAAAAAAGGGACAGAGGTTTATATAGGGAAAGAATTTAGATTATTTTGCTTTTTTAAATATGCACAGTTCAAAATGCTTCCTTTGTTCCACAAGATCTCCTTTCTATATCATGCAAACGCCTCTACTTCTTCTTTTTTTACCTACAAGGTGTTCTGAAAGGCTTTATACAAATTGATGCGCACGTATATGCGGCAACGTATTTATGGGGGGGACGACGACGACACAGATTATAGCATTGCTTTGCCAATGGGTGCATGTCGCACACAGAAATGTAACCGAAATGTATTTTTCCCCCTTATCCTAAGCGCAAGGAAATGAATTCTAAGGAAATTACTTTCAATTTAGATTTAGGGGATTTGTGATGATAATTTGTTCTTTGTGTATGTGTGCTGTGGTTGTTTTATGGTGAGGTATGTCTAATCTCTAGGCACTGGCACAAAAACAAATATAAGAACATGCAGAATTTTTTTTCTGCAACATACTGTGTTCAGGTTGCCTGTGTATGTCAAATGCAACTTATTTAAAGTTTCCAAACAAGAAGTGGGAAGCTATTTTACCAGTCCATGGCTTTTCTTTTAGAATGAAAGCAACGTCCTGCTGTTGCAACACAGCTTGTCAAATACGGATTTTAATGCAAACGTCCTCAAGCCATTCTTCCGGGCACTATCTTCGCTGTGCTGTTTTATTATTCTTCTAAAATACATTTTTAAAGGGGGAGGGGAGCCTGCTTATATAGACCTATGAATAAATTCAGGCAGCGAGCTCCTGCCAAGTGAAACACTTTTAAATCCCACTAATTCCAGTAGGTCGGATTTCCGCTTGAGATTCCATCTCAGTCTATGGTATTTAAAGGCCATTAACTCACGTTTCCAAAGTTATTATCTATTTGAAATATACTTAAAATAGTGTCTTCTTCCCTATTTTCCTAGTAAGTAATGCATTTTTTTAACAAAATACAGTCATTGTTTCTGATGTTGGTTACCCACTACACTTAGATTCGAAAAGTGTGCATGTTTAAGTCCAAAGTGCAAACAAATAATAGATAAATAAGGTATCTTTTTGTTGCTTTCTGCAGTAATGCTAATTTGTTCTGTAAGCAAGCCGTTGATGGAGGCTAAATATTCAATTAAATATTTAGTCTAGATCCAATCTTAACCAGAGAGGAAAGAACACACCTTGAAAATCAATGGCCATGATTCTGGCAAGGTTAAGCTCTCTTTCAACTAGAACAAATTTAGGCAACGATTAACTTTATCATTGAAACGAATGGGACTTAAATGTGCTTAAATTTACTTGGAACCTAGATCTGCCTAGACAGATTTTATTCCAAGACTGTTTTTAGATTCGGGCTGTTAAGAGAAATAAGTAAGTTCCGTCATACCCTTCATACCCTTATTTATCAAGGAACAGAGTAATTAAATATGGTGTACTTTTTCATTCACATAAGGACGGCATGTTATTTTATGAAATCATTTTCCTCTTTGTCTGCCTTTCCCCCTTTCTAAAGCTATTGTGGATTAGAGATTTTTAATTTATCCTTCCACATCCTGTAATATTGTCACTCTTCCCAGTTTTAGAAGTCCCATAGCTTTGAACGTTTACATCCAAGTAACTTCTCTCATTCTCACACTTTACTCCCCCCCCCCTTTTGGGAAACCGATGTTATTTGCTGACATTCTTTGTACATGTGACATTTTAGTACACCAGAATCTTCCGATCTATGTAACATAAATTTATTAAAATAAAAAATAAAGATTTAAAAAAGCCAAGATACTTTTGTCAGATCATGACCACACGAGTGTTCTTCTTTATACAGCTCTCTGAGCCAAGGCTATACGTTTGTTTCCATCACAACCATTCCCAACAGCCTCTGTTTTCTCACTCTGGTAAACCCTTTAATACTGTCTGATCATTTGCACTTGGGAACCATTTGCAATGAAATAGAAAGCAAGAAGTGGGTTCTGTGATTTTGGGGGTTCTTCTGCCACTGATTATCCGGGCCGGAACCCGTATATTGCATACCGTTCTGCATACTTCATTATCGGTTCCATTCCCTCCTCACCGTTGTCCCCCTAGGAAAATACGGGAAATAGGCCCAGAATTTTATATATATCCAAATACAGATGCAAGAAACTACGGTGTCTAGACCAGCTGGTTTATCAGGAGATAAAAAGAAGAAAAGTCTAGATTTCCTTCCAAACGAGCCACGCTCATATGCGCTCATATTTCTCCCACGTTCATTGCCACTGCCCAGGACTAGCACCAGTGGATTGTTACCATCAGAGCAACACCATTCTCCTTGACTTTTCGGCAGCTGAAAAGAGATTTTAGTACTTTTCAAGAGCCCTTCCGCCTCTCTCCAGAACTGCTTTAGCAGCTTGCTGCCTCAAAAAAGCCAGACACTAGACGGGTACATTTAAAATAAATCATCAGGATTCTTCTGGGCAGGATGTGCCGGGACGTCCCAATGAGAACCCCAGACGCAGATTCAGGAGGTGGCGGGGTCTTATTGAAGTGCTCTGTCTTGTCCGCTTGCTCCTTTGCTTTCCCTTTGTCTATAAACAGCAGAAAGAACCACAGGACAACATTCCCGGTATGACATATTTAGAAGTATTGTCCCAGGTGATGCCTTGAACTTGACCTTAAGTTTCTTAATCAACCAAACTGGAACAAAACGTTTCTCTAAAATGATTGTACCGCATCCTCCTTCCGCTTTATTCACGCACTTCTGTCTGTCGATTTGTCCGCTGGCAAGAAAAGCCTGTAGTGGATTGCTAGCACCGAGATAAGGTTTGCTAATTCGGAAATACTTAGACATCTATACAATTGTACCACCTGCTCTGACGACATGCACCTCCTTTCATCTGAATCACCGAGCAAAGACACAAACACTGTCTTCAATACATTAAGAATGCATGCTAGAAGACCTTAAACACATGCGCGCGAGAGAGATTTTACGCAGCTCTTTGCAGTGCCACTCAATTACTCCAGACAAAATACAAAAGCCAAAACAGCGACGCAGAATTAAGGCCGTAATCCTGGGCGCATTTAAGAGGAAGTAGTCCCCAATGATCATAACGGGAGTTATTTTCGACTCGCAGAGGCGCTTACTATTGCTCTTTTATTGCACTCCTATGCACATTTACTTGAAAATAAGTATCATGGAATCAGTGGCCACTTCCTCCTAAGTAAAAACGCTTAGGATCGGTCTGCCAATCGTTTCTGGTTAATCTTAAATATATTGCGGGCCTGGCCGCTGGTGGATTGTAACAATGAAGGAAGGGACTGGATGCCTTCTATATTGGCCTTCTGTAGAATATGGCTGACTACTCCAGCCCTGCCTGATCTGAGGCCGAAATGGAATTCTGCACCCCCTGCGTCGTTTGCATCAATAATGACTGGATAAGTAGTAATCAAGGGGGAAAGGGACTACCTGGCCTCAGCCCTCAGGCAGCCTCCGCTTAGGTATTCTCCAGATAAAGCCGGGGGGGGGGGGGATATGAATCGTATTTAAATCTAGCCAATAGTCTACACCCCCAAACAATATTTGTAGCACAAACGACACAAAGTCAAAAGCATTCTGAAAGCAGGGCCCAGATTACAAGAAATGGCGTTTATACCACCAAGTGGGGCCTTTAGACAACTCTGGATACTCTAAATTAACAAAAGGATGTCGATTCAGTTAAATCTGTGAGGGGTGGGGGATTCCTGGTTGAACGCTGAGTTGTCTCCAAGATCAATAATCATACTAGAGGATGTACTGACGAATTCGTTCAAAGGAACTGGGGGCGGGACGGAACACGACAATCATCGACGCAACCCCACTCTTTCTATTTGACAGCAATTTGAAATGGGGGGGGGGAGAAGAATTCAGTTACCTCACAGAAATCTAGAAATACATCTTGAATTATATACCGACACCTTCCACTTGTAATATACTCCCCCCCCACACGTTTAAGCACTTAAAAAACAAAAACCGTAACCAAATCCCAGGAAAAATTAACCCCCCCAAGCTCTTAGCCTTTTGCTTTGGCTAATAACCGGCACTATTTCGTGCTGCCGACCCCATTTACTTGTGGGGAGGGCGCAGTGGGGCTTCGCGAAAGCTGGGATATTTCACGCTCTTGATAAATGCCTGATGGCCACGATCCAGATTAAAGGAAGAATCCCGATTCCTCATGTAATAATCCTATCTCATATATGAACCGCAGTATGGCTGGGGTGAGAAAATCGAAGTGTCTGTGAGTGCGTGTGAGTGTGTGGAGGGGTGATCCAAGGCCGATAGAAAGGAAGTTCAAAGGCAGGATTTAGAGTGACAAAGTGGGGGACGGGGGACGGGGACAGAAGCTGACCGAAAGCGACTACAAAGGACACCGTTGTAGAAACCACGAGTCTTGAACCGTTTTGAAAGTCAACAGGGCAAAGAGGCGACGCGGCACCGCGCGCCATTCTAATCGGGGGGCGCTGAAGTTATGGAACAGGCTTACCCCGCTCTCCGAGGTCCGGTCTGCTGGCGCAGAACATGAAAGGGAAGGCTGGCAAGCAGTTCTCCCGGCTGGCCTCCAAAGCTCCAAATCAGTTCCAGTTGGGGGGCGGGGGAGGGGAGAGACCCCTCTACCGAGAAAGCCCTGTCGAAGTCGGCTCATCGCGAACCAGCGGCGGTTCGAATCCCCCGGTGATCGGCAGGGCAGAGCCACCAAGGGTTAATGCTCCTCCTCGCTACGGCCCGGGCTCCAGCCGAACGTGCCCCAACATCTCCCGCTAATGATCGCTTCTTCCTCCCAAATCCTGCTGATTAAAGTTCCGATGGCGATTTATCAGGCAAAACAAGGTGAGGGAAATCAGACTCAAGTGCTGCGTAATCCCGCGTTAGTCCTCTCTCTCCCCCCCGTCTGACTTATAGGGAACGTCCAAATGTTTTTGATTACGGGACACCCTGACGCTCCCTCCCCAATTCACCATGGGTCACAGTACAGTAATGACCGTGGACTGTGCGTTGTAGGACTTGACCTTTACGACGTAGAAGAGGGCGCTTTCTTTCGCGCTGCATGAAGAGATGGGGGGAGGGAGGGGGAGGGAGGGGGAGAGACAGAGAGAGCCAGGGAGGCGGGCGGAGGACAAGATGCTCTCGTTGGGGATCTTTAATCGGAAATCGGAGGCAGGAGCGGCAAAGGCCCCTGGGTTTTCCTGCGCGCCATATTTGGTCTATTTCATCAAGGCAAGGAAGCAACTCCCCCCCCCCCCCAGCTTGGAGGTCTTGATTCAAAGCAATACTAAGGAGAGAAAGAAGCACCCCCCTCTCAAAAAGGCGGGGTCTGGCCATTGATTAGGGATTCTCCGTCCAGTTTCGTCCTGGTAATGCGACGACCCTCCTGTCCTCTCCTGTCCTCCCCGCCTCCCTCCCCCTCGCGAGAGAGAGGAGCCAAGGGGATCGGGGCGGGGAGGGGGAAGGACGCGAAAGTGAAACTGGGAATAGTGGCGGACAGACGCTGCCTTTCAGATCTGTGGGATGGGCCTTGGTGTCTTCGGATTGAGCGGGGAGATGCGTGGCGGCCGTAGCGTCTTTCTCCTCTTCGCCGCCTGTCAGATTGGACATGATCCACCATTATTGGGACTCTTAAATGTATGCCTACTGCGCATTAAACATGCTCTACTTTCCTGCCTTTAAGCGGCGAGATTGCCTATTTGAGTGTTAAAACGGTACTTGAATTCAGCCACGGTGATTTCTAAAACAACAACACCCTATGCAATGCTCCCTCTAAGCTGTGGAGTTTTGTGAGCAAAAATTCTACTTTGTGAGCTATTGGCATTAAAGTTGTCAGCGAGCGATTTGGCTACTGCATAGATTAGTTTGCTCTGGGGCCATTCTGAGCTAAGACAAAAATGTGTGAGCCGGAGGCTAAAAAACCGTGAGCTAGCTCACACTAACTCGGCTTAGAGGGAACACTCCCCTACAGGCACTGCTCTGAAGCAGAAATAATCCCCTACCCCCAGCAAACGAAGTAATGTCCTGAAAAGCCTAATCTACTTTGTATTCCAGTCGTTAGGACGGGAGGCACAAAGTGCTGAGCATTTTTAAGCGGAAGTATCTTTGGGGGAGGCAATGGGTGAGAGTCCGATTCGCAGCTACCACTGAATTCCTTCTAGGAAATAAACTGCTGTCAAATGTTATTTCCGGTTGCAAAACACCTCTGTTGTTCTCCGGTTGTTGTTATTTTTCGAACCTTTCCTGTCCTTTGGAATTATTACTTCGCTCCTTTCTGCTGCTGGGGAATTCTAAAAGGAAATTTACAGGAAGGATCAGCTTGCTGCTGAAGGCTGCTGAAGGCACAAACGCTGCCATAGAATACTACCGAGCGTGGGGTTTGTTTCCATGGGCTTAATATTTTTCCACCCCACGGAAAAAGTTTCGAATCAGGGGGTGGGGTGGGGGGACTAGGGCATGCTTTTCTTCTAATACCCCCCCAGTTGCTGATATGCGTCTACATGCAACCTGCAACACAAAACAGTGTTATTAAAATCACTTAATAAAAAATTATTAAGTTGTTCCTATTTTCCTGGTGTTTTTTTTTTAATTGCTTTGGGGAGGGGATTAAATCCGAGTGTTTCTATGGAGCCGCTGAAGAACACCGATGTAAAATCCAGCCCCCAGCCCCCTGCCGGGGCGTTCCTGGCCAGCCAGGGCCGCTGCTGCAGAACCTCTGCGGTGCTGCGACTGGTTCCATTTTTGATCGATGCTCTTCTAACACCGATATTAGGCATATATTTAAAGGAGGCAGGCAGCAGATGGGGGAGAGGGGAAAGCAGTGATACAAGAGCAGCAATTTGTACTGGGAAATATATGTGCCAACAGTTTAAGGGTAAATGAAGGCCATAAATAATAGGCACACCCCCTGCATGAGACACCTACAAGCACTTCTCGGCAAAAGACGGTGAACTCACGGAAGGCAAGACCAAGAAGAAAACGTAGCCCGTTGGTCAAGCGCAATTTCCTATCTCGGCCCTTAATTTGGAATTAAGAGATGCAATCTAATGTGCATGTCCCCGGGAATACATTCAGCATGACTGGCTTTTCAGAAGACATTCTTTGGCTAACGTTTAGAATATGTTCTACTACAGGTTGTATAGGACAGAACAATGCGAGATGGGGGTGGAAGAGGGCATAGTGGACCCGATCCAGTGAACTTGTATTTCAGCCTAAATCTGCCATTTTAAAATAAATCAACATCAGAGCAATTCTTATTTTTTCAGCAATTTGAGTTTACTCCCAAGCAAGTTTGTTTAAGAAAACTATGTTGTACCTCTGAGTAAAATTGACTCGTCTGTTTAAACGGGTTGTGGGTTTACGTAAAAGGAACTATTGCATACATTTCGTGGTCCCGCACTCACCCAAGAAATCTTAACCGTACATCCAAGCCTGTTTCCTCCTTAGGCAAATAAGCTCATGAAATGTTCAGTAACGCACTAATAAAATCCATCCCTGTAATCGGAAGCCATGGGAGCTGTTTTAATCAAGCGAAAAAACTCTTGGAAGCTAATACAAGACCACTGCAATCCTAAATAGATTCCCGCGAAAGTAAATTCGGCTGGAATTACTTTCTCCGTAGTTAAGGGTTTTAGGATTGGGATGAACGATCATTAATGTTCTGTCAATGCCTTTTTTGGAAGTTCACAATCCAAACCCGAAAAGGAAGAGGGCTGTTTTTAAAAATGTATTCAAGAGGCCACTTCCAAAATCCAGGGAACGTTCTGATTCAGTTGTAGTAGTAGCTGACAAGAGTTCCATTAAGAACCCGACATATGGTGTGTGCAGAAATTATTTTAAGATTGTCTCTGTAGTCTAAGAAATCAGAAACTTCTAGTTCTGGCTCACAAGTATATTTCTAGAGTATCAACAGAAATAATCTCATGAGAGAATATTCTGAAGAACAAATCAACTGACTGAACGGGCTTCATATACAACAGAATCCATTCTCCTATGTGAGCCAAAGAGGCGTTTTATAATACCCTCCTTACAGAACCAGTAAGAATAGATTTTTAAAAACCCACTTATTTGCTTTGGGGGGGGGGAGTACGTTAAATACAATCCTCACTGCACCCAAAATAATTTTTTTTCAGTTCGGTTATGGAAGAGCCAAGGTTACATCTAAGCAACCATGACTGCAGCTGACCCCTGCAAGGTGGGCTGCCGGTGGGGCTGAGGCTGCTTCTAGCCTCGCTGCTATCACTGCCCTCGGCTGCTATCACTGCTCTTCAATATCCATATAATTAGAATTAAGGCTGAAGGAATTCTCTTTTTCATACACACACACACATATTCACACACGGTTCACACACACACACAAGCCCCCCTGGAAATTAAAATGTAATTATGATTTTTTTTCTTTAAGAGTTTTTTCAGTCCATAGACATCTTAATTCATAACACCTGAGTTTAAAAGTTCCTTTTTACCTTTTGTGTTCTATTCACTCACTTTTTTAATTCAAGGAAAAAAAAAGTTATAATACATGTTTAGCCCACCAACACCCTGCCACTGGGAAATATTTGCAGTAAATTTTACCTACCTGCAGTATGAAGGGGAGGGAATATATTTTTCTTCATCTGTGCGTTCACATATATCTATCTAATATCTACATCTCACCCATCTCTTCACTCCCTTAAATACTGGAGTCAACTGCACATCAGGGTATTATACTGGAAATCAAAGCGCCATAGTCTTGGTAGTCCAAAATGAGCAGAAGTAGAAATGTCTACAGAACTAGATCTGCGGTGGCAGACTGCATTTTCTTTCTGCTGTATGGGCATATATTCCCACATCTCAAATAAACTTTGTTTACATTAGTATATGTTTCCATATATTGTATAGGCAAGCTATGTTTTATGTAAAGCATACATAAATTGGTACCCAGTGTTCCCTCTAAGCTGAGTTAGTGTGAGCTAGCTCACATTTTTTAGCCTCCAGCTCACAGATTTTTGTCTTAGCTTAGGAAGGATGGCTCCAGAGCAAACTAATTTATGCAGTAGCCAAATTGCTTGCTCACAATTTTAATGCCAGTAGCTCACAAAGTAGAATTTTTGCTCACAAGACTCCACAGCTTAGAGAGAGCATTGCCTGTAACCCATGACTTGCTGTATCAATCATCTGTTTATCTGGCTTTTCCTGAAGGGAGTCCATGGGAGCCCAAATACTTCCATCCACCACCATATTATCCTCCCCAAAATTTTGTGCAGTAGGTTAGACCACAGTCTAATCAAGTGGGCTTCATAGCAGTGAGGGCTAGAACTCAGATCTCCCCAATCCTAGCCCAGGGGAGTACCTATACAGTACTCAATAAACTCTCTCAATATGTATTTTTAAACAGTTTAACACTACATGCACGCACAGAGAATATCGCCCAGCATATTGTTTGGCTATGGCTACTTTAGTCACAGCAGGTGTATGTGTTGGCTTGCTTTGCCCATTATTTTTGCTCTTGAAAAGTTCCACCTCCAAGCACTAAACTCTGACTAGCACTAAAGCATCAAAGCCTCTTCATTCACTGAAGCTTTGAAAACGACAGAAAGTAAATGGCATTTTACCATCTTAACCCTCCCCCTCCAAAGGACACAAGATTGATTCTGCTATCAGTTATTCCAGTTGAACAGTAGAAAGGGTCAGTAGAATTCAGCTTCAAAATCCAAGCTAAGTGAATTGGATCAATCCATTCATTAGCAGAGGCCATCACACAATCCATAGATCCTTATGCAAGAGCATAGCGCTTTGCCTTTTTCTGCTGTCCAAAAAAATGCTATCATGCATCATTTCAGCACCTAAAGCAGCCTCCATGCAGGTAGATGTGGGCAATAAAAAGAACAAGAACATTTGGAATAGCTGAATGCTAAATCTGGCTGTCCACTTCCAAAAATCTCAGAATACACAGGTGTTCTGGAGTATAGCTGGAAAATTGAAAGCCGTGTCCTTTCCCCCCAGAACAGATGTCCTATCATGCAGTTTTAGCCAGGAAACAATTGCTGTGCAGGTTTTGAGAAGCAAGGTGGGGAGCTCCTTCATTTCTCTTGGACTTCCCCAACAGTTTTAGAAGTTCAGGATCCTTAAGTCTTTAGTTTGTGTATCATGTAATTAATCTGGTTCAGTTTATAAATGGCAGGCAGTCAACCCAGCATTTACTGAGTAAGTGGATACAGATATGATCAATGACTGGATGGGAGACCTCAAGGGAACTATAGGGCTCCTGCCTTGAATCCCATAAAAAGCAGAATATAAATGTAACAACACAACAAATAAAATCTCAAAAACACCCAATAGCACAAAATTTCCTTCATTTCCTCAGTGACACCATCTAAATATTTTGCATCCTCTGGAAGAACTGTGTCTACCTAAGCAACCATATTCTTATTTTTAGTTTCCTAAGTAGTCCTATTTTTAATAAGTGACACAATAAGTTCCTAACTTTAAACAAATTCTGAATATTAAAAGTTGCCAAAATTTATATTAAGTGCCTACAGTGTAGTATTTGAGAGCTTTAGCTTGGTCTGTCTCCTAAGTTAACTAACATAGGTGGATATTTATGGAAATCAATTGATTTCAAATATCCACTTACATTAGTTAACTTAGGAGATTTCATTTCAGTGGCTGATGGAGTGAATGGCAACTTTTATAAAGGAATCTGGCTATGTTTTTTTTAGCAGGCTGTGTTTCAAATGCACTTGACAGGCTGTTTATCAAATGCACTGATATAGCCCTTCAATTGCTTTTCATACCTCACACAGCAGTACAATACCCTTACCAAAGAAATCCAGGAGTCAGTTTGCTCTCTAGGAGATTGTCCCTATTGTTCTACAAGTGTGGTTTCCCCAACTTTCCTACATTCCCACCAATCCAGGTAAGCTCCCACCATGTAACCCCCCAGTATTTATATCGACCAAGGCCTGAAAGTCTGTATGGTGATTCAAGAAGCCAATACTGTAGAACACCCTGTGTTACTTCAAAAAAGAAAAAGGAAGAAAGTAACTGGTCTTCAAAGTTGTCCAGTAGTTCTAATTAGAGTAGTAGACCACCTGTGAAGACAGGAAGTGAAGAGTTCCAGAGGATTTTTTTTCTCCCTTTGACAGCCCCTTCCCACACAACAACTGCTAAACTGTTCTCAGAGCCAATGACCCAAAGAAGGGGCTTAAATTGTGATGTCTGGTCAGTCCATGATCATAACAACTTACTCGATAGACGTACATGAGACTTGTGCCATAGATTAGACACTTTCCACCATCCTGACAAGCTCTGCTGACGGCTGCCTTGTGAAATAGGTGCCAGGTGACCATCCTTCTTTTACTTCCATTTTTAGTTTCAGAGGAGACAAAGTTGAAGTGAAAACACAAGGTGGCGCCCTTGATCTACCAATCCAGAAGAAGGCCCTTCATGAGCTGTCAAAGTCAAGGTCACAAATGCTCTTTTTTTATAAATCAAGGTCAAGGTTTAAGGCCTTCCTAGTCCTGTCATTTCAACAAATACCAACCCTTTCCCTCAACTCTTAACCAGTCCTGCCAATAAACCTTAAATACGGCTCTCCTTCTGCATTTGTGGCCTAACAACTGTTTCTCATTTTCCTAGAGGAGCTCCGGCCCTACTTTTATATCTTCTTCCCCCTGTTCAAAATACCTGACTCTTTAACCTTATTGAAACATTTATAGTTCAGCAAAGCTAGTTATCATGCGTTCATTCCCTCTGCACTATAATTTATGGGCAAAATATGGGCAAAATCAGTAATTTAAGAGAAGAACTTATTAGGACTACAAGAGAAGTACGTTCTTCATGAGGTGCATGTAAATATGGAGGGAGAATAAAGGAGAGTTTAATCAGGCTTTATTACAGTGACTATTTTATTAACAGTATTAACACTAATATCTATCTACAGCTCTTAGATTTCATTTTCAGTAAAAATATAAAAAAGGGTGCACAAATACATTTTCACAGTGCGCTGATTTAAAAAAAATTATTTACAAGATAGCATCTTCTAGTGAACAGGAAAAAATAATGTGCTGGTTGAAATAACTGATTGTTTTTTTAAAAAGTGCTGTAAAATGTATTCCTACACTTTCTAATGCGGCCTCATAGGAAAAAAAGAAGGAAAACCCACTAATTATTCATAAATCAAAATATAACATTAAAATCAAAATATCTCAGGGAAACAAAATGTTTTCCCCCCATTATGGGTTACTTTGAGATTGTTCCCCCCCCAGAAAATGGCCTTCCGCACATCACAATGACAACCTGCATGTGGCTGTTTGCATCCAAGCAAATATGCCAGTTTCTTGGATTTACACTGTTCAAACATTGATGAATGCCATGGATGTCTAAAAACTGCAGAGTCCTTTACAAGAACAGCAGACAGCTGAGTAGAATATCAAGAAATCATCTGCTGAAAAATGTTCTAGGGACATTCCGTTTTCACCCCAATAACTCTATACTGCCTTTAGTTGCCTCTCAGTATTAGTTCTCCACAGAGATCCCTTCATTATTAATATTTTCGGAATCTTCATTCAGTACCTTCTATTTAAAAAAGAAAACACAGAGCGCATTGCTTAAACATACAGTAATTGTACATTTTGCACAATGTTTACCTGAGCAACCAGCCAGCATGCTTGTGTGTGTGTGTGTTGCCTACACACACTGCCTTTTCAACCATTTTCCAGATTATAGTCCTAAATAGTGTCCTAGAATAGTCACAGTAATACTTACTCGAAATTGGACAAATGTATATCTTTCTTAACTGAGACTGAATCTTTTCCTGCTTCCGGGGGCGTTTGGACTCTATAGCCAGTCATTGAAATGGCCTCTTTTTGGATTTCGGGGAATTATAAGTCTTAAAAACATTTCTCCTAGTCATACTTTTTCAAAAGTCATAGTTCCAAAGACATAGAGTTCTTGTGAAAGAAAAAGTTCATTATCTTGTCTTTTTAATTATTATTATTATTATTTTAATCTGGACCAAAAAATATAGTTCTTAAAGCTCGCAAGCTGCCTTTTTCCATTGAACCCCTTAACTTGTCGTCTTCAATTTGTTGATGACTTTTTTCTCTTTCACTCTTCTGTTTTGGAACCAGATTGTGACCTGCCTCTCTGAGAGATTTGTAGTGGCCGATATCCTTCTCCGCTTGTCTTTGGTAATGAATTTATTTGTAGCATATTCCCTTTCGAGTTCTTTTAACTGGACTTTCGTATAAGGCACTCGTTTCTTTCTCCCACGCCTGTAGGAGTTGGCATCTGAGGGATGGGAAACCACGTCTAAAGCAGGCAAACAAAACAAAGAGGAAGGCACTATTAAAAACTGTTATCGATTAATGATTGATCAAAGCATATCTTACTCCTTCAAAACAGGACTGAGATTAAAGCACCGTCTGGAACACTTGCCCTGTGCACCACAGCACTGCGCAGAAACATCTTACGCTCAAATTTAGAGAGCTTTAGGAAAATTATACGCCGTTTCAGTCAGCTCTGAAGTGCGCGAGCTGAGGCATTAGTGGAAAATTCTTGTTAACCGGGAATACTTAATACGGGGCAACAGACGTCTTGAATCGGTTTCCCTCCTCGTCTACATCATAGCTTAATCATGCAGATTTCCTGTATTCATTCCTACGACGATACCCCTACGAGGTTTAGTACCGCTAAAGAAGAGGGTGGGGTGAGGGGCGAAAGAGGGTGGCCAGAATTCTATAGCGGCAAAGCGAGCGGAATGGGGAGCAACGTATACCGCCAGCGAGGAGGACAGTTTGGAGAAGTGGTAACATGGTTGTTACAAGAGCTTAGCGTAGCGGCAGAGTATCTTTAAGGGACTTGATGCTGCAGTCATTGCTAATGGCTACATTCCGAATACAGAAAGAAAAGAAGTACCGTTAATCCAGTTTAATTTTAAGACCAAAGCCAGGAGCGCTATTAAAACTAAGATGGCTGATAGCACCGCAAGCCCCACTAACACCGGGAAGGCAGAAACGAGCGTTAAGGAAGGAAACCAAATGATTCCCAGAAAAGTCGGGAACGTCAATACTAAAAGGACAAGGCTGTAGTAGCAGAGATTATTGTTAACGCCGGGGATGATCCGCTAAAAGAGGTAAAGGTATTAACACTAATAACATACCCCGTTAAAAGAAACCCTTAGAAAAGTTTCTGATAGAGGGAGAAGGGAAGGCTGTGAAGACTGACAGGAGAGCCCTGAGCCAACCCCACTGATTTTCAATGGACCCGCGTTCACACGAACGTGCAAGGCTGTACGGACTGCCTCCCAAGGGAAGCGCCTCACGAAAGTGAGACCAGGCAAGCCTGGCAAGCCTTCTGAAAAGGAGAGGGAAGAGACGAGGTCCAAGAAGAAGAAGCCTCTGGGTGGACCCGGGGCTCCGAGAAAAAGCCGCCGCTCTGGTCCTCCGAAGGCGGAAGGAGCCCCGCGAGCACCAAGCCCTTCTGCTGCTGCTGCTGCGCCCGACGGCAGAGGCTGAGTGGAAGGGGCGCCGCTGTTCCTACCGCTCAGGGGGCACGCTGTGGAGGCGCGCGCGAGAAGGGTCGGGCTAGGCAGGTGCATTACCCGGCAGAGAGGACTTCCAGAGGTGGGGCGCCTGGTTTTGCTCCTTGGGGCAGTAGACCTGCCCGTTCCAGCCGTTGGTGATGGCCCAGGGCTGGTAGCCTTCCATGGGCAGCATGGACTCGTGCCGGGGCTCGCCGGGGCCTCCGAGGGTGGGCACCACGGGCATATCCAGGTAGCCGGGCACGGGCTGGTAGGGTCCGGCGGCGGCGTAGCCCTGGTAGAAAGCGAACTCCTTGGCGCGGGAGGTGAAGTCCTCGCCAGCGGCGGCGGCGGCGGCCACCGAGGTGTCCATGTACTTGTCGGCGAAGGAGGCGGCGGTGGGCTGGGCGCAGGACTTGAGGGTGGCGTTGTGGTGGCTCATGCGGCACGGGTAGTAGCCGCTGCCGAAGTAGCCGTAGGGCAGGGCGGCGGGGCCGGAGGAGCCCTGCACGGCGGCGGCCGAGCAGGGGCTGCACTGCTTGACCGGGGGGCCGGGCTCGGCCATGCCGGCGGCGGCGGGTGCCTCGCTGGAGGTGTAGGCGGCGCCGCTGCCCGGGGCGGCCAGGGAGGCGGGATGCGCCATCAGGTTCCGGCACTGGCTGGCCGCCGCAAAGTTGGTGCCCGCCGCCGCTGCCGCCGCCGCCGCGTGGAAGCCGGCTTCCATGTTCTTGTTGATCTCCTCCAGGCTGTTGTCGTAGAGGAACATGACGGGCTCGATCCAGCGGGGATGGAGGAGCACGGAGGCTGTCATAGCCCGATCCGCATTGAGACTAGTGGCTCTTTTTTAAAAGCCCCAAAGACTGAAAAAAGAGATACTAAATCTCCCAGACTTGACCAGGGCTGACGCGCCAGTGTCGCGCCAGGGCGACGCTCATTGGCCCACCCGCCCCCACGTGATATGCAAAGCAGCTGATAAACATCTGAGGGAATAAAGTGCAGATAATTAAATAATGTCCTAATCGCGCAGGGGCTGGAATTCCAGCAGCGGACGGGACTGGCGCGCGGCGGCCCCCTTCCACTCACGACTGTGTGTGACAAGCCAGGCCCGGACAGGGGGGCCAGAGAAGAACAGGTATTTCCATCCACCCCCACCCCACCCTCCAGAGCGGGATCCTCCCTCCTTTCCTGCCGCACATTGTCTATCGGACATTCTTTCGGCTCCATCTCCACGGTCTTGTCAATATCACTTCATTTCGAACCCTCCTGACTTCCCCTATTTGTCTTGCTGTTCAGCCGGTGGCTCTCCCCTCCCCAAGGGGCGCCCTGCCACCTCCTTCCATCTCTCACATACCAGACTTAAACTTGTATTTTCTCATGTAATATGACTGCCAAAGCCTCTACGGCTTTGGGTTTTTTTTAAGCGACCGATATTCCATAAGGAGGCCAGAACACCTCTTTCCAAAACCCACAAGCATCTGAGAATGTTTGTCAACACCTGACATTACTCATCTTCTCCTGAACCGGAGAAATGCATTTCACTGTAGTTGTTTTTAAATTTTCGCTCTACTTTTGAACAAACGCTTCTCCAAGCTGCTTGGCTTTCAGGCAAAATATACACCAAATTTACCCTTGAGATGCAGTTCAGAAGGGGTTAAGTAGACCTCAAAACAAACCACATTACATTATTTGTTACTGCAACAATAAAAAAGCAGCCTACAATTTTTGCATGAATCATCCCCGACCATAATAATGTTGCGTGGGATGCATTTTTTTTTTTTGTATTGAGTGACCTCAGGGACTCCCCCTATTAATAATTTTATTAAAAATCCCTTTCATCGAAGTTCTTCGAGTTGCGTCAATGTAAACACATACACCAGGATTTAGCGTGGGTAGGTGATTTTTAAAAGAAGCTTGCTATGGTCATTTTTAAAGGTTATATAGTACAGCCGTGTTACATAGGAATTACCATGCAGATACTATTGTTTACGGATGGTCATTGAATTAATGCAAAATATCAGCAAATTAAATATAATAGCACCACAAAAACAGTGGAATTCATTGATCAGCATGAAGAGCAGAGGGAAGTCTCTTTTTCAACTGCGTCTCCTACGGATGTATATGTGACAGATATTTATGCACTATTGTGTTCGCCGTAGGCATTGCAACATTGTTTTCTCTGCATTGTTGCACAGATGGAATTCTAAATCTTGCATCGTTTGAGGACAGTCTTTTACTTGTATGTCAAGGAAGGAACAGATCTGTCAGTTCGCCTGTCCACCAGACTGGCTGTTTGCTAAGAACGGTATGCGGGACAGGGGGCTCTTGTCATCGAACAATATTTCAGCAAATTCTCTTAATTGCAGCCAATAAAGAACTCCCTTCCTCTCCATCACCCCTCCCCAGCCTCCGCCTGGACGGTCTTTTCCGCATTCTTTCTAATAACCAAAGACAAATATTTATTTCTAGCATATTTTCATTTAATTTTTTTTTTAATCCTTTCCTGACTTCAGAGTTTAGGGAAATCTTTGCATCTTGAGAGGAGAGAGCAGGGGAATATTCTCTCTCCTTCCCTTTCTATTTGGGAACCTCATTCTTAGAAACCTCATTGCAGCGGAGCCAAAGTAACCCCCCCCCCAAGCTCATCCAGCCCGGCCATACACCCACCCCACCAAAGGGCTAAATGGGTAGCTCTGTTTTACATACGGGTTAGACAGGACTACAGGCCAAGGTCAAGTTTAAAGTTGCAGTCTAGCCAATACTGAAAGTGTCATTCAGAGCCCGAGGAGCTTGTCTGATTTGCTAAAAAGGAGAGGCCGAGAGAAAGCTAATCGCCCTTTTCCTAACTTCGTTTTCTCTCTCTCCCCCACCCGCTTCTCTGACTCCGGTTTCCAGGCAAGGAAACTGCCCTGGAGTTATGGAGAAGCTGTGTGAAATTGTGGCTTTCGAGACACAATCCCAGCTAGTGGGGATGGCCTGGGCATCCGGTATGCTGTTTGTGTTTACTTGTTTGGCTTGGTTCCAGTTTTGGGGGAGGAATAAGTAAGGGGGGGAACCGATTATTGTTCCTTCTCCAAAGGCTTCGTTAGGAGAGACCTGAAATTAAAAAAGAAGCCCCCTTTCTACAAGCCCCTCTCGGATTTGTTATGCGTATAAAATATTAGCATAACTAATAGGGTCTGTTTTTCGGAGGTTCCGGGTGTAGGAAGAGGCAGATGGCAGTAAGGGGATAAAACGTGCGCTTTAGTTATTTTCGCTGGTCGGACGTACAGTTTCTCTAGGGCTGCAGCTCCACTAGTTATTTGGGAGCACTAATCAGGAAGGTTCAAAAGTATTCAAAACCTTGCGATGAGAGTCAGTAGACAAAGCCACGGACATCATTGGCGAAGAGGATTTCTGCAGCCTGTTGTGACTCTTTGGATGGTCTTTGGATCATGGGCCTAAGTTTTCTAGGGTATGAACAGCACAGCTTGAACAGGAAAACTATGGGGGGTTGCTCATGAACAGGGGATGTGTGAGTGTAGAACGTTCGAGGTTTTTCTTTTGCCCTTTGAGAATATTAAACTGCTCTGTACTACACAAACACCCAACAGCTGGACAACGCGTTTGCTCTCCTAAGGCAAACTGTGAATGCAGAGTCTGGCCCAGCTACCCAGAACGAAGGTATAAATGGAATGGATGTGTGGATGTGTGTTTTTGAACTCGGTATAGTTCTTGAACTAGATCTACTCACAGTAATTGTCATCTGTTTGCATCTTAAATCGCAAGTACTTGCTTCTCTGTATCGGTGTGTACTGCGTATCGTGTGTAGTCCATATATAATGTCCACAAGCTCGTCCCCCTCTCATCATCTGATTTGTATGTAACGCTATGAAGAAAAGCACAGCTTGTGAGGCCCCGGCCCCGTCTGTCTACAGAGAAAGAGAGAGAATTAATATTTTGGTTATTATGTTTATTTATGAAGGATATTAATGTTATGGGATGAATAAAATCGGGTTTAATTTACTCTTTTTACAGTGCTACCCTGAACAGAGTTGCACCCTTCGAAGCCTATTGACTTCAGTGGGCTTCGAAGGGTGTAACTCTTCTTGGGACTGCACTGTTAATGTACCTGGAGGTCTTCCATCTCTTTGGCCACGACCAACCCCTTCCGATGAGCAAGGTAATTGCTAATATCTGCAAGGATTCCCGAATCACAGAACAAATCCTAAATAATTCGCTCTGTCCAACAAAAGTGAAAACTGCATTCTTTATTCTCGAATCCTGTCTGATTCCACAGTCAAGCGAAAATCTAACTGGACCCAGTGGAATCGATGGCTGGATAAAGGCAGACACTTGATGGAAGAGGACGGAGCGATTTATGAAAGGAAAGCAATGTCTCTTTGGAGTCTTCAGCTTTCTGTGCTTCCCTGGAGGGAACCGAAGAGCTTTAAAATACTGAGGGAAACAAATTTGCAGATCCGCGTATGTAATCCATGGAAGGTGGGGACTATCTTGTCCCGGGGGTTGTTTAATAATTCCCAAGACAAAATAATTCAAAGACGTTTTTAGACAAAGTAAACCCCGGGGCCCCCGCAAATCCTAGGGAGAAAAAAAGTCCCCACTTCTTGCCAGTCCATAGGTACCAAAACTTAAACGCAGCCATACCACCCTTTAATTTCTCAGTAAAATAAAGCAGATCAAGACTGGTTAAGTGCCTTACCGGAAAGAAAAATCTATACAGATACAAATTACAGACATGTGCAGATGTAGTAAGCACCTCCTAAATCCCACCCAAATATCCACGGATTTAAAGTCTCTATCCAGAAAACGTTTTCCCCCTCAACATATCCCATCGCAATCAGTAGGACTTAAGTCTAACTGGCTGCCTGCCTTGGACTACTGGTTTCAGTGGTGTAAGGTTGCGATCCTATCCTATGAAATCAGTGGTATTTACTTCGGTGTAAATTTGCATAAAACGGGCCTGTAAATATGTCTGGCCTGCAGACGATAATGCTTCTCTAATTGGAGTAACAAGGGGGGAAAACTTCCGTTCAGTGTAAATGCCCTGCGTCGTCACCAGCCATTGTCCATAATTCCACGGCGACAGGACTACTCTTCTACTACCACCAACCACATCACCAGATATGGCAATATTGATTTGTTGTTGCCATTGAAAACAACAACAACAACAGAAACTCTTCTGCAACCAACGGCCACAATTAATTCTTGGAAAGATATCCGTTCTCTAACCACCCAGTAATAATACAGCCCTTATTAAGAGTCGAGGAAACTCAGGGAGATAGTAGAAGCAGCCCTTTAATCGGATTTGATTTTCATGAGCAAATTTAATTCACCCTCCAACACATTAATTTGGAGGAGGCCTGTCAAGGCCTCTTTCTTCCATCAACCCCCCCCTCCCCCCATTGACATTCCTCTGCCCGCTTTAAGGACACTTCGCATTTCAGGATATTCATGTGTTTCTAATGTAACTAAGCAGGTTTACGATCAGCATTTGCTGGACATCCTAACTCTCTCCCTCCCACTGAGTGTTTTTTTTTAAAAGAAAGATAATTAGAAAATAAAGATTTTTCCAACAGCAAATGCTAAATAGGCGTTAGCTCTGGAAGACTAATGCAGAGACTGAACACTTCTGAAGTGCATTCCACTTTAATACGAGGGTAGATATTAGGACACGTATACTCCAATTGTAAAACCAGTGCATGAGTTTCTGTCTTTCACTTTTTGCTCAATGGTTAAATGGTTAAAAACAAACCAACCACTTCCACCCCACCCCCGATCCTGTGTTCGGACACCAGAGATATTCAAAAGAGCCAGGAAACATAAAATAAATCGAAGTCAGGCTAGAGATGTGTGAATTGTGTGAGTACTATTGTGTGAGTACAGTATATATTTACAGTATATGCTTCTCTCATGTCCTTCATCGCGTTTGCAAGTTTTTTAATGGAACCTTTCAAGTATCTACGAATTCAAAAATAGTTTTGGTGCATGGGAAGGAGGAAGAAACAAAGATATACTACAGCTTGTTTTTTAGGTAGGTGAAAATGATCTCCTCTTAGACCTCAGGCTCTTTCACATATACGTGTGCATGTGTGTGTGTTACACAGACACATGTGACAGCGCTGAAACAACACCAACAGCGTGTGAAAAGTTATTAGGAGGAGCAGATTTTATAAAAATCACAGCACGGATATTCTGAAGATAAACAGAAGGGATGTGCCATTTTATATCTGAAGCTCGGATTGCCATTAAAAAAAAAGATTATTTTACGAACCAGTCAGTATCGCCTTATTAAATAAATACTTTTGGAAAGGATTTAAAAAACTTTATTACAAGTAATGATTAATAGTTTGTTTTTTAACAGACCGATTATTACTTTCGGTTATTAAATTATAGCGAGAATGTGCAATAGAATAATCATATCTTATTATTTTGCTAGTTTGCCACAGTGGGTTTTTTTTTGGTGGGGGAGGGGAGAGAACAGGATACAGGGATCTCTGGCCGGTATCTTTTCACTTCTGCCGGGAGCTTAGATTAATTGCTACCACATGATTACAAGTTCCCATTGTTACAGACGTATAAAAATTAAACGTTGCTCTGAAGCACTATGAGTAAGTTCTTCCTGAGTTCCCAGCCTATTATAACACTTAGGTACATTTCAGAGAAAAGACCAGAAGTAAGGTTCCCCTCGCTAGTCCCTTCACAAAGTATGAGAACTGGGTCTCCTAAACCTTTAAAAGAAATCAATGCCACATTCCTTCAGTAGAACTGAATTTACAGTATGTCTTCTATGGATTTCGTAGTACGAAGCAGGAGGAGATTTCATTAGGGCAGAGCAAACTTAGATGGTCTGAAGCTGATTCCGAAATCAAAATCTTCACTTACTTGAGCAGAGGGAGAAATTCTTGAAGCTATAAGCCTCAACTCATTTACTCAAAGTAAAACATATTATACTTCATATGACTCCCTTGGATCCCCCTCCCTTTTTTGGGGGGGAGGGAAAACAAGGCAAGACTAGATGTAAATATAATAAATAATACAGGAGAGAGTCGGGTGCGTTAGGTTTCCTTTGGTTTTATTTTTTAAAAGCAAAGTGTCAGGTGAGGGGACTTCTTCCATAAACCCATTTGGCCTGGATATGTTTCCCTGTCATATATGATTTCAATAAAAGGGGTGCCTTTTATTGAATATTCTTACCTTGATTTCCTCTTTCGGGAAGCAATCTAAGCTCGTCTACGTGGAAGTAAGCCCCATGTTATTCAGTGGGGCTTATTGCTCAGGAAAGCTTCCTTAGGTTTGTATTATTAGAGAGCAATCCGAAGCAGGTCTACACAGAATCCTACTCAGATCTACTCAGTTAGTCTTATTCCCAGGAAGGGGTTACACTGAGCATCGCCACCGAACAACAGCATTTAAGAATTACTCCCACTCCCCCCCCCAGACTTTCTGCATTGAACTAAGTAAAAGTTGTCCCTCCTCCCTTAAAACAATGGACAGGAGTCACTGGAGGAAGGAAGAGAATTCCTCTTCGGAGACATGTGAGAACATCTAACTAAAACTACCAGTTTTACTGCGGTCACAGACTCTTAAGCATCCACTTTCAATGGACTTTCCAACTGGATCTTGCCAGTTCGCACAGTAAAAATCCAGTTGGGAAGTGCACTGAAAGTGGATTGAAAGTGGATTATTTAGTGTGTCTGATCGCAGCCACTGTTTAGTAATAATCCCGTCCCGTATGCACAAATTCTGCATGTTGATGCGTCCCTTTTGGACACGTTGAAACTTGGTGGCTGGGTAAAATTAATTCCCAAAACGCACCCCATATAGACCCTTAATTCACGTTTCTTCAAGACCCCGGGGTTGCTATGAGCGAGCTAAATTGCCCTGAATTATCCTGTACTGTTCATGTGCCTGAAATAAATTCACTAATAGCTCACTGAGGCCAGGTTTGCTCCTGTTCCTCCCAGCTTGTGGGTTTGCCGGACTCGGTAGCAGGGAGCTGTATCCCTCCCTCAGGAATGAGACGTGACTTCAGTCAGGCTACGGTACCAGTGACTGAGGGACAGTAATCTTTGGCCCAAGGCCATTGATTTCTTTTCCAAGGGCAGTGTGGCCCCCTGAAAACTAGTGTTTCCCGGTACCTTTCATCTTGCCTTTCTGGGGTGATCCATTTTTACTCGTCTCCTCCACTGGCTTTTGGATTATGAGGAAGAACTTGTCCTCTAATACTCATCCCCAAATCGTCAAGTATGTTGGTGTGGGGTATTCATGAGCAACTGTTCAAGGCGACTTTAATGGTGCTAGGGATAAATTAAACACAGGCTGCGGATGCCGCGGTTACACACACTGAACAATCCACTTTTGATCCATTTTCAATGCACTTTCCAACAGGATTTTGCCAGTTCATACAGTAAAATCCAGTTGGAAAGTGCACTGGAAGTGGATTGAAAGTGTATTATTTAGTGGGTGTGACCACAGCCAAACTCCGACCCACTAAGGTAAACTGATAGACAAGGACCTGTCTTTCCTTAAGGAAGATACTCTTGGGAAACTCCTTAACACGTCTCTCATGCTGAATTTCCCTCTTGTGAAACCTACCTCATAGGGCAGTGGTGGAAAAGAAATAATTACCATTAATTACTCGCAAAGCTGAGTCCAGTCATATTTTGAGGGATTTCGGAAGCTGGGTTCAAAAGTCTTTGGTCTGAAGAAGAAGAAATTGGCTTTATAACCCACCCTTCACTACCCGAAGGAGTCTCAGAGAGGTTTACAATCCCTTTCCCTTCCCCTCCCCACAACAGACACCCTGTGAAGTACGCGGGGCTGAGTTCTTTGGAGAACTGCTCTTGAGAGAGAGCTTTGAAAGAACTAATGACTGACCCAAGGTCACGCCAGCAGCTCCATGTAGAGGAGTGGCAGCAAACCCGGTTCTCCCAGGTTAGAGTCCCCGCTGCTAACCACTACACCAAACTTTGCTGTATTAAATCCCCCTGGTTTCCCTGGCCCAATTCGTGTCACACCCGATGGTCTGAATCCAGGTCGGACGCACAGGTAAATTAATGCAGGAATTAAAACACTTTTACTTGGAACTGGAAGTAGGATGCACTGCTAGTCAGCAAGACTCACCTCTAAGTAAGCTTTTCACGCCACCTTCTCTTTGGAGTCAGAGGGGCAGAGGGTCCACTACGGAGTACAATCCGTTGGTTTCAGTAGGATTTATACAGGAGTAGGTTTTCCACAGGGGAGAGGGGAGAGATTTAGGGTTTGCTATTTTATTTTGGTTACAACTGAAAATGTTTTGAGGTATTATTGTAAACCGCCTTGAACCACGAGGAAAGGCGGGGTATAAATAAATGAATACATAAATAAAGTAAAGCAAAGCGTCGAGATTCAATTATCTCAAAGTGGTTACCTAATAAACGGAAATCTTTTGATACTGATGTCTTACCCTATTCGATACAAGAACTGCTCTGGAAGAAAATCAAATTGAACTGCTCTGGAAGAAAATCAAATTGTCCCTAAATAAGATAATTAATGTGCGATTTAGATGGTTTTGGAAGCCTCAAGAAGGACAGTATCAAGGCAAGCTCATCCTGAGTGTTGTGGCCTTGACTGTCCGACCATTCTCTCTTTAGGGGAGTTTCCCCCCCAAAAAAACTGGTCATAAAGAAAAGTGTTGTTCAGACTGCTTTAATAAACAGGATTAAAAACAACAACAACAACCCGGGACATTCTGGTGTATCAACTTGCTGCTGGGGACCGACCATGTTGCTGTAAAAACCTTGTGGTGGCCAGAGTTCAGGAGTGCTGATACTTTATCTGCCCATTCTGTTCTTGTAATGACCGAGGGTTCACGAGGAATATTGCAGAATCTCTATCAAAGATGACAAAAAGTGAAGTAATCTAATCCTCTTGTGGAATGCTTTAAGCGACAGAAAAACATGCCAAAAACTACGTTGCAACACAACTTCCACGCTTGCAAGTACGCTAAATCTTACAAGACTCCGTATCGTGCTGTCCTTTCATGTAAATTTTATAAAGACTGTAACAACCGGAGGGGGGTGGGTGTTTAATTAGTCTGTTATGGAACAATTTAGAGATGTGAAAAGGCACACAGTATACTTGCCCAAGTACAAGCTGAGTTTGTGTCTAAAGTACCACCGTTTTCTTCCATGTAAGAACCTTTGTGTGCCGTGCCCAGTTGGCCTGATGAAATTCCTTTCACTCCATTGGGCCTTAAGCAGTTAAAGCTAAGCAGACTTCAGGCAGTTACCCTGGATGAGGTCTCTGGAAGCCAACGCCTTAATATTTCCCCCAACTTTGTTCATTTGAGATGGATAAGCCCATGAGTGGGTGGATGGAGAGTTACTTACTGTGTCAGTAGAATAAGAGTCCAGTAGCACGTTAAAGGCTAACAAAAATGTGACATCAGGTATCCGAAGAAGTGAGCAGTGACTCAGTAAAGGTCCTACCCTGCCACAAATCTTGTTAGTCGTCAAGGTGCTACTGGACTCTTGCTTTTTTCTACGGCTACAAACAATGTCTACCCATCCTGATCTATTATTATATGGTTGCGTTTGTGTCCAACACCTGCTTGCCTTTATTAATGTATCTATGTAAATAAATAATTATGGCTAACTCTTCGTTCCAAAAAGCAACTTCTCCCGCTGTGCCTGGAGCGGGTTATATACTTCCTGTTGCCTTGGGAGACAGCTTCCACCCGAAGGGGTGGAAGCGGCAGATTCGGTTTCCCGCTAAGAGAAGGGGTGGAGTCATTCCCATCAATTCCCTCTTCCTGCTGACCCATATTTGCCTCGCGTGCTGTTCCTGAAGATCCCGTGTCCTCTAGAAGCAGCATTTAGGTAAGATCAGATGGGGGGGGGGAGCAGGAACATTCTCTTCCGCTGACCAAAGTGCCTTGGGTAAGTTGAAACTCTAGCTGCTGCGGTTCCCACCCTGCAGAATGGCCTGCCTGAGGAGGTCAGGAAGGCTCCCATGTTTCTGTAACTCCACAATGGAAAACAGAATCGTTTCGGAGGCCATTTTGATAAAGGTAGGAGGGATATAAGATAAGGAAATGGCTCAGGAAGGCACTTTACAAGGAACAGGACTGTGGACTGTAC
This sequence comes from Gekko gecko, assembly GCA_029375565.1. Classification (NCBI taxonomy): domain Eukaryota; kingdom Metazoa; phylum Chordata; class Lepidosauria; order Squamata; family Gekkonidae; genus Gekko; species Gekko gecko. The sequence continues at coordinate 51,556,334 of JAPDNY010000011.1, read as the reverse complement.
CACTATGTATAATGTGGATTCTCTGTTGTGTGTCATGTTCTGCTGTTACTGTCATATTTCCTACTGTTGTAATACCACTGCCTGCATTGTTTGGCATATGGTGCCCAGTGTTCCCTCTAAGTTAGCTCACAGTTTTCTAGCCTCCAGCTCACACATTCTTGTGTTAGCTCAGGAAGGATGGCTCCAGAGCAAACTAATTTATGCAGTAGCCAAATCATTTGCTCACAACTTTAATGCCAGTAGCTCACAAAGTAGAATTTTTGCTCACAAGACTTGACAGGTTAGAGGAAACATTTATGGTGCCCGATACCTTTTGCTTTCCCTCCAAAGTTTTGTATTCTTAATCCTGTTACACCATTTATTAGATGCCTCATCCTATTGATTGCATTGATTTATACTGCATAATCCACCTTGAATCTGAGTCTCAGTGAGAAACGCTGGCAATAAATAAATAGTTACCCTTCCTCCATCCTAAGAACACTTTCTCCCCTTAAACTGGGGAAAGGCAGCTTATCCTGGAGGAAGGCTTTGGAATTTGCCCAGCGGAGTGGTCGGATATGTCCCATTTGGCCCGCACCAGCCCTGACAGAGAGGCACAACATCTTGGGCCCAAAGCCTAACTTCCTAAGGTGAGAGACGAAAGTTCTTCTAGGCTGGAAGACAATTGAAATGCCCTGGAGCTTCCATTTGTTAGTCTCTGAAAGATAACAATCCAACAGGAGATACATCTGCAGAAAACACTACTCAGGTCTGCAGCCAGAACTTAGAAGGATAAATTCAGGTGGGTAGCTGTGTTGGTCTGAAACAGCAGAACAAAGTTTGAGATCTGTGGCATTTTTAAGACCACCAAAGTTTTATTCAAATTTTATTCATTGGGACCCTGCCATGACACCCCATCGGTCTCCTCTGAAGGCAGTGGCCTCCATGCTTGAAAGGAGACAGGTGGAGTGTAATGGCAGGGTCCCACTTAATTACTCTCAGCATACCACAATTAAAGATACATCTGCCTATCAGTCTCCAATTTCAACTCATTTATTTCCTTCACTATGTTCCCCCCTGGAATTAAACCCAAACAAATAGTAACCATGTAAACTAAGCTTGTTATTCCTGCTTGATCCTTGAATCTGTTAAACATCTTCATTATGCTATATGCTAATTTACTGCTTACCTATATGTATGGGTTGGTAGTTTCCATTTCATTGTATCTGAAGAAGTGTGAGTGCACACGAAAGCTTATACATTGAATAAAACTTTGTTGTTAGAAGGATAAAGGCCTTCGTAGGACAAAAACAACAACAGCAGCAACAAAAAGGTTGACCCTTGGATGCCACTGGTAACATTCCATTTCACCAACACTTACGAAGCTCAAGCAAATCTCTGGAGCTGATCCAGTTTAGGTACTAGGGGAAGGAGAGGTCAGTTAATGATGCTGGTTTCAGAAGGTAGCTGATTCGAGTCCAGTAGCACCATAGAGACCAAGAAGAGTTTCTGGGTGTAAGCTTTTGAGAGTCAGTTAATGAAGATACTGGCGTGTTGTTGGAGCACAGACATTATTTTATGAATGGAGCCATTTTCAGCTTTATGGTTCTGATTCATAACATGCACTCCCTTCCCACTCTGTATGGGGGCAGATGTCCTGTGAAACCTCCCCCATTGATTAGGCTGGGGAGTGTATCTCATTCAGTTTGGAGCTCCAGGCCTTCTAAGGCCTTAATGAAGGAACTCCTGGTTTACCAGGTCCAGCAGAAATGGCAGCGTCAGATGAAAGCAAAGACCCTGTAGCTGAATGTTGCATATGCTTATTATTTCGATAGCAGGGGGAGGAGTAATTTACAACAACAGACCTGCTGTTCTCTACCTTGCCAGTAGTTTTATTCAGCATAATAGTGCAAAGGGGCTGATTTCTTGCCAACATCTCATGAAACCCTCCTCCCACCACTTTATGGCCCACGAATAATTAATTAAAACAAACATATATATGGATAGCCTAAGGTTATATGCAGCCAATAACGTCTTAGCTCAGATATCCAAAGATTTCTTTAAAAAAAACAAAACCAAATTCTCAAGGCACCCAGCTGAAAGGCCTTCTATCCTGCAGACTCCATTGTGGTTGTACTGGTGGTGGAATAGCCGCTGTTTATTTCTTACTGTGGGGTAGCCCCTGGGAGTCTGCTAATAATTACTTGCTTTCATCCACTTTTCAAAAAGCTATATATTTTGAGGGTTCCCCCGCTTTGGAGGCTTTGGAGACTTGGGGGAAGGGCGTAGGTCAAGTCATCTGTGATGGCCTAATACCAGCGTAGTTTGATGTAATCGAAAACAATGGCTCATTTGTCACACTGCATAAGATTCTGGAAGGATGATGGGACCCAGCGAAGAATTATAGTTCATTAGCATCATCAGCTGATTTGGTTTAAGTTATGGGCAGGTCAGCAAATAACTTCCCAAGGTCAGCAAATAACTTCCCAAATTTTACATGACGTTTGTAGATCAAAGCTTATGGGGAGGGGGTGGCTGCTGACCGCTTATGTAACCTGTTAGTTTTTTCAGATCGAGGACAAAAAGGGTCAAATCGTTCACACACACACACACACACACACGTTGGGCAGTCAATGTGGACACGCACACTCTCACACACACAATGCTGGGAGAGTTTGACTTGATCTGACCACTGCATTTCAACTTCCTAAGCGCTTGCCCATTGCTCAGTATAGAAGCAGAACTCTCGGGTGCTTCTGGCCAAACAACAACAGCAATAAACGATCCGTGCTTAAGCTGGAAGAACCAAGACCTGCTATGTCAATATCCCTTTGAGTAAAGGTTGTAAGTATGTATTTTGGCAAAAAAAATATTGAAAATGGAATCCGTTACTGCGAGGGCGGGATGGGAGGGGTGTCAAGGGTTTTGAAAAAGGGAGGGCATTCATGATGATGTCCGATCAGCCAACGTGCAAATTTCTTTAACAGGATATTGCTTAAGTTAACCCTTGGTATCTCATCGGTCGTCTGCGGAAAGACAAAATTCCGGGTGACATTTAAAACACTGGATTTCCGTCAGTAACAAATACTACTATTTCATCGATTAGGTTAGGACAGCGAATGGAGGTGGAAAAATCTGTGAGAAAGACCAGAAACGGTTTAATATACAAATGGGTAGATAAAGGAATAAGAAATGCCACTGACGTCACAGTAAGAAATCAATCCTCCCCCTGCTTTGTTTTAAATGCTTCTTAAGTGATTGTTGTCACTCAGTGGAAGTAAGATCCATTGATTTTAATGGAACGTATTTCTTGAGTTCGGGGCCAAGTGTGTTCGAACTGGCATTTCTTTTCAAGGTGTAGGTCAGAACTTCAAATTCTCTTGAAGAACTGAAACGCCAATTCACTAATCCGTGACAAAACGAGTAGAAGAAATCCTCTGCCCTAAGTCGGTTCAAATCTACAAAACAGTACCATTGTTTTTCACGACTTCGTCATAATCCCTGTTGAATCCAAAGTGAAGATATGCAGGACAGAAGCCCCACCAAAGATTTTAAGTTAGGCTGAAGACAGGTTTGTCTTCTTAAAGGTGGAATGACTCTAAATGCATGGGATGATCAGGACACACATACTTGACATGATAACAAATGTTTAGGAATCAATTGTCTTCACCTTTGGACTCCTGGATTGTTTGTTTGGCTACTTGTTTACTTATTTATCTGAAACATTTATTTTGTCAGACTCCGCTCCCGAGGCAAGCTCCCACAAACCGATAAAAGCAATTAAAATGTAGTTATGGATATGTATTGATGTGTTGTGTTCTTGTGTATGTAAAACTGGTGATTTCCACTATTTTTTGTATTGATGTTTTTATTTGTTCTGTTTTTATAATATATTCATATACGAAGGCAATCAAATATAAATCAAATCCAAAAACTTCTTGTAGGAGCCTGAAGGAAAAGGAAGACAACTGAGATGGGAGAAAGAGATAAAGAGTAAATATTGTCATGAGTTGAAAAAGGAAGTGTTTGGAAAAACCGGGTGTTTTTTTTTAAAGTCTTCTTCTTGCTTTCCCTTGACTGTTGTTCTTTGCTTTCTCCATCTATATTATAACCAAGTGACGTTCGTTCATGTTGCACGAGCAAATGGAAAGCTGAAATCAAGAGGAACAGAACATGTTTTAATCCTTAGGGAGGGAGGGGGGGTGTCTGTTGCTAATCGAATGCCGAAGGTCCTGTCCCAAGGACAGGTAGGGAAGAGAAGACCCGGCGGGGAAAATTAATCACACAACTAAAACCACAGATATGGAGTGTACAGAGCCCGAGATCAACAACAACAAACTGTCCCTGAGATAAACATTAAGTGCGTCATTCGCCTTAAGTCCCAGCGAGAAAAGATGGACTATAAATAAGTAAACAAAAAGCAAGCAAGCAAGGAAAAACAAGGCAAGAGATTAAAAAGTTAGTTCTCCTAGGGAAAAATATCACTGCTGGATGTAATAGGAAGAAACGTAAAGATACTTTTCTGAGAATGTTGTATTCATTATGAACAGAAAGAATGAATGCTTTATTGATCCAGTTTCTGGGTGTTTCTTAACACCATGAGGTCACTTCCTTGTGCAAGGCCAAAGTGGCTACTCCATTTTCCTTTCCCATATAACAGGTGCAAGCATACCGAAAAAAGAAGCATATATTAACTGACCCTTAGGCTGTGTGCACATTTCTAGGTCCATCTGAACAAATCTATTGCTAAGATTAGTTCTAGGTCTATTACTTCTGGCCTATGAATAGACTACCTGCCAGACTGACATTGCCTTAGGTTCTCATCTCAGGGGGTCACACTTGAAAGATTATAGCCACAGCTGTCCCATCATTTCTCCTCGCTTCATTATTACCATCATCAGGGTAAACAATATGGAATTTTGTCCCTAGGGGAGAAGAAAGATACCACCACATTCCTATAAACAAAGATAAATATAATGTTCATAGGTTAGATAAACCCGTAAACCGAGAGTTCAGCTACTTAATCAAATCTACATAAAAGGATACAAGCAAAGCTGGATTCCACCTGTGTTTTGGACTGTTAAAAGTGCCTATCCTAAGGGGCGTAACACCTATCCATGTTCACTGAAGTCAATGGGGCTTAGAAGGGAAGCATTGTGTTAAACACAGGGAAAAGGTCAAAACAGACTTAGATGCGGAAATATTTCTTCCTAAATCCAGAGCTCCAGCTGGGAAGGTTGGTTGGCTCAATAGCAACTGTATTCCTACGGTCAAGGCTGGTGTTCTCTTGTTGCAGTCGACCAGGGGAAGGACTAAGTCTTGGCAGCTCCCGGCGGTGGGGATGAGAAAGCTTTGCTGGCGCTTGGAATTGCTCATGGGAGGAGGGGACGGGTCTAAGAAGTCCAGGGGACAGGCTAGTCTTCAGTCATCTGATGAGAACCTACAGATCTTCCAGACACTCCAGGCCATGGTGGGATCGTTTAATGCCAGCAAGTACTTGATCAGAATGGCAAGTAAATCAACAACTGACAGCAGAAAGGAGAGAGAGAGAGAGAATCCGTGCCCCACAGTTTCCCAGGGATCATCTTGACCCCTCTGGTGAAGCTGCAATTACAAGACGTTCCCACTAGATGTCTTCCCAGTTAATGATAGTGACCCGGCTCTTTCCTTTCCAACTTTGGATCTCCCTCTGCTCGAAGTCCAGTGTAACGAAACACGTCTCTTTTGTCCTTTTATAATTTCCCCACGTCCTTCTCTCTCCGTCCCCCCGTCCCCCCCGAGGATGTCTGCAGCGGAGACCAGAAATTCAGGCTGGATTTCGTCGCAGCCCCGTCTGCCTCTTTGCTGTCCTACTCACGCAATCGGGATACTTTTATTGCTTTTGATTGTGTTTAAATAACACAAGGGGAAGCTGAGCACACACGCCGGATCACACTTTAATCAGCTGAAGTCAAGGACGCCCAGGTGGTAAATGAGTTTACTTTGCAATTTCTACTTCAGTACAATATATGGTCCAAGGTTCAGCTTGCTTTCAGAGACACGCCGTGTCCTTAAAACCTAAAACAGGAACTCACCTCCACGGCTTCTTTCGACCGCTTGTTGCTACCTTCCCGTCCTTAAAAGGGAAATCGTTCTCAGGAGGGAGCACATTTCTAATTAAGAATGTCGCTGATGGACAAACAGGCACCAAGGCTAGTTCCAAATGGTTCACTGACTGCTAAGACACCTTTAGCCTTGCTATAAAGAAAGGCAGATACACAGAGACGGGCAATTAGCATGACACAGGGCTACAGGGACACATTTTATATCGCCATATAGATGAGGAATATATAGCTTACAAAGTCATATTCATCCTAAACCTCAGTCGATAGGTGAAACCTATCTGAAAGGTTAGCCTTCAGTTATATAATGCAATACAATTTTAGAAGGGTTTTTAATAGCCAGATATTAATAGACTGCATATGCGTGAACGTATGTACTCATGAATGAATGCACATGTGCACATTTAGATCTATTTAAAATCTTAGAAATCCTATGTGTGCCTGAAGTTCCGGAGAGGGCTTGTGGCACACTGTAACATGTCATTGGATTAAGGACATTTGTGTACCTGTGTGCTTCTCAGGGGCACAGGTGCGCCTTGCAGCGTTGTAATGCAGAATAAATTGTGAATGTGTGTGTGGACAGATACGTGCTTAATGCAAACTGCTTTGGATTTCAAAATAAAAGGAGCTCTTCAAGTTCGAGAATTCTTTAGCATGACAGATATCCCCCCTAGTATATTTCGGTAAACATTGGATCGTTTAATTATGTGCAAAATTTTCTCGTATTTATATATGTATATTTATGGGTCATTACAACATTATCCAACTTGAACTGCCATTTTTTAAAAAATAAATTATTTTCCGCTATCCAAATATAAAACTATAAGGAAGGGGAATCACAGAGGTATTGTAGAAACCATTAAACAGGCCATTCAAACACATTGCCGAAAAGACGCCGGATAGGATTTATTTACCTCTTGCCTGGGTTTCCATTAGATTTATTTTAGCGCTTCTAAATAATATAGGAAAGAGATAAATCTGTTTTACAGTGGCCTAGATACTTTAGTCTTACTTTTTACTTAAACAAGTAGGTTGCTTTTTTATTTTAAGGATCTGGAACGGATTAGCATCCATATTTCTCACATAAGCACCGGGCAAAATTATAGCAGAGGCTCAACTTTCCAAAGTTTTGACTCCGAAAACATCCACTAGCCATGTCAGAATCCCTACCCCCACCCCACCCCCGCCACGATGGAGGGAGGCATAACCACAGCAGGCACCGCCAGCACCGCCTTTTCAGGACCGTGGTGGCACAACAGAGGCTCGGCTGGGCCGCGCCCAAGTTCACGGTTGCGCTTCGTATTCAGCCAGCAAAGGTTTCGCCACCCCCCCTTTAAGGGCGATCGGATGGCAAAGGTTACCACGTTTTTTTCTTTCCGTCTTTAAAACCATGGCTGGATTCCTTCTGCAAAATCCGGTGTCAGAAAGGAAGGCGAGAAGAACAAAATCGTCAACATAAGACTATCGCGAAAGCGACCGCTCCACCTTGGGTTCCGGCGCTCTGGGAGACTGCTCCCGTGCCTCTGTTTGTCGGCGGGTGGGTGACTGCTTTCAAAACGAGGCCCCACCGTCTTCACCATCCATCCACACTGAGGGTCCAGTCTAGGAGCGCCTACTGCGAGCCCAACCAGCGTTTCAGGGTATCAGCTTCGGAGAGCCAAAATCCCCTTCAACAGGCCGAGAAACTTTTGTTGGCCTCTCAGGTGCTCCCAGACTCGAGTCCAGCGGCTCCACCGCAGTCCAAAGCGGCGGCCCTCCGGAAAGATCCCCAAATCTGGGCGGGGTATCCAGCCCATGTCCAGCACATTTAATTCCCAGTGGCTTCAGCAGGAAGAATAAAGGAGGCGCTTAAGCTCTCCTGGTAAACTCAGTGGGGCTTCAGGGTGTTTAACGTGAGCTGGATCCTGGTGTGTCCGAGCCAGCGCATCACCCACCGGTCATTTACATGGGACGGTCTGAATGTCTTTCGCCCCACTGAATTTTAGCGGAAGAGACGAGAGACTCTTCACAGGCGAGATGTGAAGCGGGCCGCTTATTTCGCAGCCGAAACCCGAACAGAGAAATCTCCTTTCAAAAACAAACAAGCGAGCGGTGCCGCCGCCAGGAGCCAAGGCCGTTCGCCCCAGTTCGGCGTCCGCCTGGTTTTCCCACCCTCCGCCCGACCGCCGCGACCCAGGCGTATCGACGGGCTCTTCTGTCGCCGCAGAAAGGGGTCCCGTTTTAGCCCTGATTGTTTCAATCCCGCTTTAATTAATCCGCCAGCCTGGAGGTGACCGGGAAGCGGGGCGCGCGGAGGGGCCTCTTGATCCTGCCATTTACAAGGAGCTCCTCTGAAAACCCGAAGCGCTGACATGTGAGTGTCCCTGTCTCCCCCGCCCCCCCCCCCAGTCTGCCGTTTGTAATTAGGGGATTTAACGTTCGCAAAGGCACGAGTTGTTTGAAACACAGACACAGCTCTGGCTTCAGAAACTGGCTTCTCGGGGGCGGGGGGGGGGAAGAGAGAGAGAAAATCTGGAAATAATTAAGTCGGGGAGTCGAGAACATAACGCTACTTGTGCTGCTAAGGTGTCCTTACACCTTTACAAGGCCTTATGGCGAGCGAGCCCAACAACCTCGGGACTGTTGTACAGCAAGGTTATGAATTCCACACACTCGTTCCATTTCATCTTTATGGAGCTACGAGAGATTTAAATCCCTTGAGCGGGGCTGTGATTTCCCCCTCTCCCCTCCCTTTTCCCTGGGTCTTCGCTCAGCGGCACAAGGAGACCTTGGAATGCCAACGGAGGTCCCGGGGCAGTTCTTGGGATGGCCACGAAGCTGTGGGCAGCGCCCGCCGGAACTTCTCTCTTCTTACACAGCCTTCTCTTATTTCATTTCATTTGGGGCTGCCGGAGGCCAGTTTCCCTGGGCACTATGGTTTAGCTTTAAATATAGCGAATGGAATTGTAACTTCTTAGAAGAACTGAGGAAATGGTCACGCAGCAACGCCACCGAGCTGACTTTGATTCAGTAGGCCGAGAAAGTCCGGAGAAGAAATAAAGGGTCTATTTTTAAAAACAACAATAATGATTGTAGTATGGCCAGCTGTATGGACTTGGTTTAAGAGGGCCAAGCTCGAATTCCCACCACAGAGCAGAGTTATGGAACTCCCTTTTTGTTTTTGACAAGTCTCTTCATCTTCGCTGTTACTATGAAGTAGCAGATCCCCCATATTAGCCGGTCGCCATCCTGAGTTTTAAAAGGTATGCATTTCTAAGCCGTATTTATTTGCATTGTGGACATTCAAAGGACATTAAAAGTACTTAAAACTGACGGGAAATGTTTCAGGAAACTCTCCAGCAAGTATTTCAAAGAAATTACGTTTTGGACAAGTTGTATGAACTCCACCAAATGAGTTTAATTGTTATATGTTTATTTTATATCCTAAATAAACGTAAAGACTAAACCGTTCATCAGGTCTGTCGACAAGGGGCAGGAAAGATGTAGGCTTTTTTCTTCCTGTTGTGGAATCTGAGGTGGGAGGGAATAAAACTTCTAGAGCGGGAAATCTATGACGTAAACCCCACAGATTGGGATTGGGATGTAAGCAGGAAGGAATGAGGTCATTCCTGCTTACATGACTGCAAGATGTCGATGCCAGCCGTGACGAATTGAACAGCGTGGATAGAGCTATCATTTCACAGGACCTTTGAAGGGGACAGGAGACACAGGTTGTACTTGCAGTCATCTAGTAATGGACAGGCAGTGAGGGCCCAGAAAGTTTTAAACACAAAGTCCTAGAGTAAACATCAACTTCGAAAAATGTGGACTTGCACGTTTACAGCATTGGAGGAAGAGAGAAAGAACCATGGAGGCCACCGTGCGGTCCTTAAAGGAAAAAAAGTGCAATAGACAGACATAACTGTCATGTACAGCAGGTCTTTCAGAATTTACTTGCAACAGTTCTGCTTTCGTCTATGTTGATCTATTATCAGATGCTTATTTTCATTTTGTGTCTTTAGTCTCTGAAGATTTCACGAGGAAGTTCTGCTAAAGTCACTGTCCAAAATCACTGCTCTGGTTCCCCAGGATATGACGCAAAGAGCTATTTAGCCACATCCTGTGCACTCACCTTCTCTCACAAAGGCTGCGGTCACATGCACTAAATAATCCACTTTCAATCCACTTTCAAACTGGATTTTTACTCTGTGAACTGGCAAGATCCAGTTGGAAAGTGCATTGAAAGTGGATTATTTAGTGCGTGTGACCACAGCCAAATTCTCTCCCACTTATGAAGCATCCCGTTTTCGGTGGGTTTAGGTTACCTCTGGAGGGGCCATCGCGCAATGGAAACACTTGACAGAATAGGGGAAACTTCTTGGCCCATTTTCAAAACCCAGAGAGGCAAATAAGCCTTAAATTGCTAGAAGCTGGCATGTGGATACCATCAGGAGAGAGAAAGTCTTTCCTCAGAACTAAGTTTGAGTCCAGTGGCACCGTGACTGCAGTCACACACACTTTCTGGCATCCAGTTGGAAAGTGGATTGAAAGTGGATTATTTAGCGTGTGTGATCGCAGCCCTTGAAAACCAACAAAGGCCCCATTCACACGGAGCATTTCCCCCGCTGAAGGCATGGTAGCCCTGCGGACTTTCCGTGCGCGATCACACCAGCACATCTGGGAGGCGTAGCATTCCCGTGGCCAACCCGTGGCTTCCCGTGGAAAACGTGGAGTAAAAAACTACTAGGGTTGAAGCACTAGTTTCTGGAAATCCGGGGCAAAGGCTGGCGTCTGATCACGGGAGCGCTAGCATCCCGCAGCTTCCAACACCCGCCCATGTCCCAGGGTTTCCGGATGTTGTAAGTTTCCATGGGATGCGCACCAACGCCGAATAGAGCATGCGCACATGCAAGACACTGACAGTGGCCCACCCCCCCAACGGTGCTCGGAGCTGGAGCGTGGCAACCCAGTGGCCCGTGTGATCGGGCTACAGCACCTTATTTTGCTCCAGGGCGAACTGCCACGCCTCCCCCCCGTTTTCTGGTCCGTATGAACGGGGCCAAAGTTTTATTCAAATGTAAGCTTTCGTGTGCAAAGCAGGCTTCTTTAGACACACGAAAGCTTACACTTTAAATAAAACTTTGTTGGTCTTCAAGGTGCCACTGGACTCAAACTTTGTTTTGCTGCTTCAGACGGAAACAGCTCCCCACCTGAATTTTTCTCCTCAGAACTGAATAGATACAAGAAGTTTGTGCCGGGCCGGGGGGGGGGATTCCACCATCTGCACTACCCAGGAAGAACCAGGAAAGAAATTACTCTTGTTTTGCAATTAAATAGGGCCAGCAAGACTCCTTTCGTCTGAGAACCCAGCCAGCGCAGACGGTTCTGGCGCCTATAAAATGCCGGCTAAGGATAAATGAAGGGAGGGTGCAAAACGTTCCATCCTTGAGGTACGTGCTCAAAATGAAACTGCCGTTGAGCTAATGGCTTCTCCGACCCACTTTCTTCCAGGTGTATTTAGCACCAAGGTGTTGCTCTACTTTCCAGCGTCACCTCTATTTTAAAAGCAAAGACGTCTCTGGGGAAGTTAAATGGTGTCATGCCCACAATACTCTGCAAATCTCACTGCATTTAAAAATCGCATATCTGAATGACTGGCAGACAGAAGGAACGGAAGGAAAGAAGGAAAGGAAGTGGCCGTGAGAAATAAAGCAGTCCGACAAGGGACTAGTTCTTCAAATAGTTCTCTCGGTTCGAGACTGAACCACTTGCATCAAGGTCAACTAGCAGGTGCGGAAGGCAACGGGGTCTCTTAAGAGGAAACTGGTGGTGGTGGGACTGGGCCACGGGAAAGACAAACGGCGCAGCTAGTAGAGACAAACGACGGAACCTTTCTCAGCAATGAGCAAAATTAACTAGCAGGCAGTTTTCCAGCTGTCTTGTTTCTGAGTATTTTTTAAAAAACTTGTTCTGATAGCTGGCCCTCAGCCCTGGAACCTCCCAAGGAGTACTGAGGATCAGAAGAATTTTAATCATGGGAAACCTTTCCCTCGCCACGGAGGACTCCGGTCATCTGGGGTTCAAAGACTGCAGGCCACATCCTTGTCCTTCGGCATCTCTTGGTTGACACACAAAACACTCCCTTTCTACGAGTTTTAAAGAGTTTCCCTGGTCCTACAACCGGACAGCAACATGAAGAAGGAATCATGCTCAGCCCCGAGGTAGCAACTCTATTTCCATATTTAGGCCACTTCGGAACTAAAAGAAATGTTTTTCTTCTTTAGATTGGTGGAATTGCTGCACGTGGGGGCAGCAAGTTACCCAATCAGGCTTCGGGAAACGATGCTTGAGTCCTCCCCACAAAACACGTTGCCATATTTAAATCATCCTTCCTTGATCCTCGGGGGAAATGGAAGGAGTATCCGCCTCTGTCCCTATCTCAAACTCTACCTTCAACCCTGTGAAATACCGAGATACTTGAATGAATCTCTTCTCGATTTTGACAGTCAGCTGCGTCTCATCCAGATCTGCCCCCAGGATTGCTAGGAAGACAAAGTGAAGTAACAGCCCAAGGGACGCCCTTCCTTCAATAAAGGAGGAATACACTGAGATTTAATGCCTAATAGACAATAATGATTTAATTCTGGGAGTCCGGGAGTGAGGGAGGAAAGAAAAGCCAATGGAGTCTGAGACCAGTGTGGTTGTAGTGGTTTGGTTAAGAGTGTCGGAATACTGTCCAGGAAACCCGGATTCGAATCCCCACCGGTGCCATGAAAGTTTGCTGGGAGATCTTGGGCCAGTCACAGTCTCTCAGCCTAACCTACCTCACAGGCTGGTTGTGAGGATAAAAATGTAAGCCACCTTAGGGTTCCCATGGGGGAGAAAAGCAGGTGTAAATGAATGAATTAAATTAATAATACCAAATAAAAGCTAAAAGCGGCAAAGATTTCCTCAAGACACTGGGGTGTTCCTTGGCACTATCTTCAATACACTTGGCTGTCCGATTGATTTGCGGAAATCCGCTTGATCTGCTCGGGAGATGACCAGCCACTGAGTCTGTGTCCGCAGGTATCTTCCACGGCGCTCAATTGGTCGTATTCATGTAGCACATTTTTACCCAGCCCTTCCTCCGAAGGAGCTCCAGGAGGCACCCATGATTTTCGCCAAGCCTTTATGTCATCGAGAGGTCACGAGAACCCTGCGGAGTAGGGCATTCAGAGACAGAGAGCGAGTGTACAGGAGAGTGGGAATCTCAGCCTGGCTTTCCCAGTCCTAGGGCAACACCCCATCCCACGAGGAAGACTGCAACCTCCCTGTCTTTAGAACGGGGTTGCCACGACTCTTCGGGATGTCAGCTCGGATGGCTAAAGGCGATCAGACAGGAGTGGACACAACCGTGAAGGAACGAGAGACCGGGCCCAGCCAAGCTCCTTAAATCTGTCCATTAGAGAGGATATCAAAGAGGTCATTTACTGATAAACTAAATGCCTGATAAATGCAAAGGCTAATTGTTTTTACTTCGCGTTTCCTTGTGTGGTTTTACTAAAGAGACTCCCCTTGCAGAAGCCTGTCGGCCCAAAAGCCTTAAATCGGGGCCTGCTACTGGCTCCAGGTCGCTGAGGGAATCCGTGCCTTATTTCTTCAGCAGAAGCGATCTTTTTTAAATTAAAAAAAACCACATATCCATACCGCAAACAATAAGGCGGCCTTGACTTTGAGTTTATTGTCCAGTTTAACCCAAACCTTCACTGCGATTAAAGCAAGGCTGCTACCGCCTCCGCCTCCGATTCCTTCCCTGTCTTCTTTCAGCCTCATTAATGCGGCTGATGAAAGGCCCCGAGCTACCAGCGGGAGAGTCCACATGGGCTTCAGTGGCGCGCGGGTTTTCTTCCTCTGACTGAGAGCACCTCGGATTTACCACGGAATAATGCAAAGGGCAAGTGGCCTGCTGACGCAAAGCTAGCACCTCACTCTTTAAAAAATTGTTTGGCACCATCAGTGTGCAAATGACTGGAACTCCTCGCTCCAAGCAGTTTACAAGCTTAAAATCACGACAGAGGAGCTAGAGAGAGGCAGGGGAGGAAGATAGAGGAAAGGAGGTGTAGGTATTCCTTGCAGTGACGACTTCTGAGTTTACCGCTGAGTTGGGTGTTGTTGGAAGCCCTTCAGAGGAATACAGTCTGAATCCAGTAAGGCCTAAAAGACCAACACAATTTCCCCAGGGAAGTCAAAGCTCACTTCATCCAATACAAACAGGAATGATTGGTCAGTCCTTATAGCCAGCTCCGAAGGTGGGAGGGATGTTTTCAAGAAGATATCACCCCTCATACCTTCTGAACTGGGTATCAGTGTTTTATATTTATCTTCATTGCTATTTGTATCTGATTAAATAAGCTTTGATTTACACCCCGAGGAATTTTGTTGGTCTTTAAGGCCTTAGTGGACTCAGATTTTATTCCTCTGAATTTTGTTCTACTGCCACAGACTAACAGGGCTACCCACCTAAAACTTCCTCAGAATAGCACCTTATTCGTGCACGCTTCCCGGAAGCATTTGTCTGGCCATTACTGGATGTTTGACTAGTTGCGTTAGTTGGATAGGGTCTTCCTACGACCACTGTTCTTGCTGTTATTATGATACTCTAGTTGAGGTCGATATTTGGAAGTAATTTCTACTGAAATGGGTATAGCTTTGCTAGCCGAGGTGCTTTAGTAGTTGGGTTACCCAACTACTGCTACTAAGTATTTCTGTCTCTCCAACTGACATCGATGGGACTCGGCGCGCAAACCCGTGTATACTTCCTTGGAAGTAAGCCTATGAGTTCTATGGGATTTAAACGGTAAATGTTTTTAAAACGGTAGTCTTAAATGTGCTTAACTTCGACTCCGTTGTTCCCCAGATCGCAATCCACAACACACTTACAGCGCCATTTACTAGAAGTAAATCCCACTTTATACAGCAGTGATTATGTCCCTATACCCGAGAAGCCCCGCCCAATTTATTTCCTCTGCTTAAAGTCAATCGCAAACAAAAGCAAGTTTCCAGCTAGCAAAGAGCGCAACTGGCGACCGATTCTACAGGTTTTTACATGTGATATTTGCACGCCTCCCCTGCCTCCTTCCCTGTGGTGTGCAAAGTAGGGTTAATAATACCCCCCACCCGAAATAAAAGAGAAAGGAAATCTTTCAGTTACGGTCGATATTTCAGAAATGCATAGTTTCGGCAGGGCTGATTTGCTGACGCGCGAAATGATACATTCGATACACCCGAACGCTTCCCACGGGGGAGTCTGTCTTCGTCTGGTTGACGGTGGACAAGTTTTTGTTTTTTGTTTACTTTCACACACCAAGAAGTCACTTCACCTAAAGCAAGAAGCTCTGGACATGTTTGGCTTTCACCTTTCGGTGTCTCTGTTGCCTCGTCTTTTGTTAATTGGAACCATAGTTTTTTGTTTTTTTGTTTTTTTTAAACGTTGCCTTTTATTGCCTAAAGAGTCAGCTGAAACGTTTGCGTCCTGGAAAGCGTGAGGGTTTGATGGGAAGCGTCTGAAGAGTTCCCGCGATCTCCTTGAGTTTTACAAGTCCGCTTTTAGGTTCTGTAGTCTCCTTCCAAAGCGTGTTGCTCCTTCCCTAGGTGTTTGCTTTCTTCAATATGTGGCAATGCAACACACACACACACACACACCCCGTTAGTGGAGGGGGAGGGGAAACCAGGCTAAGAGCTGTATTGTTAACGCATAGAAACGATTTCGCTTTGATCTGGTTCCTAACGAATCTCTTTACTCAGCCAAGCCAGGGCAGCTAATTAGTTGGGGCTGCTGTTGCCTTTCAGCTCTAGCAAGTTTTGGAACCCAACCAAAGCAAAGTACATCCCCCCCTCCCAAAAAAAGAGTCTGCTTTCCAAGAAGCAAATATGGTCTTACATTAAAAATTGCCCTAAACATGACAGCTTGTGGGCGGGAGAGAGAGATCTAGGAATAATGAACAGAATTCTTCCTAATCCCTTGGTGGACATCTGGCTCCGCCTGGCATCATATTAACAACCGGCCATCAGTATTTCACCATTTCTAAAACTGCGCTTACATTGCCTATCCAAAGTTTGCTGTAAAGGTAAAACCTTCCCCAGCTACTTAAACTGAAGGCAGTATGAGAAGATTCGATGAGAGGCCAGAAGTCTTCTCCTAACGCTGAACATTGGAACTTGAACACACACACCTCTTCTTTGACCAAGGACCGGCTGAGTGGATCTCGGCTGGCAGCCTCTGTGATCGCATCGCCAGAGAATTCTCCTCGAGGATCACCTGAATAGAGTTGAAATATGTTGGGAAATGTGGTAACTGAGGGCTTCAGCGTCACTTTAGAAGGACGCTCTGCTTCAGGGAGGGGCATGGGTTGTTGCTGTCTGTTGGCTGAAACAGGCTAACGGAGGAAAGGAAAGCGAGCCCTGCCCCACCCTCACTTTTCTATTAGTATAATTGCAAAAAATGGTGTGAAGCGCTCCCCGGCTGCTATGGAGGGCCAGTGTGGTTGAATGGATAAAGCCTGGGGATATACCGGGTCCAGCCGCCGTCTCTCTGCACCCCAGTGTCTCACAGAGTAGGTCAGGACTGCTCTAGTGCTTCCCGGAAGAAGAGTGAAGAGTCAGGTAGATTGGATGGTGGCTGAAGACTTTTCCCCTTCTTTCTGGACTCCACTTTCTGCTTCTGATCACATGGTAAGTAGAGGGAGTACCCTGTTCTCAAGTTACAGGGAACGCGTGTGCATTGGATTTTTGTGTGTGTGTGTCTGTCTTGACTCATTTTCATATGACATTGACCGCGCATGATTTACACCCCACATTTATCCATCTACTGGTCCGGGGTTTCCTTTGCAAAAGGAATGGCTGTTGGCTCTTTCTTACAAACCGATGTAGGCATGTAGGTGCAAGATGTCTGTGTGTTCACTGTAATATGTAAACAGGGCTTACACCAAGGACACAAATAAAGAGCTTTGGGTGGACAAAGTACCCTATAATCTTTAGCGTCTAGGCAATACAGAATTAAAGTGCTCCCATGTTGCTGCACTTTGTGGGGTATGTGTATTTTTGTTTTGACCAGGTGTCCATCTAGCCCAGCATCCTGTTCTCACGCAATAGCCAACCAGTTACTCTGGAGGACAAACAACAGGGCATAAAGGCCGAGGACCTGCCCCTGATGTTGACTCCTGCCAGTGGGATTCAGAGGTTTATTACTTCTGGGGAGGTAACCTTTAGTCACCATGGTTTCCTAACTGATAGACCTTTTCTCTATGGATCTGTCTAGTCCTCCGTTAAGCCTGTGGCCATCACTACATCCTGGGGCAGCGAATTCCACATTTTAAACGCTGGTTATGAAGTATTTCCGTTTGTCCCACCTGGATCTACTGCCCATCAGCTTTCCGTCTTCCCGCACTTAGCAGAAAATTACCTTTTTTAGGGCATCCGAGAGATGGCAAACGACCTACACCTTCCTTTCGGCCAGGGTCACTATTTCTTGAAAAGGCAGCAGTCGAACTGGAGAAGCCTTTTCCTTCCGGAAATGCAGCCCAAAAAAACCCTGTGCCACCTATTAAATTACTCGCAGTGGCTAATACAGCAGGGAGGTGACGTCTGTGTTCAGGGACTGGTGGTGGCCTTGGCATTGGCGGAAGGAGCTCTGAGGCTCCATGGCTAGGCAAGGAGAGATGCTGGGATGATCTTCGGAACAATGAAGTGTTCATACTTCGGGGACGGGGGACGGGGGAGTAGCTGAGCCAGGAGGATCCCTTCATGGAGAAGGTGACCCGTGCTCACACTAGGTTTAGCCGCTAACAATGGCAATGGCAGAAGAGGAAGGATACAGGATAATACTGTGAGAAAATGGAGCTATTTTTTAAAGGCATATTCTTTTTTGTTGTATTTTGTGTGTGTGTGTGTGCTTGCGAGCCTGGAAGTCATGGTTACTTCTGGAAACCCCTAGTGAGGCTAGGACATTTCAGAGAGGTGGCTTGCTATTGCCTGCCTCTTCGTCCCGGCCCTGGTGTTCCTTGGAGGTCGCCCTGCCAAGAACTCGCCAGGGTCGACCCTGTGGAGCTTCCGAGATCTGACGAGATCGGGCTTGCCTATTTAAGAAACATTCAAGGGCCCATGAGAGTCTATTTTGCCATTATGAGAGCCTATTTTGCCTTTCAAGGGCCCATGAGAGTCTATTTTGCTTTTATGAGTCTGAACTGTGGCATAAAATTGGGTTGCCAACTGATGAATGGGGAAAGTCTGGCTTGCTTGTGTGCTTCTAACTGCGACTTGGCCTGGAGAAATCAGGCGGTGTCGCTTTCCACAGAACAAAGAGAAACTCTCCTGCAGTAGGAGCAAGTGAGGCCGCTATTAAAGGCACAGCTGCAATTGTTTGTTGAAAAGTTGGCAGCTTTACATGCAACTTTCTGTTGGGTAGAGGATCTATGTTTCCAAGACGCCTGAGCGTTTAACACTTGCAGAAGCAAGCTGGTTTTTAAAAAAGAAGAATGACTATTTACATCGCTGAAACTCCATACCAGGAAGAAGTCCCTCCAGTCAAGGAGCTGTTAAATTCACATAACCCCTGCCAGAAAAAGTTGGCAATCCTGTTTACAAAGCAGAGGCGGGACTCCTTAAAAATAGGAATATTTCTTCAAGAAAACGACCTCCTGTGGGCTGAGAGAAGTAGCCTTTGATTTCTTTAATAGATAATTAGCGCTCCAGGCCAAAGTGCCTGAAATTCCACAAAGGAATTCCCCTGTGCGTGTCTGTGTGAGAATGCGTGAGAGAGTACTATTTTGGCAGTTTTCTCTCCGGGAAAATTTCAGGAATTGGTGCAAAGAGAACAGTTTTACCGTTGTAGAAACAGACTGGACCTCACAGCGCATTCTAACCAAAGTAAAGGGCCAATAGAACTTTAAAGATCTACGCAAGGGATACAGAGTCTAAAAAACTGGTTTCACACCCTGTCTCTGCCACAGATTCCTGTATGGCCTTGGGAAAGTCACTTTCAGTCCAGCTTTATTTAGAGCTGAGTATTTAATGATATAATACCAGCCTCAGTTCCACCTCTGTAAAACAAAGATGATTTCTGCCTACAGGACAGATAGATGCGATTGGCATTGGAAAGCACTTTGAAAATTGATCCTAGCCGCAAGAAAACCCGTCAGTGAAGTATGCAGAAATGAAAAAATCCTTGTTTATGAAAGGATTTCAGATTATGGGTGACTCATCGTGCGGGCGACCCCCTGAGAAAAGCGTCTCTAAGCTCTCTTCCACTCCTTGGAGGGAGGAGGAGGGATCGCCTATGTACTCGAACACCTCCCGAGGTTCTTTGAACAAATATTTAGTTTCCAAGTAATAAATTCACGTAATGCAAAGAAAAAGCTTTTAGGCGCTCCGGATGAAACTTCTCGCTCTTCGCTGTAGGCGCTGAGAACCACCGCGCTGGGAAACTCGCCTTTCACTGCAGTGGTAATTTAAACCAGGGACAGGCAGCCAAAACAGATCTGACCCCACAGATCGGGGTGCTTTTTTCCCTTCTTAATGTTTAACTTCGTCGCGGTAGAAACTTTTAACTCCGCTTTGGTGGGTCCCCTTTGAAGGGAACTCCCTAGCAGTTCAGATAGCCAAGCGTGCCTTTAACAGTGCAAAAGGCCTCTCAAAAATCAATTACAGGCGGCCATAAAAGGTCATTTGGGCAGCATTTTATCCTCTTTGCAGGAGAGGAGAGATTTCTGTACACCCGTGTCCCATCGCCACCGCTCGTTTACCCTCCTTTCCCTCGAAACCTCGCCCCTCGCTCTTGCAGACTAGACTGTAAGGCCTCCGGGCAGGGATGTGTCATCTCCGTATTCCGGGCAGTTTGTACCATTGTTTAGCCGGGGAAGTCTTTAGCGATTAATTGCAGCGTACCTTTGCCTTGTTTTAAACCCAGAGAACTATCATTTGTCACATGTGTTTTGATTTTGGAAGAGGATTAAGGGAGTAAGCTTAAGCAGGTCTACGTGGAAGTAAGCCCTACTTGAGTCAATGGGGCTTATTCCCCGAGAAGTGCTTTTAGGATTGCACTGTAAAAAACAAAAACAAAACACCTCAATGAGTTGGGGAGGCTGGCAGAGGCATTCTTCATCTAAGAGGTGCTCATTTTATTTACTTTTATTTATATCCTTATTTTGCTCCCCAAAAGGTTTATAACTTTGTTCACCACCTACTCCATTTTATCCAGGGGCACCTAGCAAGCTTACAGGGGGAGGGGGCCATAGCTCAGTGGTGGAGTATTTGCTTTGTGTGTAAAAGGTCCCAGGTTCAATCTCTGGCATCTCCATCTGAAAAGACCAGGTAGGAGGTGATATGAAAGACCTCTGCCGGAGACCCCGGGAAAGTCTCTGCCAGTCTGAGTAGACAGTACTGACCTGGATGGACCAAGGGTCTGATTCAACATAAGGCAGCTTCATGTGTTCATATGCGTTCATGGCAGAAGGAGGATCTGAACCCAGGTGTCTCATAGCCTAGTCTGGCTGTTGCCCTGCTCCAAATGAAAGAGGTAATGGACAATATTAATACATGCCCTAGGAGACACATTCCACCATCCAGAACACACAAGTTTCAGACTAGCATATGGCAAGTAAGGCTCAGTCTCTCGTTTGTTTTGTTTTTTGTTTTTAATTCTGGCAGAGCAGAGCTAAAATGCCATTGACATATACTTTGTGGAGCCAGATAGTGGAAGCAGTCAGCAGTCTAGAAAGACTCTCCCACAGGCATGTGGCACGGAGCAGTGTGATAGGTGAAGCTCTTGCCAGTCAGATAAAGCTTTACATGCTGAATTTCCCCCTGTTCCATTGCTGTTAAAGGTAGACTAGCTCTGCAAGGCAATGCTGGCCCCCTGGCCATCTGGGGCTTAGTGCTGATTTCTGTGCAAAGGTTTTGAGAGAAGAATCTGGAGTTTGCTCCAAGAGACCCACTTCTTCCACTTATATGGAAGAGAAATGCCAGCCAATGCAGGAGTTACAAGACTCTGACAGATGTGTAAGAAGGTAGCTGAAGGGTTTCACATCCATCCTGGAACATCCATCCACATTTATAGACTGAATGAAACAGAAGTTTGGACAGGACTTTCTAAAGGAAGGGAGCTTTCAGTGGAGCCATCAAGCTGTCACCACAGTAATAAAGGTGTGACACATAAGGAGGGACTAGAAAGAGAATTAGTTTCATTTCCTGGCTCCAGACAAGTTACACTACCAGAGTTTCCCCGACTCGTTAAAAAGTCCAGCAATACCATCAGCAGAATCACATCTTGCAGGACAATCTATTTCATATCACAGGGGTGGGGGAATCCCCATATAAACTTCATGGACATACAAAAATAGCAGCTTGTGGAAATGGTGAGTGCCGAATGCTCCTCCTTGACTGGCAAGTTTTGCATGAATATATATTTATATAAAATACTGAAAGAATCTAAAAACTGTGCTTGCACACTCTGTTGTGTTGTTTCAGTTTTGTTTACTGAGGAAGTGTATAAGGAAGAGAGCAAAGAGCTAACAGGTCTCTGGTCCAAAATCTTATGTCAAGTAACTCAGTCTGCAGCATAAAGTTAGCCTCTACCCAAGCTGTCTCGTCCCCAGTCCGTCAGCAATATATGGCTAATAATATTGTCCTACCTTTCAGAGCTGTTTTAAGGATTGTGGAATGTGAAGCTTATGGGACATGTGAAATGCCATGTGTAATGTATAAATGCATTGTACATTAACATTAATAATGATGATTATAGTAATAATGTGTTACTTATTATCTTATTAGGTTTTAGGTTATATTAGGTTTACATTAACAGAATGACAAAAAGAGAAAATCTGGACATAGGAACATACTCTAATGTTTCAATGCCATGTTGCTGCTATTGTTGTCCCGTCCTCCATTTTGTTCTCATGACAACAACCTTGTGAGATAGGTTATAATCAGGGCCAGCCCCAGGTGTTTTTGCACACTAGGCAAGGACACCTTCTGGCGCCCCCCTGCGCTCTTTCCTTGGCAAGGGCCAAGAAAGGGAAGGAGGTTTAAACCCCTGTCTCTTCTGTCTGCAAGGCACGCTGGCAAGCCAGGGAAGAGGCGGGGGTTTAAACTCCCATCTCTTCCATCTGAGTGCTGGCTTGCCTGCATGCCCCTCTGCTGCAGGGCGTGCCGCCAAGCCAGGGAAGGGGCAGGGGTTTTAATCTTCATCTCTTCCATATGAGCACTAGCAAGCCAGGAAAGAGGCGGGGGTTTAAACCCCCGGCTCTTCCATCTGAGTGCCGGCAAGCCAGGGAAGGGGCAGGGTTTTTGGTGGTGGGGGGGCTTTTGGTGCCTCTAAGGGCCGGATGCTCTAGGAGAATGCCTTGTTCGCCTAGTGAGCAAGCCGGCCCTGGTTATAATGAGAGACAGTGACAGGTCAAAGGCCACCCAATAGAGTGGGTGATTTGAAACTACCTAGATCACCCAGATGCTAGTGTATGCAACACTTGCACCATGGTGGAAAGTGACACACCATTGATGTTTCCTTTTTACTGGGCTAAAAGGGATGGTGGCGGGAGCAGTATTTGCTTTAGTAATTAAAAAGGAGAAGGCTTTTGAAACAGGACTTTCAAAAGCTTCAGAATGAAAGATCTGGCTAATATGAAAGGAGTTACAAAAAGTGTGCATATGTATTTATCTTCCAAGTTTTCCCACTTCCACAATGTGCGTACAACCAATGAGAAAACATAACACGTCATTGTGATTTTTCAGTAATTGCAGAACCCACAAGACATTTGGAAGGATGGAAGTAAGTCTAGGCCAAGGATGAGGCAGTATGAAATGTTAAGGTGGTGCTGGATGGATTGGACAGAGTGTGCATGAAGTGGATCATGATGGCCCTGCTGAGGTAATCTGGACTTCAAGGTCATCAGAGTGGGATTTGATATTTCTACCTTTTGACAAAACACGCCCCATTCCCAGTTGTAGTCCGTTCCCAGTGCACTAACTAAAATGACTTGGTTTCAGCAGAAGCCTGCTTGTGACGAATTTGCTGTGGTTTGTTCCTGGCAGACATTTTATCACACAACACTTGGTCTGAGCCAGGATGTGGTCAGTCTTTGTAAGGTGTTTGGGAAAGGTTTTCTAAGACTTCTTGCAATAAACTTTATAACAACTGGAGTTACAGGGCTGATTGCAAATGTTCTTTAATTTTTATTTTTATTTTAGAATTTGGAGTTATTTTAAAGGGCAGAGATGGAGTTCTGATTTATATGTCTTTAGTTTAGTGATGGATATGTATTGATACCTCTGACAGAAAAGTTTTGTTGCCACATCCAAAAGAGAATACTTTCAGACCAGCTTGGGTACTGTCCACATTGCCACATATGGTGCCTGGTTATTGGGAGAAGCAAAAGCAGTTTAAGAGCTGAGATATTTTGCTGCTGTGGCCAATTCCACACCAGCTCAGACCCCAACAAATTAAAGCATATATCTTCTATACTGTAATCTAGACCAGCTGGTAAAATTTCCCTCAGGCAACTACTGCAGCCAGGAATTGCAAGGGTGTCGGTATGTACTGGCTTGACTTCCTTTTCCATAGACACATTCACCCCCCTCCTTTTCCCCTGACACATATACAAACACTCTGCTGTGGGCTAGACGCCCATACATCAGCTGTGCTCACCTGAAGATTTCCTCAGGAAATTATGTGGGTTGGAGAAGCGTATGTAGACTTTGTTTATACATCTTCCAGAACAGTTTTCTGCAGGAATACTAGTGTAACCTTCCACAAAGTTGAATATGTGTCTGAAATCTTGTGGGAAAATGTATTTTCTTCCCCTTTGGCTTCTTGGGGAAGGGTTATGGGGAGGGCATACCAAAATCTACCAGAAGTCTAGAAAGGGATGGGCAACTATCCCCGCCACAGAGGGCCACCCTAGATGTGTGCTTTGGATGGGTTTGCACTTTCCTGCCTTTGAGAGCAGAAAGATGTAGCTGCGAATAGTTTCTATTATAGATAACTTTTACAGATTTTCAACTGTTATTTATTTAATTAAAATGTGTGTTTTGCCTTTGTACATTCAAGGTGCTCCGTGTATTTTCATAATGGCAACCACCAATAATTGCAAAATATAAGCATTAAAAATGGACAGCAGGTTAAAAAAAAGGCACAAACCCTAGGAAACTATTAAAAAATGATTCCAGACTGCAGTACTGTTTCCCAGCAAAGCAGAAGAAAACATAATCACATGCTTAAAATTAATTTAAAGAACAGTGGAAGTCACAGATTTTTAAAATTTTATTTCAGTCCGTACAGCCCCTTCTGCGGTTTCAGACTAAATTTGGTTGTTTGGGTTCTATAAAACCTTCTGGCTGCTCCATGTACAGATCTTCCTGGATTCCCCTCTGAAAAAATGCTGTCTTTACATCTTCTTGAACACTGCTATGCTCAAACGTAATCTGATTGTACTATGTTTCACCACTGATGTAAAGGTTTTATCAAGATCTTGACCATATTTTTTTGAGAAACATTTAGCACAGGAGTGTTGAACTCATTTGTTACAAGGGCTGGATCTCACATAAATGAGACCTTGTTAGGCCAGGCCATGTGTGTCATAAATGTAATGCCAGGTAGCAGAGATACAAACCTTAGAAAGGACACAAACACAAATATTTTTTTTAGTTAAGATAAAAACAAGCTTAAAACATTAGCACTCTTGCAATATTTTGTTTATTTATCAGTCTCTGATAACTGACACCTCTTGCTCTGAATTTTTGCATCAAAATGCTGTAGCAGTCTTGAGTATGCTGGTCAGATGTATATCCGTAAGCTGCAAACCTACTTTTGATTTATTGACAGAAATCTCATGCTCAGTGCTTTGAGCCTAGGACCCAGGGGAAAACATGAAATGGCTGGGCATTGCAAGCTTTTGTACGTAAATTGCTTCGTGTGCTGGACAAGAAAATGTGAAGGCATCATGACACAGAGTGAGGGCTATGTGTTTGTCTACAAAACTATAGTCTTCACAGAAAAATAACTGCAATTCCTATGAGGCAGTGCAAGAATAGAGAGACAGCCGTGTATAGTGGTCCTGGTCAGTATCAGCCTGTTATCTGGGAAATCAAAAGCTATGGTCACACACACTAAATAATCCATGTTCAATCAACTTTCAATGCACTTTCCAACTGGATTTTACTGTGTGAACTGGCAAAATCCAGTTGGAAAGTACATTGAAAGTGGATTGAAAGTGGATTATTTAGTTTGTGTGGTTGCAGCCTAAATTCAGAATCCCCAGTCTACAAAGGATATGTGCTGGGTGAACTTGGTCTGGACACACAATCTCAGCCTAATCCACGTCACTGACTTGTTATATTCCTCATCTAAATAGTTCACATTGCTTTCACAGAAAGCCTGGATCATGAAGGCACAAACACAATGAAAAGGGGGAGGGAACCCAGTTGCACCCAGGAGAGCCCTGGCATAACGAGTCTAACAAAACACACACTGCACACAAGAGCTCATACCCTGAATAAAACTTTGTTGGTCTTAACGGTGCTTTGTATTTCTCCCATGCAACTGAGGCAGATGAGTAGTGTTCCATGTTTCTGTCTGCATTCTGTTTGACCTTAAACACCCACTTGCATCCAAAAAGATTCTTTCCTGGTGGTAGCTTCATTAAGGTACATGTTTTATTTTTGTGTAGAGCATCAATCTCCTCTTGCACTGCCTTTTTCTACCTACTGGCTTTGGCTTCTGGCACCTGTTCTACTTCCTTCCAGGTAAAAGGTTCAGATGGCAACACTGACCTTGTAAGATAGGACAAGTGTGAGGCTGGTATGCCTTTGATCGGTTGTGATGAGCATCGGCGGTGTGGTCCTGGATTTTCACCTGCTGTCACAGAGCTGTCCAGTCCATTTGTCTTATCATTCTTGCTTTCCTCCTCTTCCTGCATTGTACTGCTCTGAATCTCTGGCATGATTGCTTTGGAGTCTGCCTTCCCAGACTGTGTCTCTTGTTCCGATATTTCATCATTGCACACTGGTTCAAGGCCCAAGAGCTGGTGTTGGCCATCTGCTTTTTCTGAGTCACATGATGCAGTCCCTTCTCTACTGGCTCTGCTTTAGTCAAAGTGAATCACATACCTGTTTCTGGTTACAGCACTCTGTACCCCTTACTTCCAGAATCATATCCCCCCAGAAAACTTTCACTGGTTCTGGGATCTAGATTTTGTCATCGTGTTCAAACATGCTGCCAAATGCTCTAATGTGTCGTATGTCTGTCACCTTAAGAAAATAAGAACATAAGATAAGCCAATGTTGGATTAGGCCAATGGCCCATCCAGTCCATCACTCTGTCACACAGTGGCCAAAAATACTAGGTGCCATCAGGAGGTCCAGCAGTGGGGCCAGGACACTAGAAGCCCTCCCACTGTTGCCTACCCAAGCACCAAGAATACAGAGCATCACTTGCCCCAGAGTCCCTATCTATACCTTGTGGCTAATAACCACCTCCTTTTGTCCCATGATTTTTGAGTTTACTTAGGAGCCTTTGATGAGGAACTTTATCAAAAGCTTTCTGGAAGTCAAGGTAAACAATATCTGTTGGGTCCCCCTTTCCACATGTTTGTTCACCCCCTCAAAGAACACTAACAGGTTAGTGAGACAAAAACCTTACAGAACCCATGCTGAGTCAGCCTCAATAGTTTTTGTTCATCAATGTGTACTAATTCGTTCCTTAATAACAGTTTCCACCAATTTACCTGGTATCGACATCAGACTGACTGGCCTGTAATTTCCTGGATCTCCTCTGGAACCCTTTTTAAAGATAGGAGTGACATTAGCTACCTCAGGAATGGAGGCAGATTTTAAAGGAAGATTACATATTTTTGTCAGGAGATCCACATGGCATCCGGCCCCATTACTCCTTGGCAAACAGAAGGGGAAGTCGTAGAAGTAGTGACAGACTTCATGTTCCTGGGATCCCAGATCACTGCAGATAGTGACTGCAGCCATGAAATTAAAAGACGCCTGCTCCTTGAAAGGAAAGCAATGGCAAACCTAAACAGCATGATAAAAAGCAGAGACATCACCCTGCCAACAAAAGTCCGCATGGTCAAAGCAATGGTATTCCCAGTAGTACTGTATGACTGCGAGAGCTGGACTATAAGGAAGGCCAAGTGCCGAAGAATAGATTCTTTTGAATTATGGCGCTGGGGAAGACTCTTGAGAGTCCCTTGGACGGCAAGGAGATCAAATCATTCAGTCCCAAAAGAAATCAACCCTGACTATTCCCTGGAAGGCCAGATCCTGAAGTTGAAGCTCAAATACTTTGGCCACCAAATGAGAAGGGAGCACTCACTGGAGAAGACCCTGATGCTGGGAAAGACTGAAGGTCAAAGAAGAAGGGGACAGCAAAGGATGAAATGGTTAGACAGTGTCATCGATGCAACAAACATGAAATTGAGCAAACTTCAGAGGACAGCAGAAGACAGGAGGGCCTGGTGTGATCTGGTCCATGGGGTCTCGAAGGGTCGGACTCAACTGTGCAACTGAACAACAACAACATTTCCAACATTTGATGTTACATGTACTGGTTCAAGGACATCAGTATGAATTAATTCTAATGGCTTGCTAGTACGTTTCTCGGTTCTGGGTGGAAATGAGGGTCTAACTCCTTTTGCTCTTATACAGCATGTACATTTGCTTATGTCATTGATGTCACATGACTTTACCTTAAGGCCTTTGGCGAGGTTCATGATTTGAAGGTCTAGAATTACCTTCGGCTTACGATGTCCTAGGCCACAATTCCAGGCTCTCATAATCTTTCCTTTCATGTGTCAGGTGTTTCTGTTTCTGTTCACCTGCAAGACTCAATTCATATTCTTTCCCCTTTTGGCTAACTTGTGCCTATATAACATTGTCTTTGCTAATAGTATATTTCTTATTTCCAAAACATATGTCAAAGCCTTTGTTGTCTAATGCAGACACACTCAATACATTACAGCTTGATTCAGGTATGTACAGGACATCAACTTCATTTAGGAAATTTTTGCAAGGTGTGCTACAACATAAAAGTGCCAGTACCTATGCCCTGAATCTGTATGCATTCACCATTAGTAATTTTTATTTCTCCTTTCTCATGTTCATTAAGTTCATCAAAGAAATCTTTGCAGTGTGTGCTGTGACTAGTGTGTGCTTTGACCACTTATTCTCTTTTGATTCTGATTCAGCATCATCATAAATAAAACTTTTCTGGTCAATTAGTAAAAAAAATCTTTTATATGTTGCATTAAGATCATGATGCTTTTGAAGTTTAAACTTGCCTGTCTGTTTGTTTACAGCTTGTGTGCTATTCCCATGTGTCTTAGAAAAATGACCATTAGCTGGTGGCTCTCTACAGTCCTTTGCAAAGTGACAACTTTTGTTACAATTAAAGCAATGCAGCAATTGGTTTTTCTCCCTTTCTGGGTGGGACTTGCTATTTCAAGTTCTTTCTATAACTTAAGCCATTCAGTAATTCAAATTCAATAATCTGTTTTGAGCATTACTCCTGCAATTCTTGCAGTCCCTAATGGAAAGTTTTTGCATCTTTCTTTTGGCTTTGACTCTGCACACTCACAAACATAGAAAAATCTTTCCCCAAAGTCCCAGGCATAAAATTTGACTTTTGTTCATCAGTTAAATTAAACCCAAAAAATTGCTAGATTTTCAAATACCAGCCTCAATTCATTCACAGACACACGCATACACACACCCATGCACACACCCACACCCGTACCAATTTTGTCTGTTACGTAACCTTGTTTTGCAAAGTCTTCTTATCCATATTCCTTGTGCTTTAACACTAGGAAAGTCTAAAGACTCTAAAGACTCTTCTAAGCTCTTAAGCATTTCTTTTGCTGTCTGGGAATTTTCAGACATGAAAGTCTCACTGTCATCCAATGATCTCATAATAATGTTCATGAAAATCCCAGTTTTGATTATCCAAGAGTCCTTGCCTTTCTCTTTTGGTTTTTCTTCCTCTAGGATTCCAGCAGCTCCTTTTGCTTCAAGGAGTATCTTTTAAGCCAGCTTCTATAGTTCGCCACAGTAAGTTTTGGGTTCCCCAAATACCTGCTTGTTTCATCCTTATCACACCAATGTGAAGAAAAACATTGAAAAAAAGATTTAAAAAAGGACCTGCTACTCAAAGACAAAGTTCTTTTTAAACTTATTCTAAGCTTCTGATAGACTCTGGGCCCATAACCTATTGAGTTAAATGTAAAAAAAAATAATCTTTTGCCTTGGAAGCACAGAAGCTTTACACAGTATCCCCCAACCCTCCACATTTCCTGATTAAGGGGAAAATGCCATTCAAACAAATTACAAAGATGATATGACTCCAATGGTAAGAAGAGAAAGAAATCTTACTTACAAAAATAGAAGCACATCTTATATGTAGGTACATTTTACTGTGAACAGAATTAACTTCAAAAAGGTTAACTTGCTACAGCTCCATGCCCAAGTAAGAGAGAGAAGACAACAGGTCCCAGATAAAATAAAACAAAAGCAGTGGCCAAAGAGGTTCAACATCAACTGATAAGAGGGTGAGGCCAACCACCAAGTGTACCCAAGTGAGAGAATTCTCTTAACCCATTCCCTCCGAGGTCTTCTTGCATGCAGAGTTACAACAATGAGATATCCCCCCCTGGGCAGGAGGGCTAAAGAACACTAACATGGGGTGAGCAATCTATGGCTCGAGAGCCAAATGTAGCTCAGTACAGAACTAATTATGGTTATTTTTAAAAAGAAAAATGAATTATTTAAGTCAAGGTAGGTGAGATGTTAGAATAGTCAGTATGTGAAGGGAATGGCAGGCAAAGATTTTTACGGTGCTAAAGGACTTCTTAGAGATGTTTTACAGGAAGGAAAATGATAGAGGGGAACAGGAGCCAGTAATCCAAGTGCAAACCGTGTACAGATTTATGCCAGAGCAGTAAAACAATAATGTAGAGTGCTCCTGTGTTTATTTATTACTTGCTGTGAGAACTGGTGTGCACTGCTTCTTAATAACTCACACCAACCAGTGTCTGGGCTGAGGAAATGTTATGGATTATTGATGAACACGTCAGTTATCAGTAATGTCAAATTGTATATTTTTAGTTATGCAAATAAGTTTTCTCATAATGGCACTGTTGATCTTTTTCTCTGAATGCTGGTACTTTGGCTCTTTAATTTTAAAAGATAGTTAACCCCTGGGGATAATTGCAGAAAGGTAGCTGTGTTAGTCCATAGTAGAAAAATCAAACAGAGTTCCTGTGACACATTTATTCTAGCAGGAGCTTTTGTTTTGTTTTGTTCCCCCGCACTACAAACTACAAAAGGAAAACAAGGAGGGGAACTACAACTAAGGATAAAGAAAAGAAACCCACACTAAACTAAAAACCCAAGAGAAGGAGATCTTATCCCTGTTAATCTAGATGTTAGTACTTTAGTGTTAGTAAACAATGCAAACTGTAAGTTCCTATCTAACTCAACTACTGTATTAATTTGTTACTTGTTATGAGGGAATTCCAGAGTATCCCCATCAGCTCGCTTCATAAAGACAATTTTCAGAGTCCTTCTGCCTTTATCTAGGCTTTCTATCTCTTAAATCATAAGATGCTTTAATGGCTGCAGCAGCCTCTTCCTCGGCCAAGTCCTCATCCGTCTCTAAGGTAGTAGAGCCACTCGGTTTCTCCTTCTTTTGTTCCCAGGTGGCATTTTAGAAATTCTTTGACTTTGAATATGGAGTCAATCTTCTCCCTTTTATCATTAATTTTAAAAATGACTCCTTCTGGCACCACCCATTTGTATGGGATTTGATTAGTTTGGAGAAAAATAATCAGGTCCTTGTAGTTCTTTCTTTTTTGACGAATTTCAAATGGAATGTCCTTTAGAGTTTTAATGGTTGTGCTTCCCAGTTTCAATGGAGTTGCTGACGTTGCTTTCAAAATGACATCTCTAGTTTGTCTTCTTGAGAATCTGACTGTTATTTCCCCAGGCAGGCTATTTTTTTTGGGTGTAGTTAGGGTACACCCTATACGCCGCTTCCATATTGTGAATGATTTCTTCCACTTTCAAGCCTGTTACCGGTGCTATAATTTCGCTGAGCACTTTTTTCAAGTCCTGATTCGGTGCTTCAGGAACCCCTTGAAATCTGAGAACCATATTTGCCTTTTCCATTCGTAGTTGCAATAAACAGTTTTCCTGGTATTTCTGTTTATTCACTAATTCTCCCATCTTTTTCTTCATGTTCTTGCTTGCGGAGTACATTTCTTTAACTATTTCCTCTGTTTGCTCCGTCTTTTTAACCGTCTCTGCCACCTGGAGTTGCTGTGATGCAAAGTTTTGGTTGAGTGTAGCCAACTGCTGGTTAATACCAGCAAGTTGTTCCATCACAGGCTTGAGGGTACCTGCTAAGAGCTTTATGACATCAAGTCCTTCTTCTGGCTTCGGACTTTGGCCACCTGCTGGTTTCAGTTTCACACCTTTCTTCCCCGTGCCTGCCATTATGGCTAATTGTTTACAAAAGCCGATCGCTGTTTCAACACCCCTGAAAATCACTTTTGGAATGAATCCACTCTGGTAAGCCTCTCAAAAAAAGTCAGTCACTTGTATTCCCCATCCCCCCCTTCTTTTGCTTATCAGTTTATGTAAGTGGGAGGCATCCCTCCTCTCTCCCGTTCTTGATAGGGGGGGGGTGTAAGGGTTTCCACTTGATTTAAAGTCAGTTTAAGTAACTCACGTTCATTGTCGGTCCCATTCGACCTCGGTTTTGTTATCACAATTTCGCTTGATCTCCAGCGCTTGTTCCGACCAACCCAGCTAGTGCCCAAAGGCCACACAGCAGCAGGACCATCAGGGCAGAGGGGTGCCTCAATTCTCTGGCATTACTCCATCAAAGAGGCTACCCCTCAAAAGCCCTATGGCTAGGAGCCCTACCCTCAGGCTCTGTGGGGAAACTGTGTCAACAGCCTCCCCACATACCGCTGGTGTGTGTGCCACTCCCCCGAGTGAGGGAGAGAGCGGCCGCCATCGTTGAGCCAACGATCGGAAGTCCAGCAGGAGTTTTTGTGAGTCACTGGCCCATATCTACAGTGGGGCTTTTGGAGGGCTCTGCCTCCTTCCTTAAAGGGCCCCCTGCTTCTTTCCAAAAGCATTTAAAGGGTTCCTTTAAATTGTTTTGAGAAGAAGCAGGGGGCGGTGGCGGGTACCCTCTCCCTCCCTCCTGCAAGATTTAAATGGTCCTTCAGCTGAGTGGGAGGGAGCACGTGGCCCACTGATCAGCTAGAGGGCCCTTTAAATCTTGCTGGAGGGGAGTAAGAGGGGTGCATGCCACCCCCTTCATTATGGCAATAATGGCAGCCCCACCAGAAAAAAAATTGCCCCACAAGCCACAAAATTCTGTTTACGGGCCTGGGGAGCCATGATGATTTATTCCTTGGTGATGTTTCCTTCTTCCTACTAGTATGAGCCAAAACACTCTATGATTATTTTTTGCGGGTGTCTGTGAAACAGGCAGGTGGTACCTAGGAGGGCTGAAATAGATGAAAGATAAATGACATGAAATTACTTTGGAATGATGCGGTAGTAGGTAAATGATGTCTCTGGGCTTTGGGCCTGCAGTATTCCACTTGTTGAATACAGTTGTGAAAAGGCTGGCAAAGCTTGCATTGGGCTCATTTCAGTTTTTAGAGATTTTGACACAATGTTTTGTTTTTGTTTTCTTTATTTGAAAAACTTGCACCACTTTTCATACATTCCCTTAAAGTACCTTGCACAACAGCCAGTATTACTACAGTAAACATTAATGCAACAAAACACACAGAATTTGATGCCAATAAAAGTCTGGAGCGATTCATACACATACAGTAGCTCATGAAGAAACTGTTGTTTATAACAGTTGCCATGATCTGTTCTGGTAGTCTCTGGCAGAGCCTGGGTGCAAGCTCATAAAGTTTATTTTCGATTTATTGTTAGATTGTGTGTATCCCTTGTCATGAAATAAAACTTCATTTGCAGGTAGTTGTGTAAAAAACTTACGTCTTTGTGAGGTAAATGTTTAATTCACTCTTTAACATGCAGACTTTAACTTAAAACCATCCTCTCTGGCAAATTATTGCAGTTTGGTTTTTTCTCCCCATCTGGCTTAAACTCAGTCACACTCAGAAGATGAGGTTATATGTTAATATGAGGTAGCCAACAGAACAAAATAACGTTTCCAGTGGCACCAGGATTTATAAATAATTAATTAATTCTCAGGGAACTTTCTGGAAACTGAAGACTTGTAATTTCCCATCAGGTATGATGTGAAGAGTTTGATGGACTTTAAAAAACCCTCTGTCCTTTGTTGTAAAGTTTGTTTGTTTGTTTGGAGGTAGAACAAGAGAAGAGAACTTGAAGTTGATAGGGGAAGAAGACTTGGTTTTGGAATGGCAAAATTTAAGGAGCATGACATACTTGAATGAAAAAGTCCAGGAATGTCTGCGAAATAAGAGTCTTAAATGTGGTGTGAAGCACCAATCCCGCACTTTATTGCTTATTTTATTTTCCCTTTCCTCAGTTGTTGCTACATGATTGGCTGCTCTACAATGCACTTTCCCTTTCTGTAATCAATGACTGAAAATACAAATAAAATGAAAATTTTCCTTTATGAAATTGGCATCATGACAGTCTGTCTGTACCCACATGAAAGTTTAAACTTGGCCCATGCTCATCAAGGTACACAGGGAAGATGTGGAGAAGATGCCTGGATCTGAATTGCCCTGATGAGACAGAGGCAGGTGGAGGACTTGCGATTTCTCTTGTCTTGCATGGGGTTATACTTCCCTTAAAAATCAGATTTGTGTCTTGGGAGTGCTGCTTGACAGAGTGATCACCTTAAAAAACCAGGTGGCTGCAGTGGCTTCGAGTTATTTTATCCAGCTTTGGCTGGTGCATCAACCGTGCCTGTTTCTGGTTCAGTAATTTCTAGCCACAGTGATCCATGCATTAATTACATCTGGACTGGACT
Source organism: Gekko gecko (assembly GCA_029375565.1). NCBI lineage: Eukaryota > Metazoa > Chordata > Lepidosauria > Squamata > Gekkonidae > Gekko > Gekko gecko. The sequence goes on along the minus strand of JAPDNY010000011.1, from coordinate 51,522,245 downwards.
ATTGCAATAAGCCATACTTAGAGCTACCCTTGAAGAGTGTTTGGAAGCTACAACTAGTGCAGAATGCTGTGGCTAGACAGCTCATTGGGGCCATTTACTGGGACCATGTGGCTCTGATACTATAGCAATTACACTGGCTACTCCCAAGCCCAATTACCTGAAGGGTTATCTGAAGGACAGTCTTCTCCAATATGCTCCTGTCTGGGAATTAAGATTACAGGTGTAGGACAAGGGACCAGTGAATGTGATTGTCAGGCTCTGCATCCAGCCTGGGGGTGGGACGCACCTGGCTAGGACCTAGTCGGCCAAAGGAAAGTCCAGAGAAGTATAGCCGGGAACCTCAGATACAGGAGAGGGCCCAGGGTTGCGTCACCACTGGCTGCCTACTCTCCACCAGGAGCACACACAATGGGAGGCCTCCAAGATTCTCTCTCAGTTGGCAGGCAACTCCCTCCAGCCTCCTTTCGTCTCCTCCCTGGTTCGGGCTTCCATCCCTCTTTTATTCCCTTCCACCACCACCTGGCCCATCCCTCCAACCCTTTCTTGATCCCCATAGGCTTCCGTGACTGCTTGTCTCCCTGGGCTTGGGGCTCCATTTTCTGGGCTTCCTTTAAGCTCAAGTTGGAAGCACCACCTCTCCTGACACTCAGGAGCTGGCGTTGGCATCTTTGCAGGGCTTGCAGGGCTCGGTTCCCATCTCCCCTTCTGTCACTCTTCAATCCTCCTGGAGTGAGGTAAGCTGGGTTCCCGCACTGGGGACTGTTGGGGCCCGGGATGCTTTCCTCGAGGCTGCCAACAGGTGCATCCGGGCAGTGCCTTCCTTGGCCCACACCCTCCCAAGTGCCACGGGATGGGTACAGGCCACCCCTGCATCTCTGCTGCCGCTGGCACTTCCCTCCGGCCCTCCGACCACCAGGCTTGTTCCCACCTCCGAGCCTCTGGAGCTGGGGCCGTCGGAGGTGGGCTGTTCCTCAGCAGTGGGGTGGGGGGGTGACCCAGCCTGCCACTTCCTGTGGCTCCAGGTCACAGTGGCTTGCCCAGACCCTGTTTCTCCACCTGGCATTCGTCGGTCCAGGGGCCGAACCAGGTGGATGGCTGTTGGGCTCTGGGTGAGTGGAGCCGGGGCCACTGGGGCTGTTGCTGGTGCCCTGCAGGGGTGGTGAGGTGCCACCACTTCCTGCGGCTCCCCCCCACTCTCCTGTCCCACTGGTCGGGGCCTGGGGATGGCCCGCGATGGAGCCGCGGCAGCTCGTGGCGGGACAGTGATTCAGAAATGTGGTTTCTGATATTTCTCTTGACATGTAGAATGCCAGCTGTCACTATGCCTTATTAGCATTTAGCCTAGCCAGAGGAGGTTTAGAATAAAATCAATTAAAGTATTATTTTAAGTTTCTTTTTTTAGAGTCAGAAAATAATAGAATGGAACGTACAGTTTGAAATTATAAGCTCACCAGCTGAAGGACATTTTACAGCAAAGTTATTTTTTTTTTTTTGAGCAAAACTCTCCTAAAGAGGAGAGAATTTTATTCTTTTTATAAGAAAAGGAGGGGGTAGACAGATGGAGAAAGAAAAAGAGTGGAGTGAAGTTTTCTCTGTTAAAATGGGTTAGTTTTAGTTAGTGTTTAATATCGTTTTCCGGCATTGATCATGGTTAGAGGATCTTCTTTTTAAACTTTGCAAAGTCCAAAGACACTCTGTTAATATAGTTAGTAAAGTCCATTGGGGTTAGTAATTAAACAGCTCCTTACAGATGCAACACAAACAATCCTTAAGATGTCTTCTTTCTAGGTCTCTTCCAATTATGGGCTAAGTCCTTTTTAACCTTGATGGCTTCCTTTCCTTCACCTCTTACCCCTGGGCTGCTGTCTTCTTCACTGCTTATCATAGTTTCAAGTGCTGCGTCTTCCCTCACGTCGGCGTGTCTCTTCAGAAGTTTTTGCATTTCAAGGATGTAGTCTTTCTTCTTTCTTTTGTAGCTTTCAGATTTCCAGGGCGCCATAACCACGTCGCAAAAATTAGATCTCCGATGTCTTGCTTGCTATGCTCGACCCCCCTTCTACTGGCAGAGTAATTCCTTTTATAAAAGCGGAATTGGCTTTGGGAGCCATATCCACCTCTTCTTTTAATTCTTTCGCTTCACTGCCAGTTAGGGGAACCAATACATTCGCCAAAGTAAATCCGAGATCCTCTTTCTCTTCTTCTTTTACGCCCTGAGAACTTAGAATCCACGCTTTCTGTTCAATTTCCGTCATCTTCCTTGTTGTTTCCAATATCAGTTCTTGTCGACTGATGAGAACACTTTCCACTTTAAACAGGGTTTCATTGATTTTCTGCATTTGCTCCAGCAGAGGGCGCAGAATCTCATTTTCCTGTTGATTGACAGCAAGCTCTGGGGGTGCTACTCGGACCGGAAGTCCCTCCTCCCTTCTCTTCCGGTTTCTGCAGGACTTCCCCCGTTGTCAACATTTTGTTTTATTGTTTACTTTTAAAAAGTTCGTGCCGCCACCCCCAGGAAGCTGATAAGGTCGTAGTCTTCTATGCAACCCCAACGGTACTTTCACCAACAATTCTTTCTCTCTTCCCCCTCCGCGCTCCCTTTGTAAATCTTGCTTCTCAAAAGGGGTGGGGACTCCTCCCTCCTCCCATACGCTTAAACGCTTGCGGGGGATTCAAATTCACGCTTCAAAATAGACCTTCCACTCACGATTCGATGCCACTTCTTCTTTTTATATTGAATCATATCGCTGTCTTCACTCCTGGAAATCGGTGGTGCTGCTAAGTCCCATGACGGGGCACGACGCAGCGGGGCCGATTGGGGCAGGGAGAAAGCCTCAATTTCCCGGCTGTCTGCCGGCAAAGAGGTCACTCTCCAAGCGCCCCCGGTTCGGAGCCTTAACCTAAGGCTCACTAGGGTCTTTCGCACATGCGAAGACCCCCCCTATCTGCGCGTGGGCTAGCCGCCTCCGGGAGCATCCCGAGACGCGGCCGCCATTCACAACGCCGAAACCGAAACCTACAGCAAAGTTATGAGATGGAAAGGCTCTGAATGTTCTGAAAACAATATCTTTCTTCACAGAGCAGAGCGTCTGGAACCAGGAAGTCTGTCAAGAGCTAAGTTGTATACCTCTTATCAGGGAACTCCCCATTTTTAAGTTGAAGCATATAAGTCAGGAATGATGCCAAAAGAAGGCCCTTTTGTTCATTGATGTTCTCCACAGTTCTGGGACCAGATAAGCAGACATAATTACTGACACACGCTTATGATCAACGAAGGAATATGCCAATAGAGGCACCAGCTCAAATGATGCTCTGATGATGATGATACCTGTTGGACACCAATTAGAGATTTCTTTCTGTGTCAACTGTCATGATGTCATTTGGGGTATTAGATCTACTGCCCTTCCTGGTTGGTGCGGAATACATCTTGGTGTTACTGGGTGCCAAGGTATCCAGTCCTGTATTTTCCTGATTATTGCAATAAACAGATATTTATCTAATTCCCTGGACTCCAGCCATGTGTTCCTCATCTGGCTCCAGGAGCACATGGGGCACAGATTTGTGCATCACAGGGAGGGGCACTACAGACTGTCCCACCAAAGAAACTCACCTGGTGGGCACACAAGAGAGGGCCTTCTTGGTAGCAGCCCCATGATTATGGAACAACCTCCCCAGGGAGGTGTGCCTGCCCCCCCCACTTTTGATCTTCAGGAGACAGGTGAAGATAATTTTATCTAGCACTGCATTTGACTAATTTAGTTTTTATTTATTGCTGTTTAAGTTATTGTCTTCCTGTTGTTTTATTTATATTGTAAGTTGCCTTGAGTAAGGGAGAAAGGCGGCTAATAAAGGTTTTAAATAAATAAATAAAGTTGTCAAGGCTGCCTATAAATCCAGGGTAATTTGGAGTAGATAGCCAGGAAAATCCTGGCTTTTCTTCAGATGTCTTAGTTCAAAAAATAGTTTTTTTAAAGGGACAAAAATAGAAAGTCTAGTGTACAGAAAACAAAAATGTGTCTCCAAATCCTATCCTGGGGTCGACAGAAAAAAAGAATCTTATTTCTGTTGGGGTTATGTGGAGTAAAGCTGGAGGGATGGAGTCCTCAGCAGAATCCAGAGGGTTGGAACCCAGGCCAGCTGGTTAAATTGAGCATGCACGCACACACGCACACACACACTCTCTCTCTCACATACACTCACTCTCACACACCATTGCCAGAACAAGAGCTCTGAGAGGCCTGTTTTGCCATAGCCCTAATTTGAAGGCCCAAGGTTTCTCCAAGTTGCTACTGGTGTGTACATTATGGTTTCATTGAACCAAAGAACTCTAGAGCTGCTTTCCCATAGACTATAATGTGGATCTAGAATGCAGAACACGGGGAGGGGAATGCAGATGGCATTCATAGTTCACATTAACAGTATGTCTCATAGTACTGAATAAAATGGTGAGCAGCACTATGTTCTAGCACCAAGAGCTTACCTCAGAAGTTTTTTAAAAAAAATATGTGGTGGTTTTATGAAGTTCACATAGTTTGTGCAACTTTGGACTTTTGGGGAAGTTGTTAAAGGATTGCCATACTAAATTTTCATTGACAGTGAGAAAATGATTCTGTATCTCATTGTGGCCCACAGAACAAAAAGTTTGGCTTCCTATCTACTAAGGATTATGGAGTTGCATCCATGGCTGTCTTTCCCCTCTCTCTTCTCCTCATAACAAGTTACATGTGTGTATAAAGTGACACACCAGTACACTTCCTTTGAGTATTCACTGACTCTTTTCATTCCCAAACACACCAGTACACTTCTTGAGCTTTACTGACCCTTCTGGTTTCAAAAGGCAGTCTCTAACCGCACCAGACCAGGGATCTCTCTACTCTTCAGAGCATCTCCCTATTTTAACTGGGTAGGGAAATTCTTATCTCTCTAGAAGGTCTGCCCACTTTTCTTGGCGCAGATGGGAGTCTTCACCTAGTCTTCCTTGCCAACCTCCCCATATATTAAACTGCTCTCAGTCAGGGCTGAATTCAGATTGAATTTTCCTCAGCATCCAGTTCAGAAGTCTTTCTCTGCTCAACTGATGTTAACCAATCAATTTCCTTAGAGAAGCCTGTCACTCAAAGCTCTCTGGCTCTGTGAGGAATTAACTCTTCACAGTCCATTACCTGTTTACACAGAACTTCTGAACTTCTAAAAGTGAGGTCCATCACACCTGTCTTTTTAAGAAACTAAATATCTACATTTATTTATTTAATATATTTTCACCCCACTCTAAGGAGGTCAGGAATGCCTACATGGTTCTTCCCACTCCATTTTATCCATACAAAAGGTAAAGGTAAAGGTTCCCTTGCTCGAAAGCCAGTCGAATCCGACTCTAGGGTTGCGGTGCTCATCTCTGTTTCCAAGCCGAAGAGCCAGCACTGTCCAAAGACATTTCCGTGGTCATGTGGCCGGCATGACTAAACACCAAGGCGCACGGAACACTGTTACCTTCCCACCGAAGTGGTACCTATTTATCTACTTGCAATTTCTTGCTTTCGAACTGCTAGGTTGGCAGGAGCTGGAACTAGAGACAGGAGCTCACCCCATCATGCGGCACCCTGGTCTCGAACTGCTGAACTACTGACCTTCCACAGCCTGCAGTTCAGTGTCTTAACCACTTGAGGCACTGCAGCTCCTTACAACATACAACATCCATACAACATCCCTTTAAAGTAGATTAGGCTGAGACAGAATGGTTGACCCAAGGTCACCAGTTAAATTTCATAGCCTTGAACTTTGGTGTTCCCAAGGCCAGCCCAACACTTCATCTACTATAGGCATTGCATATGGCCAGTGAAATAATGTGACTTCATTTATGTTCTGCTATCTATAGCTCTTCTATACATCCTTGTGGAGACCGCAGCACATTCACAGTGGCTGCCTAATGTTTCCCCTAATCTTAATTAATTTGATTTCATCCTAATTCAAATAGTCAAGTCTGAATTTCCTGGAGCTGAAAGGCTTTAGACACAGTAATTACTGGCCAGTGATTTCGTACACCTGCTGAGCCTATTTTTTTTTTCTTTTCCCTCACTTTAGGTTCATTTTTACAAGGCTGACAAGATCAAATTTTTGTGGAGCTCCTTAAATCTTGGTATCCAAACGATGCCAGGGACAACCTGATTGTCTAGACTCTAGATGTCCACTGCTCTGGTTCCCACCCAATCGCAGCGCGACAGCAAACCCGGCCTGCCTTGATTTTTTAAAAAAACTTCAGTTTATGTTAGGATTTGAATGGCTACATGAGACCTATAAATCTCAAACAGCGAGGCAGTCCTAAGAGTAGATTGTGGTGATATTGCCAGAGGGAGTTGTGAAATCACCGAGGATTTGTGCAAAGCATACCCGGCGATGTTAACAGGGCAGTTATATAGAAATTCATATATGATTTTTTAAAAAATGACTTCCTTTTTGCTGCCTCTGGCGTTTGGTAGCTCAGCCTACGATCCGGGCTTCAGGGACCCTGGAGACCAGCAGGGGTGGTGTTTTCCGATGGCAACAATTTTCCATTGGACGAGGATCCCCCCAGCAGGAAACGGGTCCTCTCGGAGCAATAGAAGTTGTTTTCTTTCCAGGCTCTGTGTGTGCGCGAGTGCGTGTGTGCACGCCCCTCTACGCATGTCGGTTCCACTCAGCAGGAAGGGCTCCCCTACGGCCAAAGTGGATCCCTTGCCTGCTCATCTGCGCTGCTTGGGGAAGATGCCGAAGAACAAGCGGCTTGGCCAGTCCCTCCCTCCCTCCCCAGCAGCGTTCACAACCTGGCCGGATTTCGAACAGAAATGAACTTTCTGAATAGGCCCGCCCGGGTCTGAAGACCACACCGGCTCGGTGCCAACTCGGCCCTCCTTCAGATCCCAGCTTCGGAACCCCCCTTTCCTTTCATGCCCTTTGGCTTATATCCCTCCCCCCCTTCTTGCGTGTTTGCCCAGATTGTCCGCGCCCCATTCCCGTCTCTTCCTCAATTCGTTTGTTGTTTTCCCTTTCTCTGTTTTGGCGCTCAGACTCACAGCAAGCAGGGACAAGTGGAGCAACCAGTCTCTCAAAGTGAGGTTGTTTTAAAATCGGTGGAACTGACCTCCACCATTCGTC